>VXAY01004341.1:20721-37579 GCA_013399855.1 Oxyruncus cristatus
CTCAATCCTCAACATCCACTGGACTGACAAAGTGACCAACGTGTCTGTCCTTGAACAGGCTGCGGTCACCAGTATTGAGGCCGTGCTGCTGAGAACACAGCTGCGTTGGGCAGGGCACGTCTCCAGGATGGAGGACCACCGCCTTCCCAAGATTGGGCTCTATGGCGAACTCACCACTGGCTGCCGCAAGAGAGGAGCCCCGAAGAGGAGATACAAGGACTCCCTGAAACAGCATCTCAGCCTCGGCCACATCGACCACTATCACTGGGCTACTCTGGCCTCCAATCAGGAGGCCTGGAGACGCACCATCTATAATGCTGCTGCCTCTTTTGAGATCACCCGCAGAGTCATTTCTGAG
This sequence comes from Oxyruncus cristatus, assembly GCA_013399855.1. Lineage (NCBI taxonomy): Eukaryota > Metazoa > Chordata > Aves > Passeriformes > Cotingidae > Oxyruncus > Oxyruncus cristatus. The sequence continues at coordinate 21,080 of VXAY01004341.1, forward strand.
GAGAAAAGACAACGCAGAAAGAACCGAGTCTTGCCAGTACCACCCAAGGAGACTTTCCGCTGTGCCCTTTGCAACCGGACTTGTCTATCTCACATTGGCCTTCTCAGCCATCAACGCGCTTGTAGCAAGCGTGGGTAGAGTCCCTCCCTAATCTTCGTCCGCGAAGCCTGGCCAGGATGATGGAGGTGCAGGAACTGAGGGAGACACGACGCGCCGGGACCCTGCAGGCGCAGGAAACCCGCCCCCAAACCCGCCGTGCTGCCCCCGAGTCAGCCCCGAGTGGTTTTGCTACAGCCGCTGCTCCTTGGAAGGGGAGAGTGTGGCCAAAGCAGACGCAGGGCTGAGGGTGACCAGGAGCTGGGAGGAGGGGGGGCTGCGAGATGTTGTGTTTGGTGTTTGCGAAGCTGATCCCGTGAAAGGAGGGGATTTGGCGCTGTCGGGAGTTGCTGAAGTTGCCTTCGGAGCCTCCAAGGGCGGCTGGAGCAGGGAGGTGTTTAGTTCAGGGTCATGATTTTTAGTTCAGGCTTCTTCATCCCAGCGTGGGCTGGGACATCTCCACGTGCTAGAGGATCATAGAGCCAAAAAATGGTTTGGGTTGGGAGGGACCCTAAAGAGTGTGCAATTCCACCTGCTGCCATGGGCAGGGACACCTTCCACTAGCCCAGGTTGCTCCAAACTGGTCTTGGACACTTCCAGGGATCCAGGGGCAGCCACAGCTCCTCTGGGCAACCTGTGCCAGGGCCTCCCCACCCTCACAGCCAGGAATTGCTTCCCAATATCCCACCTAACCCTGCCCTCTGGCAGTGGGAAGCCATTCCCTGTGTCCTGTCACTCCAGGCCCTTGCAATAACGAGCCATGAGTGATCCATGCTGTGCTGGTGCACCTTTCCTCTTGGTTTTCCTCTCCCAAACACATCCCCAGGAGCTGTTTTTATTTCTCTCCGAGACCATTTCCCTCCACCTTTCAGCCACCACTATTTCCAGAGAACAGCCAGAATTCCTCCTTTGCCAGGGGTTTCCCACTCCCGCACTCCCTGTCCCTGGCTCACACTGGTTTCTGGCTCAGAAGTGTTGGGAGCTGCGAAGGCCAGGGATGTCAGGAAGGGAAAATCCACCTGAGCTTTTCATCTGCTTTTGCCAACATTTCATTTAAGTGGGATTTCCACGCTGCTGATGCATCTCTAACAGCTTCTCACCCGTGCCCAGGCCACGTTCTGTCCCTCTCCTTTGCAGGAGGAGGGAACCAGCAGCCGTGCACTGGGAATTCAACTCCTCCGAACCCCTTTCTCTTCATTTTCTCCACCAAAGGGCATTCATATCCTTGGATTCCATCCCTAACTCCCATCCTGCAGGGATCACCGCTGCCTTTCAACCTCCTTTTGAGCCTCTTCCACGGCAAAAAGCGGCTCCTGGGCAGGTTCCCTGTGGCGTTTCCCGGATATCCGATGGGGAGGCACCTCGCTGGCCACTTTGCTGAGCACTGTTTGCTGGCTCCAGGGGGAGGAAACAACAATGAGATCACTCAGAAAGCTGGGGTTTGGTGGGTTTTTTTTCCAGACTTGACATGCCCGGAGGAAATCCGGGAGTCTGGCAAATACTGAGCACCTTCACCCTCTGTGGAAACCGAAATTAAACTTGTTTTCAGTCATCCATGAAAACAGGGTGATGATAATTCCAACCGGCAGCGCTCCATCCTCCTTTTCCACCCTCATTCCAGAGGGAGGAAGGCTGAGCTCGCAATCTGGTGGAGGGGCTGTGGGAAGCAGCAGGAGCAGAGCTGGGACAAAGCCAGGGGCTGGAGCACCACGCCGGGCTCAGCTCCCGGGTTTTGTTCAGTGATGGATGGGGACGAACACATTGTGTCCCCCTGAGCCATTTAATCATGGATCTGATGGATCCTGGAGCTCTACTGGAGGCAGATTGGGACGTGCTCCTCAAGCACTCAGCGTGGCAGCATTCCAGGCTCTGGAGCTGCCACATCCCCCCAAAAACAGGACAAATTAGAGGAACAACGGCTCATTTTGTGGCTTGCTCCAAGCAGGTCAACCTTGAGGCCGCTGCAAAAAGATCCTTTGCGAATCAAACACATGAATAATGGAGATTTGGAAGGGAAAACTGGGAAAAGTGTGGTGGTTGGTCAATCTGCCACCCCTGGGCCCACGGAGTTTTCTTGCAGCTGCAAGAAAGAAAAACAGAACCACTCATTTAATGAAACAATAACCAGAGCCTAAAACCCAACCGTGGGAAGGAAAGCTGTGCAGAGCTTCCCCCTTCCCATTTATTCTTGGGAGACAGGCAGCTTGGGAAAGCACAAGGCTGTAAGTCTCGGGCTGCTAATAAACTCTTCTCTCCCAATCCAGGACAGCTGGGAAGGGAAAGGCTCCAGCCTTTCCTAATGTGCCAGGGAAATTGCCAGTGGAAAGGAGAGCTGGCAGGGAGGCTCCAAGGGAATTCCATTCCAACACCACTCACCCCTGTCCCCAGGTGCCACACCCGCAGGGCTTTGAAATCCCTCCAGGGATGGGGACTCCACCCCTGCCCTCGGCAGCTGTGCCAGGGATGGACAGCCCTTCCCACGAAGAAATTTTCCCTGATATCCAACCTGAACCTCCCCAGGCACGACTCGAGGCCCTTTCCTCTTGTCCTGTCTCTTGCTCCCTGGAAGATTTCAGATTATTTCACCAACCTCACCGTGCCGTCCCGATTCCATAAGGTCGAGCGTCCCTGATTTCTCATCCCCGGGACTGTGTCGCTCCAGCCCGCGGCACAAAAGCCTTTGTGGGCTCTTTATGCCTTGCACTAAGCCAGCACCAGCCTCTACAAGGCCGTGATTTACAGCTCTCTGTCTCCCCCGGGGGCTGTCCCAGGCGGCACGGCAGCAATTCCAGCAGGAATGGCTTTCCCAGCGGGTGGGGGGGTGTGCGTAAAGTGCTTGTCGCAACGGAGCGATATCTCAGTGGGGAACCCCACAGCCCTTAATTTATTGATTACCACCAGCGCGAATGATACCGACACAGCGGCAGAGATGAAAACCCTCGGTGCGCGGGCACGGGGAGATTCCCAGAGCTCGGCCAGCTGGGAAAAGGCGGAGGGAAGAGGGGCTTGCTGGAAATCATAGAATCATAGATCATAGAATCAGACGGGTTGGAAAGGACCTCTGAGATCATCAAGTCCAACCCTTGATCCAACACCACCGCAGTTACCAGACCATGGCACTCAGTGCCACGTCCAACCTCATCTTGAAAACCTCCAGGGATGGAGAATCCACCACTTCCCTGGGCAGCCCATTCCAATGGCTGATTGCCCTCTCTGGAAAGAATTTCTTCCCAATATCCAACTTAAACCTCCCCTGGCACAGCTGGAGGCCATCGGTGATGTCTCTTTGTGTTTCACCCCCAAAGGCAGGACCCGTCTCCTCCCGTGCCGTGCCGGGGACTGTCGCTGCCGCCCGCGGTCCCTCGGTGTGGCAGGAGTGGGATGCGGGCTCCCGGCTCCCCCCGCCCCGTTCCCCGAGAAACGCAGCGCCGGGCCGGCTGGGCAGCCTCTTCCCGAGGGGTTTTCCCAGCCCCGCCAGCTTTTCCTCGGGGAAGGGACATTGTGAGCCCTCTCCCGGGAGCCGCGTGTGACACCCGGCGGCGGCAGCTGGGCTGTTGGTGCACAATGCACCGAGCGGGCTCCGCAGCACTCGGGCCGGGCTGCAGCCGCGGCTCTCAGGGAACCAAAGGCTCTGAGTGCCCCCGAGTACAAGGAGGAGAGAGAGAGAAAAGGAAAAAAAAAACAACCACACACACACACACACACAAAAACCCCACGTTAAATAAATTGCACGCTTTTCTTCCCGGCTTCTTACGAACCTCCTTCAACGGGAGAGCGCAGTGAGTCAGCTGAGGCTGCTGGAGTCTTTCCTCGCACAGAAACACCGGTTCCTGCAGATATTTAAAATGAAAACACAAAATTAATGCAGCCGTCTTTTTTTCCCCCCCACCATCCAACGCAGCTGTATCTGGTGTGCAACTCGCCACTGTGTGTGCACCTCCTAAAGTCACCCCAAAACAGGGGATACAGCATTTATTAGTTACTTGAGGATGGGACCTGCCTGTGCACCTACTGAACATCTCAGGGAGATCTGTGGTGTCGAAGCATCAGAGAAGCTGTGGCTGCCCCTGGATCCCTGGAAGTGTCCAAGGACAGACTGGATGGGGCTTGGAGCAACCTGGGATAGTGGAAGATGTCCCTGCCCATGGCAGGGGGTTGGAATAGATGGTCCAGTGAGCCAGAGCCTCATCACCTTCCCAGCCAGCAATTCCTTCCCAATCTCCCATCTCTCCCTGCCCTCTGGCAGTGGGAAGCCATTCCCTGTGTGCTGTCCCTCCCTGCCTTGTCCCCAGTCCCTCTGCAGCTCTCCTGGAGCCCCTTTAGGCCCTGCAAGGGGCTCTCAGCTCTCCCTGGAGCCTTCTCTTCTCCAGGGGAACCCCCCCAGCTCTCCCAGCCTGGCTCCAGAGCAGAGGGGCTCCAGCCCTGGCAGCAGCTCCGGGGCCTCCTCTGGACTCTCGGCAGCAGCTCCACGTCCTTGTGCTCTTGTTCCCAGGGCTGGAGCAGCTCTGCAGGGGTGGCTCAGCTGAGGGGGCAGAGGGGCACAATCCCCCCCTGCCCTCTCTGTGGGATCAGCCCTGGGCACGGGGGGTTCTGGTGCCAGCGCACGTGGCCAGGGCACATCCAAACAAAAGGTCTCGTGTTTGGCTTTCCCAAGGAACGAGTTGTCCAGCCGGACTTTTACCACCCTCCTGGTGGCTCCTGGAAGTCCCAAGAGAGGTGTGGGTCCCTGATGGATGGGTAAAATACCTGTGCAGATCTCAGCAGGTGTGAGGGTTCTACTCCCCACATCCCCAGCAGTGGTGGGGCTCAGCCCGGCCGGGGCTTCCCTTTGGAACACAGGATCGGGGGAACAGGGAGGTGGTTTGGGACAGAGCAGTGGCAGATCCCGGGGAAAGGACTGAATGTGCACAAACCGATGCCCAGGTCCCCCTCTCACCTCCCGTGACCCCCCCCAGCGAGCGGCACAGGCTGCACGACCCATCTGGGGACCGAAAGGCACCTCCCCAGCGTCGTTATCTGGGAAATAAATCCCCGGTGGGTGTCTCGCCTCCGCCGTCCGGGTTTATCTCTGGAACTAATTCCGTCGTCATTCCGATGAGTGACGAGATAATCGCTGCAGCTGGGCTATTCAGCCGATTCCAAAGATCCCCTTTTCCCATTAATTCAGGCAGTGATTACACGCTCCCGGCCAAATTTCTGCTGCGTGTAACCCCATTAAGGCAGCGCCTCTCCCCTGGGGGTGGGCTCAGCCCTCGCTGTTTAAATAGTGCGTTCGCCTTTGTTCTACGGGAGACAAAGGAGAAGATTTTTTTTTTTTTCTGAATTAAACAAAAATTAGGGAAATCTGATGTCTCCCTGCGCAAAAATGGACACTTAAGCTGCAATCACAGATAATTAAAAACGATCCGTTCTTGCCCCGGAGTGAGGGAAAGGGCCAAATCGCCGCCTGCAAAGTACCTCTGAAATATTCTGTGTTCTTTGGAGAGCGCTGGGCGAGGGGGAAGAGGAGGAGGGCGATGCTCGCCTGGCACGGCAGCGACGCTGCCTCCGCGGGACAGAGCTGGGGACAATGACCACGAACTGTCCCCAGACCAGCTGGGAGAGGTCTGGAGCCGAGGAATGGCTTTATGCAGAGGAGGGCATCGCACAAAAGCGGGACAAGAGCTTAACAGGAGGAGGGGGTGAGGCCGCCCGGGGTAACCGCTGCGATGGCATCTGCAGGAACGTCCACAAAGCCCTTCGTGTGGATGCTCCCTGGGTTTTTTATCTGCTCCCCCGTGCTGTGCTGGCAGCGCAATAAAACAAGGGAAAGTCTGAGGTCTGGGCTAAAAAAATGTGATGTTATTGATGCTGGTTTTCCTACCTGTAAATTAACAACGTGAGGAAGCAGGATTGTACATCAAATTGGAAGGATCTCAAGCGGGGTTTGTGTGGGCGCAATTCCTACTCAGCCAGCGCGACATTCCCCGTTTACAAGCTAAAAGGAAGCTAAAATTAGGATATGAACTTGTCCTCCGCCGAGAGAACAGAAATAAATCGCCCCATTGTCAGGAGAAGGGTGTGGGGAATCTCCCGTCTCTGACCTTGGCTTTGACCTTGTCCGCCTCCTCCCTCTCGTCACCCCGAGCTTTTCATCCCGCGCTTCACCTTGCTCGATCCTTACACGGGGAACAATGGGAGCGGAGCTGTCGAGTTAAATGGCCATTTGGAGCTGAAAACAAAGGAGTTGGGGTTTAACGCGGCGGCCTCGGGCAGCCCATTAAACGAGAGCGAACCACTGATCTGAGAGCAGCGAGCGGCCCCGGCGGCTCCCGGGCCGCTCTGAGGGCGAACGACCGGGAATCTCGGGAAGGAAATACAGGAAATATCCTATTTTATGTTCCTTTTTTTTTTTGTCAAAAGGTGTGTTTTTATAATCAGACCGCAGGGTCGTAGAATCACAGAATGGTTTGTGTCGGAAGGGGCATTAAAGCCCATCCAGTTCTAACTCCCTGCCCTGGGCAGGAACACCTTCCAGGTTGCTTCAACCTGGCCTTGGACACTTCCAGGGATCCAGGGGCAGCCACAGCTTCTCTGCCCAACCTGGGCCAGGCCCTAAAAAATCTTATAATACAAAATATTCTTCCTTTTATGCAACCTTTCTAGTTTCGTGTTGGAAGATTTCGCTGCTCCAGAGCTCAGGCAGAGGAGCGGGGTGGAAGGGATGGGGTTTCACTCCTGATATCTCATTTCAGGGAAAAGGTGGTGAAATCACCCCACCTGGCTCATCCCATCACAAAATGCAAAGAGGACACACCAGCCTTTCTTCAAGACCTTGATGCTGATGGGTTGAAACTCTCTGAGGGCACGTTGAGAGTGTTGCCATCGTGATGTAAACCTTCCTCAAGTCAAACAGCCACAAGGAGCATCGCCCCGTTCCTCCAGGTGTTCAAAGGAAGTTTGAAAACTCTCATGGGATTTTAAAAAAAATTAATTAAAAAAAAAAAAAAAGGGTCAGGTTGGATCTCAGGACAAGGTTCTTCCCCCAGAGGCTGGTTGGCACTGACCAGGCTCCCCAGGGCAGTGGGCACAGCCCCAAGGCTGCCAGAGCTCCAGGAGGGTTTGGATGATCCTCTGGGGCACAGGGGGGGATTGTTGGGGTGTCTGTGCAGGGCCAGGGGTTGGACTGGATGGTCCTTGTTGGTCCCCTCCAGCTCAGGGTATTCCACGATTAAATATATCACTTAGGAACATTTACACACCTGACAAAACTTTGCTCGTGCAGGAAACCCTCTGCCCCGGGAAAGTTTCTGCCTCCCACTGCCTGAATTTATTAAACCAATCCTTTCTCCACAGGTGCAGCCGGATGTGCTTTCGAAGAGCACCAACAACGGGTGTCCCGAATTTGCTGCCGAGCAACACAGTATTTAAAAGCTGGGCGTGTTTTGGGCCCTGAGCTGCTGTTCCCAGCCCTCGATCCTGTGGTGCCGCGGTGCCCGCACGGAGCTGAGCTCTCCAGCTCCTGCTCCGCCGGCACCAGGAGGCAGCAGACACACGACAAAGGTGCAAAGCCGGGGATGGAAATACGTCCTGGCTGTTGCTTTGCCTCCCGTGGCTGTTGCTGGGCGGGAGAAAGAGCAATTATTGCCATCATGTTCCCGGTTTTAATTGCAGCAGATTCTACCTCGGGGTCTGCGGGGCTTTGCCGGCTCCCGCTGTCCCTTTCCCGCTCTCCCTTTCCCGCTGTCCCTTTCCTTTGCCTCCAGGCAAAGCCTGGAATTCGCTGTCACCCGCGGCAGGAGATGCAGACAGGAGCGGTGTTGGGGCTGGAAGCTCTGCAGGAATGGGATTTCCCCGCTGGAAATTCCTTGGACACAGAGCTTGCCACTGGAGGTGGGAGGTGCAGTGGCTGTTGTGTCACTCAGTGCCTTAAGATTTGGGAATTTGGGGATTTGGTGTGTGATTTGCTCCTGGGAATGCAAGAACAGCTGCACTGGAATGAGAGACATCCCTGTGGCCTCCTCTGGATCAGTTCCAGCAGCTCCATGTCCTTCTGGTATTGGGGATTCCAGAGGTGGAGGCGGCTCTACAGTGGGGTCTGACCAGACTAAATGATTCTTTCCCTTGTGGAAGGGCCGTGCGGGGATGCCTCAGCCCTGCAACACGAATTCCCACATTCCAGGTGTTGTGCCAGGATCTCTGGGAGCCCAACCTTTGGGACAGGACTCTCCAGCTGCACGAAAACTGCAGGAGAAGCTTCTGACTGAAAATGTAGAGTCACAAACCTGGAGGAGAAGCTTTAAGTGCAGTGTCTGGAGAGAAGGAACCACTGCTCCATCCTGGCCCTCAGCACCAACAGGAAGGGATAAAACATCACTGGTTTATTTTGCCTGCAGGAGGCCCTTGCTCAGATCCCTTTTGAAAAGTACAGGCCTGGCCCATCCCTGGAAGTGTCCAAGGCCAGGTTGGATGGGGCTTGGAGCAGCCTGGGCTAGTGGAAGGTGTCCCTGCCCGTGGCATGGGATGGAACGAGATGGGCTTTAAGGTCCCTTCCAACCCAAACCATTCTGGGATTGTATGGAAACACACACCTGAGCAATCTGGGTGTTTGCAGGGATTTGCCCTGAGCTCGTTCTCCACCTCCCTCCCTCAGGAGGTACCTTAAAAACTATCAACTCAGCAAAGCACAAAATGAACTCCCCAGCAGCGCCGTGACATGAAGAGGCTTCTCCCTCTATTTAGGTTTGGTCTCCCTGGGGACCTTGAGGGATCCCAACTGCAAACAGAGGCTTGGAACAACGTGTGCTCACTCCCCAGAGCTCCTGCAGCGCCTGAAAACCTCCTGAGGAGCCAATCCCGGTTTTTATCCTAATTTATATTAGGAGAAACTTATATTCTCTCCTCCCCGTGAAGATTATTATCCTCCAGCTCGGCTCTAGGGATCCCATCGGGATGGCTGAGCCCATGCCCTGAGTTAAGTGGGATGGAAATGCACAAACTCTTTAGGATTCTGCCCAAAATCTCCCACTGTGTAATTCAGGTTGTCAGCACAGGATAAAACGAGCTCCACTAACTTGATGAATGTCTCAGATCATCTGCAGCCTAAACAGATGCTGTGCTGAATAAATACACCTGCAACTTATGCATTTCTGTGTGCTGAGTGACACCCTCAGGGCAGCCAGGGAGGAGGGAAGTGAGGAGTCAGTGTAAGAGCTGCTTGGAGAGGAATGTCCTCATATTGGTGCTGGATAGTGCAGGGGAAAAACAGTTATAGCAATAGAATCATGGAATGGTTGGGGTGGGAAAGGACCTTAAAGGCCATCTTGTTCCACCCCCTGCCATGGGCAGGGACACTTTCCACTAGCCCAGGTTGCTCCAAGCCCTGTCCAACCTGGCCTTGGACACTTCCAGGGATCCAGGGGCAGCCACAGCTTCTCTGCCCAACCTGGGCCAGGGCCTCCCCACCCTCACAGGAAAGAATTTCTTCCCAATCTCCCATCTCTCCCTGCCCTCTGGCACTGGGAAGCCATTCCCTGTGTGCTGTCCCTCCCTGCCTTGTCCCCAGTCCCTCTGCAGCTCTCCTGGAGCCCCTTTAGGCCCTGCAAGGGGCTCTCAGCTCTCCCTGGAGCCTTCTCTTCTCCAGGGGAACCCCCCCAGCTCTCCCAGCCTGGCTCCAGAGCAGAGGGGCTCCAGCCCTGGCAGCAGCTCCGGGGCCTCCTCTGGACTCTCTGCAGCAGCTCCACGTCCTTGTGCTCTTGTTCCCAGGGCTGGAGCAGCTCTGCAGGGGGGGCTCAGCGGGGCACAATTCCCCCCCTGCCCTGCTGCCACGCTGGGGGATGCAGTAAATGTGCCCCTAAGCTTCCAAGCCCATTACTTTGTAATTTTTTTTGAGTATTTCAGCCTTATTTCCAAAACACAACCCTGCTGGAACGAAGCAGCACAGGGGGAGGAACTGAAAAGTGAAGGTGCAGTGAAAAGCAATGAGTACTTATGACTGTTTCTGGCATTGCTGAGGTCTTGGCAGTGCACTGGATTTATCTTCCCAACGCAGGCGTGGTACAGATTCTCACACCCCACCTTACAGAGCTGACCTGAAGGTGTTCCAAACAAACACCGTGTTTATTTAAGCTTCAGTTTCCACTGGATTCACCTAGAAATGAGGGAAATGTACCCTTAGAAACGTACCCAAGTGCCTTAAAGGATTAGTGCTGAGTGAGACCTGCTGCAGCTGGGGGGGCACTGAGCTCCCATTGCTGGAGTAGTTGGAGGCTCAGATCATCAGCGCTGGGGTCATACCTCTGCAGGGGCTTTGCAGGGATTGAAAATCCAATTTCGAGTCATTCAACCAGTGTGAAGCCTCTAAAGCTTGCAAAATTCAAGGTTAAAAGGGAAAAAAAAAAAAAAGCAAAGAAAGAAAGAGAAACAAGGACAACACACTGGCAGCTTCTGCACCGGTGTGGCAGGACAAAGAAAGCCAACAGGGGAAAGCAGTCAGGGGTGTGTCTGACAGGGCACAGGGCTGCTGGTTATCCAAGGGAGAGGAATCACAGAACCACAGTGTCACAGAACTACCGAGGTTGGAAAAGACCTCCTAGACCATCCCTGTGCCCGCTGCCCACCTCGTCCCTCAGCCCAGAGCACTGAGTGCCACATCCAGTCATTCCCTGGACACCTCCAGGGGTGGGGACTCCAAACCTCCCTGGGCAGCCCCTGCCAATATTTAACAGCCCTTTCCATGAAGAAATTCCTCGTCATGTCCAACCTGCCCCTCCCCTGGCCCAGCTGGAGGCCGTTCCCTCTCCTCCTGTCCCTGTTCCCTGGGAGCAGAACCCGACCCGCCCCCGGCTCCCCCCTCCTGTCAGGGAGTTTAGGGAAGCACAAGCACCTGAGTAGCAAACAATCCAGCACTGCACGGCCAAAACTGGGATCTTCAGCCTGGTTTTGGGTACCTGGAGGCAGAAACCCCAAACTCCCCTCGGTGCAACGCAGTATCCACTGATCCCATCTTGCTCCGCCGTGAGCCGGGTCCACGTCCCAGCCCGTGAGTCTGATTCAGCCTCCTCAGGGTGGTTATGGAGCACAACCATCCTCCTCTGTTGCCTCCTGCATCCTCCTCAGGCACCTCTGATCCCTGTCCCACCTCCTGGGAGCTTGGCAATGCCTCGTCAGCTCTCTGAAGTTCACGGCTGGCTCGTGCCAAAATCTTCAGCCTCTGCTGGTGACCCCTGGATCCTGAGGGAAGGTTTGGTCTCTGCTGGACCCACAGAGAAGGGATTCATGGAACAGCTTCCTCCTGCAGGCTCAGGCAGTTTTTCTGCTGTGTTTTTGTCCCCTGTCCACGTGTTCCCCTTCTCCTCTGCTGCCAGGCCCTGCACACCAATTCCCCTCCAGGCTGCTGCAGGCAGGGATCACAACTGCCAAAACCAACTCGAGCTTCCTCTAGGGAAACAAAAGTCATTAAAATTAATAATTTTAATGCCAAGAACCCAGTGAATACAGCACTTAAATACAGTGAATCAGCATTTAAACCCCGACCTACAGCCTGGCCTCACAGGGCTTGGGAGCTGGAGGAAACAAGTTTCAAGTAATTGTGTGTTCACGCTTGGATTTTAATTATATCCACAGGCAGACACCATCTGACATTCTATAGCATTGCTCTTAAAGGCATGAGTGTGGGACAACCGCAATAGCCAGGGGAGGCAGTGAGTGAATCCATCCATCCATCCATCCATCCATCCATCCATCCATCCATCCATCCATCCATCCATGGATTAGATTTGAACGTGATTTCAAGACCCTGTGTCTCATTGTTAGTCCCAGCTCAGCCCAGCCTGGTAAATCCTGTGTAAAGGCCGGGGAGTTAAGCCAGCCCTGAAGTGCAGGGGCTGTAAGGAGCTCCCAGGCAGCTGCTCTGCGAATCAGGGACTTGCCTGGTCCCATAAATCACGACCCCAGTGGGAGTCAGAGGCTGCACGTGCTGCTCAAAGCCCTGCCCAGGACTCTGGGATCACCAGGCTCCCGTGGGAGCGAATCCAGGGTTTCTCTCCACGGCAAACTGCAAATTACTGGGGCGTGCAAAGTCCTCGTCTCTGAGGAGCCCAGCACTGAACAAGATAACTCCTGGTCTTTCAGGGATTCTGCTCTCACCTGGGTGTCTGTCTCCGGGGGAGGGAGAACAGGAGCCGTGGCTGCCAGACTGATTATCTTGTAAAGCCTCCGCTTGGACGCTGCTCAGGGCTTTGCAACGGAACAAGGAATGCCGGTGGAGAGGGATTAGCAGGAGGGGTGCAGGTGGAGGGGGGTCAGCCACGCAACAGGGAGGCAGTTTATCCAATTCCCGAGGCCCAGTGGATACACAGGGCCACCGACCAGGGCGGCTTCCGCGCCAGGATCACGCTCAGCCAGTCACCCACACGCGTCCCCTCGCTCCGTCAGGCAGCAACCCCTCGGTGTGTCTGAGGCCAAGGAAACAGGAATAGGACAAGATCGAGCCAAGCTCAGCCACCTGCTCATCAAACCTGCGGGGCTTTGTTTCCACGTCACCGTTTCTCCCTAAGGCACCGAACACGTCCATCCCCCATCGGAAGGCAGGAGGACACAGACACCCAGGGATGTTGATATCCCAGTGGGAAAGGGAACATGTGGTGTGTTTGATCTGGCACAGGTTGTCCATTCTGGTTATATTCATCTGCAGGGCTGTCACCCTTGAGCCAGGCCAAACGTGCTGCCTGGGAACCAGAAAAGTGGTGCCTGCTTAATATCTTTATTTTCCTGTTTGTTTTCTCGTTTAATTTCTTGTCCCTCGCCCAGGGAGAGCTGGAATTCCCAGCATTTAATGCTGGGCAGGTAACATCCCGTGGTGTAATTCCATTAGCTTCTCCAGCTACGTGGAGCATGAAGCTGATGGGTTCAGAGCTGCTCTGCGTTAGCCAAGCACGAAAACAAGGAGGGAAAAATCGATCCAGAAAGGTGAATTCACCGTGGCTGAACACAAACAGCCTCTTAATTAGCCACAGGGATAATGAAATCACTTGGGCGCGGAAGCATGAACATGTACACACAACAGACGTGGCACAGAATCCCAGAACGGTTTGGGTTGGAAGGATTTTAAAGCTCATCCTCTTCCAACCCCCCTGCCATGGGCAGGGACACCTTCCACCAGCCCAGGGTGCTCCAACCCGGCCTTGGGCACTTCCAGGGATCCAGGGGCAGCCACAGCTTCTCTGGGCAACCTGGGCCAGGGCATCCCCACCCTCACAGGGAGGAATTTCTTCCTAATATATACACAGGTTTTCTTTGGGAAGCTCTGCCCAGGGCCACCAGTGGAAAACACGTGGTCTCCTACAGTTATGCCCTTTGGGGTACTAATAATTTTGGAGGAAAGAAGGGCCCCCAGGTGGAGTTTAACCCCTTCCAGTGCTTTCCAGCAGCAGTGACTGGTGCTCTGATCTTCACTGAGCACGTGAGACCAAACCAGAGCTCTGCAGAGAGCTGAGAGCAGCAGGAACCTCATCCTGAGTATGGGGATTCCTTGATTTCATGCTTCCCTCCCCTCCTCGGGATTTCATTTCTTCTGGTTACACTTCACGATCCGCAGCCTCACGGGGCAGAGCTGTATCCCTGCACATCTGAGCTGTGTCCTGGTCCCACTGTGCCATCTGTGCCCTCCCAACATTCCCAGTGCCCCCTGGCCATTCCCAGCTGGCACCAGTGTCAGCTGAGAGCTGGTGGAGGCAGCTCTGCCCCGTCCCCTCCAACAGCTCCTCACCAGCTTGCAGATTGACAGGCAAGACAATTTATTTACAGTCCGACCCTAAAATGAAAGTCGAAATCCCCTAAAACTGGAAGTCCAAATCCCCTACAACTGCTTGGGTCCCATCCCACATCCCCCATTCCTCTGGGAACGGAATCCCCGCCGCAGGCCCTGCTCCCGCAGGGGCTGGGGTGAACAGCTCGTGGGCCTGATGCTTGTGGGAGGCCACTGAACCCTGCAAATATAACCAGGGTCATGGAGAGCAAGCAGAAATTCCCGATGTTTTCCCATGGAAAAATACAGATTCGTTTTCTAATTAAAATTAAGCACTGGAGAAACGGACTCGTGGTTGGAGGGTGGCTTTTTGTGGGGGAGGATAGTGACAGGACAGGGGGGAGTGGTTTTAAACCGAAGGAAGGGGGGATTAGATGGGATATTAGGAAGAAATTCTTCCCTGTGAGGGGGGTGAGGCCCTGGCAGCTCCATTTTGCCACTTCAGAGCTCACTGGTGAGAAAATGAGAAAAGCAACGGTTGCACAGAGACAAGAAAGTGTTGCAGAGTCGTTCGTGGGCACAGTGAAGAGAACCGGGTCCAAATGAAGCCAAAAATGTGATTTATATCAAAGGTTTTTGGGATCTAAAGTCTAAATTTAACACCCTAAACCAACAAAATGGAGGCCCTTTGGTTTTCCAGGCTGAGAGCTGAGATTTATTACTAACCTCAGCCAGGCAGGGATGGAGGGACAGGACACAGGGAATGGCTTCCCACTGCCAGAGGGCAGGGAGAGATGGGATATTGGGAGGGAATTGCTGGCTGAAAGGGTGGGGAGGCCCTGGCCCAGGTTGGGCAGAGAAGCTGTGGCTGCCCCTGGATCCCTGGAAGTGTCCAAGGCCAGGTTGGAGCAACCTGGGCTAGTGGGAGGTGTCCCTGCCCATGGCAGGGGGTGGAAGATCTTTAAGGTCCCTTCCAACCCAAACCATTCCATGAATCTAGAATTCTACTAAAAACATCACTAGTCCCCAAGGTTTCGGGTGATGGGATCCCTTCAGATCCCGTTGATATTCCTCACAGCCCAGACTTTGGCATTCCACAGCTCCTTGCTTCTTCAGGCAGAGAGGAGCCTTTACTGGGCTGCACTGCCTGTGGGATCAGTTGTTAGATCCGTCTGAGAGGGCGTGGAGGAGCAGAACAGAGGAGGGTGGGATTTTTGGAGCACCCGCCTCTTTTGCCATGGAATCATGGAATCATTTGGGTTGGAAAAGCCCTCCAAGACCATCCAGTCCCCCCTGTGCCCGATGTCCACTGTGTCCCCCAGCTCAGAGCACTGAGTGCCAAGGCCAGGCCTTCCTTGGACACCTCCAGGGATGGGGACTCCACCACCTCCCTGGGCAGAATTCCTTCCTAATGCCAAAAGCACCGCAGGAGAAACAAAACCGCATCAAATCTCCCTTCCCAGGCTGGAGAAGTTTTGAAAACTCGTTGTTTTTGGGGAGGGGAAAACGACAGATTGTCCAGTTTGAGGCACTCCAGGCCCATCTGGGACCTGCTCCACCACCCCCCTCCCATCCCCAGCGCCTCGGGCTTTGTGAGACGCTCCGGTAACTCTGGGGACAGGCTGTTCCCATGAGGATGAAAGCACTGGCAAACTGGGACAGCAGCCGAGCAGCCTGTGCTTCTGAGGGGAAAACAACCTCCAACATCCCTGGCAGGGGATGAGGGAGGGAAAGGGAGAGGAAAACTGGCTTTTCCAGGTGCCCAAAGGTGCATTCGCAGCACCGTGGCCAAGGAGGTTGGAGTGAGTGGGAAGTGCTGGGCAGATTTTGTAAGGAGCAGCTATTCCTCACAGTCCTGGCCCTCAGGAAACACGGACAAATCCACCCTCCAGTCAGGGCTGTCCCTGGCCTTTTATGTTGCATTTTGGGACGTGTCGATTCCCTGTATTTTTGCCGGAGTGTTGTGGGTTTACCAGGCCCCTCTGGGGCTAAAAATGGTTAATTCCAGGTAGATTTCCAGAACAAAACCAATCACAAGTTTTAGTAACGCCTCTGTGAATGACATATTTAAGAAAATGGAAGAGAAGCCTGTGGGGCAGAAGAAATTCCAGCCCAGAGAGAAGAAGAGGAGAACAAGAAATAGCGATGGAGCCTCCAAGGGCAGTGGAGCAGGAGCGGGGAGGAGAGGCCGGGGGGGGCCCCCTCTTCCCCTCCAGCAGGGGAAAAGACTTAAAAACTAAAACCCCTGCCACGTGTGGAAGATTATTTGGAGTGAGGAGACCCTCCTGCAGCTCCTGGAAGAGCCGGTGCCGGAGCAGAGGAGTGCACGGAGGAAGCTGGAACTCCGTGGGAGGCCTAAGATGAACCAGAGCCTTGCTGGAAACCTGTGGCCCTTGGAGAGGGAAACCTCTGCTGGAGCAAATGTCCTGGGTAGGACTTGTGATCCCAGTGAGGGATTTATGCTGGTGCAGCTCATTTGTGACCCTAAAGGACAGCAGAGTGTGGAATAACTGCTGTCCGAGGGTAGACTCACGTTGGAGAAGCTCATCCAAGGCTGTCTCCCGTGAGAAGGGACCCCACAAGAAACAGGGGATGGACTCGATGCCATTATCCCCTGGAACAGTGGTGAAGACCCTGGGGCAGCAGGTTGTCCCCTTGCAGTCCATGGAGGACCTCAC
>VXAY01004341.1:37671-75768 GCA_013399855.1 Oxyruncus cristatus
AAGGCTGCAAAATTGATTTGGAGGAACTGTAGCCCTGAAAGTGGAGAAGAGACTTTTCTCCTCCTGGACTGATGCACAGGGGAGGGGTAGTTTTGTACATACATAGAATTTTCTTCACAAGAAAATCCAGTTAGAATTGCTGTATATATTATTTAGTCTTTATCCTGCTAGTAATAGTCAATATTATTATTCCCCCTCGTCAAGTCTCTCTTGTCTGTATAAAACTTCTCTCAACTTGTAACAATTGCGTAAAGGGTTTTTGAAAAAATTGGTCCAGAGTAAACCCAGGACGAGGAGCGAGAACAGTCTTGAGGAAGCATTAAATAATGAACTGCCCTCGACGACAGCCCTGCTGATCCTCCCGATGACTGAAATCCTGCCAGCTGCCAGTCAAAGAACAACGATGCAGGGTTTGCTCCTCACTCTTTTGAACACACATCAGCAAAACCTCTGGCAGCTGAAGTCAGTGATTAAATACACCGCTGTGCATCCTTTAGGGGGGTAGTTTTAGGGAGTTCCTGTCTCGGTAAATAACCCACGTGGGCAAAATAACGTTACATAAATAAAGGTATTTCATCTTTCACCTCCTGGGTTTTTTTTTTCTGTCTCCTCACTAGGTGGCACCTGCAAAAAGCAAAAGTGCAATTTTTTTTAATTTTTGTGTGTGTGTGTTCTCCCATTAATAACAGAGCATAAAACACGAAGGGAAAATCATTCCAGTACCAGCTGGGTACGGAGGGACCGATGCCAGTGGGGAATCTGGGTCGATTTACATATACTGAGATTCTCAAGTGGCAGATTAATTGGCTTGATGATAATGCACTGAAAGCAGGGAGAGCTGGAGATGTCACATTCCCCAGAATCTCACGCAGGTGAGAGCCAAGGGCTCAGATATTCCTGGGGTTGTCCCACCAACTTTGGGGAAAATAAGGGGTTTTCACATCACCTGAGCACACCCCACCCGGTTTCTCCCCACAGCAGGAAGAATAATCCCAAATTACACAGAATAAACTCTGGTTGCAATCATCAAAAAATAAAAATTAAAAAAATAAAAAATACGGGGAATCAGTGAAGAAACTGTGAAATTAAAATCATGTTTTGTTTTGTTTTGTTTTGTTTTGTTTTGTTTTTTTAATTTACATTTGAAGAGGCCAAAACTAATTCGTGTCTGGTTAAGAAGACCCATCAGGGAGCTGCTGTCACCAAATGGTGACGCTGAAATGCAGGTCAGAGG
Source organism: Oxyruncus cristatus (assembly GCA_013399855.1). Lineage (NCBI taxonomy): Eukaryota > Metazoa > Chordata > Aves > Passeriformes > Cotingidae > Oxyruncus > Oxyruncus cristatus. The sequence continues at coordinate 38,906 of VXAY01004341.1, forward strand.
GTGGCAGCAGCAGGATAAGGGGGACATAAATAATGCCGGGCCCTATAAATAATCCACAGGAAGCTTGGCTCCCCCCCCTCCATGGGAGGTGCAAGAGATGTGCCCTGGAAGCATCAATCAACCCAAATTTCCAGGGAAACAGGTCGGGCTGGTGGACACAGTGGCCTGTGGTCCAGCAGATGCCAACCCTGGGCATCATCCCTGGCAGGTTTGGGTGCAAGGTGGATTTGGGGGTACAGGGGTGAGGTCTGCAGCCCCCACAGCTCCTATTCCCTCTCCTGGGAAATCCTGGGGTGTCCCTTGAGCCCAGTCTGGTGGCCCTTGTGGAAAAGAGCTCCCCAGTTTGCGGTGTCAATTCCGACCACATCGATGGGAACGACGGGAAAGACGGAACAAATGAGGAGTCCGCGGAATTCCAAGTTGATGTCTGTGGTGTTCAGTTGTTGGGATGGGTTTTAATGGAAATCCCTTAGTTTTGGTTGGGTCTCTAAATTATGGTTTGGTGGAGTTCTACCACATTTACCTTCTGCTGAAGGACAGGGGAGGTTGGACTGGTCCCAGCAGTGTCCTGGTGAGCCCTTCCCTGGGGACTCCAAGGGGCTCCAAGGTGGGAAGCAGAAAGTGCACAAAAGTCTCCGCTGCAGCTCCTGTAGAGGCTGGGAGAGCTGGGGGGGGGTTCCCCTGGAGAAGAGAAGGCTCCAGGGAGAGCTGAGAGCCCCTTGCAGGGCCTAAAGGGGCTCCAGGAGAGCTGCAGAGGGACTGGGGACAAGGCAGGGAGGGACAGCACACAGGGAATGGCTTCCCACTGCCAGAGGGCAGGGAGAGATGGGAGACTGGGAAGGAATGGTTGGTTGTGAGGATGGTGAGGCCCTGGCCCAGGTTGGGCAGAGAAGCTGTGGCTGCCCCTGGATCCCTGGAAGTGTTTGAGGCCAGGTTGGAGCACCCTGGGTTAGTGGAAGGTGTCCTTGCCCATAGCAGGGGGTGGGAACAAGATGATCTTTAAGGTCCCTCCCAACTGAAACAATTCATGATTCCATGTTATCAGCCCTTGGCCACCACTTGGCTGAATTTTTCCAGCCTTTATTGCACTGTCTCCATGTATTTATTCCTTAAATATTTCTTTTTCCATTCCTTTCTTTGACCTTTAAGTACCAGAGATCCCCGACCACCTTCCCAGCCCCATTTCCCAGGTGCCTCCCCACAGCCCTTTTCCCCACCACCATCCTGATGAAAGATTCCTGCCCTTCCTGCAATCCATCCATTTCCCTTCCCTTTGGTGTCACTCCACACGTTCCCTTTTCCCGGGAGATCAACATCCAAGTGTCTGTGTGGTTGCTGCGGCTCCGTGAGTCTGGAGGTCACCTCCAGCCCTGTTCATAAATAAACCATAAAATGTTATTATTTGTATAGTGTCGACCGCGTGAGAAGTGCAACACGAGGCGAAAATCACCTTGGCAGCCAAATTCCAATCTGCTTTTTTTCCCTGCTGATCTGGGATCCGGGGAACGGAGCTCTCCGTGCGTTCACTCAGCTCCTCTGGGAAGGGAGATTTGACCCCCGTGCAGTGATTGGGGTCTTGCTGTTGATTTGCAGCCCACCCAAGACTCACCCCTTGTGTCTCAGCTCCCGTGGGAATGGCCTGGGAGCACCTCTGCCATCCCGTTTTCCCCCTTCCAGCCGGAATCTTGCTGTCTCCAACCATCCCGTGGCCGATTTTCCTGGCTCCCACACGGCCCTGCTGCAGCCACGAGGATGTGGCAGGGCTGGGAATGAGGGCTGGAAATACCTTGACGCGGGGACAGTTTTCCTGTTTCTTGCCAGAGTGCCAAGAAATGAAGGCTTCAGGCAGCTCCTTGCCTCCAGCACTGTCTGGGAATGCCCAAACCCTCCGGAGCAGCCCTGCAGAGCCAGAGTGCAGGAGGAGCATTTTGCTCCCACTGCATCCCAAATGTCCATGCAAACCCAGACTCCAGTTAGGCAGAGCCTCAGCTGGCCAATTAGCCACTTCCAAGGAGTTTTTTCTCCCGAATAAGGCCCTTCCATTGCTGGACAGTCTCCTGTGAGAGGCAAGGGCAGCAGATTGCTTGTTTTAATTGCTTCATTTGGCCTGTGCAAATATTTTCAGGAAGTGACCTTTAGCACGGACCAGCATGGGATGAAACCCTTCCCTTCCCAGAAAGCTGTTTCCCAGAGCCTTGGACCACTCACCTCATATTTAACTCACCCAGGAGGTGTCTCAGGCCCAAAGGGCAAACTGGGAACTTGGAAACAACTCCCAAACCAAACATGGGATTTAGCGGAGAGGGGGCCGAGTTTCTCCCCCAGGGGAAAGAATGGACCCACAGGGCAGCTGCAGCCCTGATTCCATGACTTTATAGCCTCTTGCAGGGCCTAAAGGGGCTCCAGAAGGGCTGGAGAGGGACTGGGGACAAGGCGTGGAGAGACAGGACACAGGGAATGGCTTCCCAGTGCCAGAGGGCAGGGAGAGATGGGAGATTGAGAAGAAATTGCTGGCTGGGAGGGGGGGGAGGCCCTGGCCCAGGTTGGGCAGAGAAGCTGTGGCTGCCCCTGGATCCCTGGAAGTGTCTGAGGCCAGGCTGGAGCAACCTGGGCTAGTGGAAGGTGTCCCTGCCCATGGCAGGAGGTGGCACTGGGTGGTCTTTAATGTCCCTTCCAACCCAAACCATTCCCTGTTTCCGTAATTCTATTTGCTGAGGCAAACCAAAGAGCTGACCCTCCCCGAGACTGGAGATTTAATTAAAACACAGCTTGAAAAAGAATCTAAAGGGCTCACAAGTGTTTTAAAGGTACCAAACCAAAATATTTTAACATTCAGGAGCGAAGCCTTTTCGGTTCTCATTTCAGAAGGGCTTTTTATTTCGGTCTCTTACGTGCTAGAAAAGAAAACAGTCAAAATAGAAGCAGAACATTTTGATTGACCAGAAGGTTTGGGGGATTTTCAGTGGTTCTCTCCAGGAGAGGTTGCAATGTTTTCTCTGACTCAGAGCAAGGACCTGATTTGGAATTGTGGTGTATTTTCATGCTGAAATTGTGCCCTCCCTGCAGCCCACCAGCAAATAGAGATGATTTAACGTGGTGGAGGAACAACACTCAGTCACTCAAGGCAGGAAACTGAGAATATTTTATATCTTCTCTGTGGTGACCAGGGACAGGCCCCAGGGAAGGGCTGGAGCTGTGCCAGGGCAGGCTCAGGTTGGATCTCAGGACAAGATTCTTCCCCCAGAGGCTGGTTGGCACTGACCAGGCTCCCCAGGGCAGTGGGCACAGCCCCAAGGCTGCCAGAGCTCCAGGAGGGTTGGGATGATCCTCTGGGGCACAGGGGGGGATTGTTGTGGTGTTTGTGTAGGGCTGGGGGTTGGATAAATGATCCTTGTGGGTCCTTCCCAGCTCAGAATATTTCATGATTCTATGGCTTTTGATTCTATGATTGATTTTCTCTAAACGAGACAATGATGGGCTGCAAAATTTGGCTCTCCAGCTTTCTAAAACAATGTGGAGATCTGTCTGCACTGTCCAGCCACCAGAGAAACACTGACTGGTTTGTTTTAGAAGGGACCTTAAAGCCCATCCAGTGCCACCCCCTGCCATGGGCAGGGACACCTTCCACCAGCTCAGGTTGCTCCAGCCTGGCCTTGGACACTTCCAGGGATCCAGGGGCAGCCACAGCTTCTCTGGGCTCCCCATCCTCACAGCCAGGAATTCCTTCCCAATATCCCATGTAACCCTGCCCTCTGGCAATTCAAATCCAGCTTTAAACTGAAGGTTCAGGCTGAGCCCGCAGCTCCAGGCAGAAGCAGAGCAGCCCACAACAACTCCTGACAAAATGCTGAAGGGATGAACCTGCACGAGCTCAGGGGTCACAGTTTCACAAATTTGGTCCATGGGACAGCAGATTTCCTCCTGTTTTCTCCCCACTGACTTTCTCCTCAGGCTGTCGGCCACGGCGTGGTCCTCATGCATTTTCTTCCTGTTAAGATTGAGCTGGGAAGAAAAACAATCCCACAGATCTGATTTTCTTTCTCTTTTTTTTTTTTTTTTCTTTTGGACAAGCTCAGTTCTCCCTGCATTGCAGTTCTGCAAATTAATCCTGTGGATGCTCCTGCACACGCAGGCTCGGTGTCATCACAGGACAAACCAGCCCGGAGCAGACAGGAGGGAGCTCAGCGGGGGGAAACAGCAGCCAGAGATCAATTGGCTCGGGTTGGTGGATCAAAAAGCACTGGAGAGAATCCCATCAATAAGGAATGAACCACAAAACACCTTTGGCTCCCTCCCTTCTCAAACATTTGGTCAGTGAATACAAAACACACAAAGGTCACGGCAAGAAAAGCAGCTCCACAGAGCTGGTTGGTGAACTGGGAGGAGAAGCAGCAATGGGGGAAGAAAACGGGGATATCAAAGGAAATTCGGAGAGAATTGTTTAGGTTGGAAAAGGCCTGTAAGGTCACTGGGTCCAGCACTGCCAAGGCCACCACTGACCCCTGTCCCCAAGTGCCACATCCACACAGCTTTTAAATCCCTCCAGGGATGGGGACTCCACCACTGCCCTGGGCAGCTGTGCCAGGGCTGGACAGCCCTTCCCATGAAGGAATTTTCCCTGTTAACCAACCTCAACCTCTCCTGGTGCAGCTTGAGGCCGTTTCCTCCAGAAAGGATAAAAGAGAACCTCATCAGCATCCCGAACAATGAAGGTTTAAGGTTCACATTATGGATGTGAGCAGGCTCCTCCACCACTCCTGCTCCAGCTTCGTGCCTCCTGGAAACCAGGAAAACGACCTTTCCAAAATGTGGGGTGACACAAACCCTCCCAAACCTGGGGGATGTGAAGTGCGGGGTGGGCAGAGAAGGAAAAAGCTGAAGGGCAGCAAGGGAGAATTTTCCCCCACCACCACCTCATCTCCCATCAGCCAACAGAGGGTGGCTGGGTTGGAACCTGTGGAATTTGAAGCCTGTGGAATTTGCCTGGGGAGCTGATTGCAGCCAGGGTGAATTAAAATCCAATTACTTTCCGCTGTGGATGATGGTCCCCGGCATAAAAACACGCAAGAACCTTTGAGCCCTGTTGCGTCTCCATCAGCACTTGCAGGAGGATTTGAGCACGGACACAACTGCTTGGATGAGGTTTAACGTGGAGAAGCAGCCCTTGGATGTCACAAACAATATTCAAGACGTCGAGCAGGACTGGGAAAGGGATGATCGGAGGAGCGACAGGAGGCAAAGAACAAGGAGGAAATATCAAAAGTGATAAACAAAGAAGGAGGAGCTGACGAGCTTGGTGACATATTTGGGTGAAAAACCACGGTAACAATCCCCTGCCTGCACGTCAGACACGTCCTAGGTGAGAAAAAAGGGGTAGAAATGGAACCCGAACCAAGTAATCGCGTATTTTATCTCCTGTTTCCCCTCTTGTTAGCTCAAAAAGGGGGGAAAAAAAAAGCACCTAAAAGCAACAACAACCTCCTTCGTCTTACCCTGCGAAATATTTTGCCCTCACAAATCAATGCAAACGAGATGCCTTCCTCTCCTTCAGTTCTCTGCCAGGTATTCGGCCCGCTGTGCCGGAGAGGGCTGTGAATACATTAACTCAGAGATGCTCCCGATCGCTGCCCGAGCTGAAGCCGCGGAGCTCCCCCCGGCGCAGGCTGCGAAGGGCAGCTGGAGCAATTATCGCCTCCCAGGTCTGGGAGACGGGAAAATTGGGCCCGGGAAGTGGGGGGAAAAAAAAAAAAAGGAGATGGAGAAAAACAGAGCCGTGTCTCCGAGGCAGCTGCGTGATGGCTCTCGGTGAACACGGAATAAGAGAGCCCCTTGCTTCAGCTTTACCCTCCACACCCCTCCAGAGCCGAAGGAGCAGGTCAGAGCAGGGAAATTCAGCGCACGCTTGGCGGTGTCCAGCTGGGTTTTGTGTCTCTTGGCGGCCTGGGACGGGGGGATTTTCCTGCTCAGGCAGTTAAATGAGAGTATCTCAGCTTTGGCTGTGCTTTATATAAAGATGTCTCGTGTCCCTCCGGATTGTTACGGAAGGACCATCAGGATCAGAGGTGCTGCACCAAGAGGGGTTGGTGTTGGGACTCCAGCAGCTGGCCCAGGGTTGGAGCCAGGAATTCGTAAATCAGGTTTAATGAAGGTCTCATGATCCCACTGCGAGGGAGTGGAATTGGGGTGCAAAGTCAAGTGGAGAGGAAGGAAACCATCTTTGGCATCGTCCCCTTGTGCATCCTGCCTGGATAGAGGGAAGGCTCCAGGGAGAGCTGAGAGCCCCTTGCAGGGCCTAAAGGGGCTCCAGGAGAGCTGCAGCGGGACTGGGGACAAGGCAGGGAGGGACAGCACACAGGGAATGGCTTCCCAGTGCCAGAGGGCAGGGAGAGATGGGAGATTAGGAAGGAATTGCTGGCTGGGAGGGTGGGGAGGCCCTGGCCCAGGTTGGGCAGAGAAACTGTGGCTGCCCCTGGATTCCTGGAAGTGTCCAAGGGCAGGCTGGAGCAAGCTGGGCTAGTGGGAGGTGTCCCTGCCCATGGCAGGAGGTGGAACTGGATGGCCTTTAAGATGATCATTATTCTAAACCAAATAATTTCAGGATTCTGTGATTGAACAAGGACATCACCAGGCAGAACACGTATTTTTGCAAGATCCCTGTTCATTTTCTGCTCATCTTGATTTTTTTGGGGTTGGTGTTTTTGTTTGGTTTTTTTTTTTTTTTTTTTTTTTTTTTTTTTTTTTTTTGGGTTTTTTTTTTTTCTTTCCCCTTTTTTTTTTTTTTTTTCTCTTTTGTTTCTGGCACAAGACATGCAAATGTGGGAGGGAGAAAATATCCCGCTCAAAAGAAGAGAGTCTTGGGAAGTTATCAATATGNTATTTTAGAGGAGTTGTATGAGGTGAGAAGAACCCACTGCCTTCCCGCGGCCCCTGCTGTCTGCAGGCTGCCTGGTTCCTTTATGGCAGGGCCAAGGCTTGCCCAGGGTCCCCCTGACACGCTCATCCCCACCCCAGGCTGCACAAAGGCAGCACAGACGCCTCTCCCAGCCCCTCTCCGGGGGGGAATTTGGCAGCTTGGGCAGGATCTGTCACTGACTCACTGTTTACATCTCTTAAAAGCCGATAAAGATGCTGCAGGGAGGGAAAAGCACCCCACTCACTGTCAGTGCCACGTGTCTCCTCAGCCACAGCCCGAGGGTGCATCCCTGCTGCCGGGGTTGTGGCCAGAGGAGCAGGGAGGCCGCAGGGACCTTGTCCTGTCCCCCTGTCCCCTCTCCATCCCTTCCCCTCCCTGGGTCAGCAGAGCTTTGTCCACGGCCAGTGGCCCTGAGCTGTTCCAGCACCTCCTCACGTCCCTGCTGGATGAGGATTCAGCTTCCAACCTGCACTAGGGGTTTTCAGGAGAGGAAAATCAGGGAAATGACCAAAAAGCCAAATGAAAATAAGCGAACGAACGTATTTTTACCTTTCGTGTCCCAGCACAGGTGATGCTGAGGGAGTTTGCAGGTCTGGACAGAAAAAAAGAGGGAGGTTTAAAGAAAGACTGACCAGGAACAGCCTCTGTTTTAATGAATAGGCTTCAGAGATGCTGCAGAATCAGACTAATTAATCAAACTAATTAAATGACTGCAAGATAGACACGGCTTGGTGAAATGAAGGGGAAGGGAAGAGGCTGGAAACTGTGTGTCCTCTCTCCAGAAAGATGCTGCATTTTGTGTCCCAGGCAGGTTTTAGCTGCAACCTGCTCAGAAATCCTTGTTGATTCTACAGAATCCTACAGACACAGCAGCCTGTCTTTATATATCCAGGAATTCCAAACTCTTTGGGCAAACCCTTCCGTAGGATTTAAGCTGTGTTGTTGATGGGTGTTCGAATGGGAGACATCGCCCTGATTTCGCCTCCCCTCGTGGGAACAAGCAGGGCAGTGTGTCATAAATGAGTTAATCTCCCTTCACAAAGGGGACATTTACTATTTACTGTCCCTGGTAATATCTTGCACTGCCTGGTGATGGAATATTTAATGCCAAGGTCTTTATGCCACCCTCTGACTTGCCGAGACCACGAGGGTGTGACTGAGGGTATTAATTACAGCAGGAGAGAGGAAAGGCTCGGAGAGGTCAGGGAAGCGTCTCTGGAGGAGCCCGGGAGCAGCAACAGCAAAACACTGGTGATGAACACGTTATTTCCATGGAAATGAGGCAGCTCAGTGGAGCAGGGAGCAGTTTCACAGCCTGGATTTAAGTGGCAAGGATTGGCCTTGCTGGGGAAAAGGGATGTGCTGAGAATCACGGAATGGTTTGGGTTGGAAAGGACAGTAAAGATCATCTCGTTCCAACCCCCTGCCATGGGCAGGGACACCTCCCAGTAGCCCAGGTTGCTCCAAGCCCTGTCCAGCCTGGCCTTGGGCACTTCCAGGGATCCAGGGGCAGCCACAGCTTCTTTGCCCAACCTGGGCCAGGGCCTCCCCACCCTCCCAGCCAGCAATTCCTCCCCAATATCCCATCTCTCCCTGCCCTCTGGCAGTGGGAAGCCATTCCCTGTGTGCTGTCCCTCCCTGCCTTGTCCCCAGTCCCTCTGCAGCTCTCCTGGAGCCCCTTTAGGCCCTGCAAGGGGCTCTCAGCTCTCCCTGGAGCCTTCTCTTCTCCAGGGGAACCCCCCAGCTCTCCCAGCCTTTCCTCACAGGAGAAATGTTCCACCCCGAGACCTGGGCACCCCATCTGTCCCTGGGGGGTGGGAGGCAGCTCCACAATCAGCTCCGTGGTGCCAGTCGATGCTCAGCAGCAATTTGTCCACCTTTTATTTTCCCAGAATCCCTCTCCACAGCGGTGTGTGGCTCCCAGGGGGTTTTCCCTGTCTCTGAAGGTGGAGCAGCCACAGAAGGGATGACACCTCTGATCTCTGAGGGACCAGGGAAGGTCTTACTCCACCTCCCAGCCGTTGGAGTGTTGGCTTGGACAAGGCTACGCTTAAGGTGCAAAGCCTAAGGATTATTCTTCCAATAGGTTTCTGCCCATGGAAGGAATGGTATTTATTTTTTTCCCATTGATCCGATCCATCTGGTTTTCCTCTCGACCAACTGAGCTCCTGAGTCCTGGTCAACAAGTCCAGCTTCAAAATGAACATGACCTGACCCTCCTCCCAGACACTTCAACCTCCCCTCATTAAGAGAATCCCTGCTCTTTGCCTCTTCCACTGTCAAGTGGGATTGGAGGGGGGGGAAAAAAAATCATCTTCCCTCTGTGTCCTGTCTAGTTCCCTCTGGGCCAGGGGACCCCTTTTCCCACCCAGCTGGGACCCAACTGGACAAAATGTGGGAGCGGGATCTGATGGTCAGCATGGGAACTGCTCCAGTCTCCGGGAAGGAGGCTCAGCTTCTCTAAAGCAAACCCTGGCTTAGGTTGGATATTAGGAAAAGGTTCTTTTCCCGGAGAGTGGTCAGGCTCTGGAAGGGGGAATTGGGCAGCGCCCCACGGCTGCCAGAGCTCCGCCGAGCCCTTGGCCTTCACAGCCCTTCTCGCCTCTCCTTAGTTTCAACTCCATTAAATTTGTCGTAAAAAGAGAAGGACAAAATATCCCATTTCCCTGCTCTGCACCTGCTTCTCCTGAGGGCAATCCCAGACATCCAGCAGCACTTCCCCAGTCCACCAGTGCCCAGCCACACCCCACCTGCAGACCCCCTGCACACGAGGGCTGTGGGAGCTAAGCCGTGATAACCACCTACACCAGGCACATTCCAGCCAAACCCATTCCTTCACAGCCAGGTCCTGCTCTCCACTTCCCAACCAGGATCATATTTTTGAAGGAGATGCCTCTAAATATAATAAACTACAAAAAAAAAGAGACATGAAAATTAAGGTGCTCCAGGCTTGTTCTTGGATCACTTCTCTTTCTCTCCCCACCTTTTCCATGCAGTATTTTCTCTTCCCATTCCTCCATCCTTCTAGGAAAAATTTTCTTGTCTGTCTTGGCCTCCATCCTTCTAGGAAAGTTTTCCTTGTCTCCTTCCAGCTGACCATGAGTTTTGTGGCCGCAATTGAATGGGATCACATGGAAGAAACCAACCATCCCGTTGCAGGAATCCAAAGGGATTCCCAGACAGCTGCTCCCCCTTCTCAGTGCCAAAGGATATGGAGCTCTGCAGCAAATGAGAGCTCCTGCAATGCTGCATTTTGGGCAGGGTATTTCAGGAAATCCCTTAGGTTTATACTTAATTTTAAGGACAGGCTTAACTCCCTCCCCTGGGCAGCATCTTCTTTCTCCAGTGGGAGCCGAGGAAAATCTCCAATTTCCAGGGTATCCATCCGGAATTGTTCATGAGCCCCGAACGCAGTAAAAGTGCTTTTAATTTCTTACCAGCCAACAAGTTTTCTGTGGTTAATAAAACATGGCTCCACCTACAAGGACCCGAGGCATCCTTGGATTCGTGCTCCTGGAGCAGGAATGGAGCTGCCCTGGGTCGTCCTTGAGGAGGAGCGGTGGAAGGCGACCAAATAACTTTATACGGCTGCTGGCAATAAATGATTAAAACCTTTATGAATACAACGTATTATCTGTCCCAGTGCCTTCAGGCATTTTCTGTTCCTTTTGTGCTTTCAAAGCAATTAATCTTGCAACTGGCTCTTCACTTCCAGAACCAGTCTTACAAGTCCGGAGGATGTGTGAAAATCGGAGAAATTGGAGCGAGCCCGGAGTGGAGGAGCTGAGGATCCACCAAGTGGGGGCTTGCAGGATGGGGACCACCCCCAGCGGGATGTTTTATGGAGTTTTCTACAGGAAACTGCAAATTCCCCGTGCTGGGACTCTCATCCCTTTCTTGGAAAGCCGCTCCTGGTTGCTAAAAATGCATCTTCCTCGCCAGCCCGTTCCTGCTTACGTTAATCCCATCACTCCCTGCTCTCTCATCTGTGCCGGCCCTGAATCACTTCTTTCCCGCTCTCACTCCATGTCTACTTCCCAAGTGCCAAGCAGAAATCTGTGAAGCTTTTTCTTCTTGTCACAACCCCCTCCCCCAAAAAAATCAAAATCTTCATTTATTTCGGCGCTTGACGGAAATGTTTCAGTTGACGTGAAACCACCTGGGCCCCCGTAAAGCACAGAAAAAGCTCAGCTCTCTGCAGCTTCCCGCTTATTTATCTCCCAGTGGGAGACATGGACGAGGATTCTGCCCTAGAGCCCTGTCCAGGGAGATCCCAAACTCCCAGGCAGGGGGGTTGGAGCTGGGGAATGCTCTTCTCCATCTCTCTGCTGAAACCAGGGCAGTTTTGTGTGAGTAATGAAAGAGAAAAGAGCAGGACGCTCCAATTTTTTCCCTTTTCCGGGAGAATGTTCCGCTCCATCAGCTCAGGCTGTTCCCAGCATCACTTTGGTGAAGACTTAAGTGCTTCACACTTGAGCAGCTCGATCAGGACGGACCACGAGGGAGCCCTGATCCATGTCCAGATCCCAGCCAGCCTTGTTGCCATGGCAAGGGAGAAGGGGTTTAAATTTAAGCAGCGCTGCACAAATTTTAGGGCCCCTCAAACTGCCCCCATAGGCCTCAGCGTGGGATGGAAGGGATCCTAGGGATCCACAGGGTCAGTTTGGTGCAGCCACCTCTGAGATTCCCAGTAAAACAGGCCTTCACCAGTTCCTCCAACAATCCCTCTGCCTCTGCCTGCCAAAAAGAATTTGGCTTGCGTTTGTAAGAAGTCTGAGATCTTAATTTTGGCAATTTTCTCCTTGCTGAGGAAGTTCCTCCTGGCTCCAGCACAGCTTGGGGGAGCAGGGCTGCTCCAAAGACTGGGATGGTGGGCTTCAAAGTGTCCTCTGCTCCCAGGGAACAAGGGACAGGAGGAGAGGAAACGGCCTTAAATTGCACCAGAAGAAGTTTAGGTTGGATATTGGGGAAAATTCCTTCATGGGAAGGGTTGTCCAGCCCTGGCACAGCTGCCCAGGGAGGTGGTGGATCCCCATCCCTGAAAGGATTTCAAATCCCTGTGGATGTGGCACTTGGGGACATGGGTCAGTGGTGGCCTTGGCAGTGCTGGGGGATGGTTGGACTGATGATCTCAGAGGGCTTTTCCAACCTAAAAGATTCTGTGATTCCATGACTTCTGACAGGAGCACATCCTGGGGAAACCTCTGGCAAGTGGGATGGGGTTCCACAGCTCTTTAGGAGAAGGACAGGCTGCATGGAGAGGTGTCTGGAGGGAGCAGAGGGGTGGTGGTGGCAGTGCCTGCCCGGCTGGTGCTGTCCCTGCTGGGAAGCAGCCCGAGCAGAGCAGCAGGGCCGGGGCACTGGGGTTTGCAGAGCAGCCAGGAGGTGGAGCCCACATCCAAGGCATCACAGCTTCCCCCCCCTGCCATGGGCAGGGACCCCTCCCACCAGCCCACGTTGCTCCAAGCCCCGTCCAACCTGGCCTTGGACCCTCCCAGGGATCCAGGGGCAGCCACAGCTTCTCTGGGAAACCTGCGCCAGGGCCTCCCCACCCTCGCAGCCAACAATTCCTTCCCAATATCCCATCTCTCCCTGCCTTCTGGCAGTGGGAAGCCATTCCCCCTTGCCCTGTCCCCCTTGTCCAAAATCCCTCTCCAGCTCTCTTGTAACCTCTGGAGTAAAGGGACAGATGTGCAGCTCTCGTGTCCAAACAGAGGGTCCCCCACTGTGCTGTGACAAGAGGGTTGGATTTGGGCCAGACTTTGACAGGACACCAAGGGGAAAAGGAGAAAGAGCATCATCCCCCAGAGTGCCTGTGGGGTTTGTGGCCTCACCCAGCACGGCCAGAAGGTTCCAGCTGCTGTTCCTCTCCATCAAATACACCCCGGGTTGCACTGGCCTGGTTTTTCTTCCTGGTGGATAAGTAGGAGCATCTGTGCCTGTGCTCTGTCTGCAGCAGCAACAGCCCTGGCTGTGGCTGTCACACAAACCAACCTCCTGCTCCTCCTTCTTCTCCTCCTCCTCCTCTTCCTCCTCCTGAAAGGCTGTTTTGCTCACAGCCTGGATGAGGTGGTGTGTCCTGCTTTCACAAGCACACGGACAGGATTTGGGAGCTTCCTCATCATCATCTCCGGGCTCAAAAAGACACTCCAAGACATGGAGACAGAAAAACATCCCTGTTTTTTGCCTTTCCAGGAAGGCTGGAGGTGCCTCTTGCCATGGCTGGGAATGCAGCTGCACCTCAAGGCAGGTCGTTCTCCAGCCACAGAACCAACAAAGGGAGATCCAACCCATGGCAGACGACGTGTGTAAGGCTGGGATGAGGCCAACTTTATTTTATCCTCCTTAACACACTCATGCCTCCCTCCAGAGAGCACTTTGTCGTGGTTATTCCATCTTCCTCGTGCTGCCGAGTGACCAAAGGCAAGGAAAATCATTTCCAGAGCTCGAGGACCTGATTTAGGCTTGGGATACAATCAATAACATCCCATTAAGCAAGTAGGACTGGGTTTCACCAGGTGTTATTTTACTGTTTCCACAGGAAAGCAGGATTTTCTTAATCTGGGATATCTGCCCAGGACCCAAATTCACCCCCATTCCAGCCATTCCCTTGTGGGTGTCAGTCCAGCTGTTGGAGTCAGACCATCCCCATCTGCTGCTCAGCTTCCCAAACAACTCCTCCCTTCACCTCACCACGCCCTGAGCAGGGAGGTGGGAGGAATCCTCCCGTCCCAGCACACGGGAGCCTGGATCCACACCAGCTCCGGCATAAACCATCTGCTGGAGATTCCTGCTGCCCGCAGCTCCCCCTGGGGAGGATCACCCGGCACATCCCTCCCGTGGGGCCCCCTGCTCATAATGCCCCTTTATGAGGCCTCACAAAGCCCTCCTTGGTTCATCTCCAGGCTGCTCGGAGGGGTTGCCAAGGGTGTCCCTGCGAACAATGAGGGGCCTCTGTTTGTGAGGCGGCTGCAGCCACGGCCACAAACGCCTTTTTTTGTGACCTGCAAGTGAAAATACCTCCTCCTTTCCCAGCAGATCCCCTTCCCTGGCGTCCCCAAGTCCCTCTGATGGCTGGAGCGCTGCTGGGCGACTGAATCCTTTCCCTTTGCTGACGTCCTTCCAGCTGAGTCCTGCCAGGAGATTTTTTCCTTGCTTGTGCATTCCCAGAGGCTCAAAGGACACTCGGCATCACCTGGAAATGCTGTCGGTGATGTAATTCCATCAAGTGACTCAGCAAGCTGGATGGAAATCCAGCTGGACTCCTGGGCACGTGGGTCTTTCCCAACCACGCCACCAGAGCAGGCTGCTCAGTGCCAGGAAAGGTCCCCAGGAAAGGATCTTGGAGGAGGCTTGGATACATCCCCCGCCCGAGGCCAGGGCTGCACAGGCATGTCCCATGTGGCATTTCTGCTCCAAAAATCGGGACTCTGAGTGGGGGAAAATCGATGCCACCGAAAGGATTTGGGGTCTCCAAGGTGCTGCAGCGCTGGGAGGTGTCAGAAGGGCCTTGCAAGGAGAGGGTTTACTGTGCAAATGAATATATTAATTATATTCAATAAATGAAACATTCACTATGAAATTCTCCCCTGTGGGGGTGGGGAGGCCCTGGCACAAGTTTCCCCGGGAAGCTGTGGCTGTCCCTGGATCCCTGGAAGTGTCCAAGGCTGGGTTGGAGCAACCTGGGCTAGCGGAAGGTGTCCCTGCCCATGGCAGGGGGTGGAACGAGATGATCTTCAAGGTCCCTTCCAACCCAAACCAACCCATGATTCCATGATTTCCTGAGCTCTGCCTCTCAGAGACCAGAAGAAAAAGAGTTTTATGAAAGTCACACTTCCCCTCCCAACTCCAGCAGTTACGTGTGGATCAAATACTGGAAACTCACCATTATTTAACTTTTTAAGCCCAAAGACACTTTTGGCGTGAGGCAGGAGGAGACTTGGTGTTGGACTAGGCTGGAAAGCCCTCCCAGCACAGCCAGGCCACCTTAAGAGCACGGAGAGTGTGGGCAAAGCCTGCTCAGACACAGATTCCTCTGTAACCACAGCCTGCACTGAGACTTCCTCCCTAATCACTGCCCTGCTTTGAAGGAGCTTGTTTGCAGATATTAAGCACCTTCCTGGAGGCAGGTACCTGAAACAGGAGCTCCCTCCAGAGCTCAAGCACCCAGGCACGTGTTCCTTGGGAGTGAAGGTCTACACCTGCCCACCAAGGTGGCGGTAGGAGCGATTTGGGGAAGAGGCAGCCAGAAAAATGAGGGACATATGGCTCCAGGGAGGAGCTGAGGGACATGGGGACAGTTTGTGTGACTCACCGTGGTGTCAAGGCTCAGCTAAGGCCTGGTGAGTGCAAACCATCCCAGGCATCCTCGGGCTGGAGGGAGGAGGACACGGAGAGCCGCAGGCAGAGCGCGGGCAGCTCATCCACACCACGCACGCTCTGGCCTCCCAGACTTGCAGGATCCCAAATCAACCCCACAACCTGAAGCTGACAGAGCAGAGAAATGGGCCTCAACACACAAAATAAATGCAGATAAAAGAGTTGCAAGATGGTTGCTGTAGGGTAAAACCACCCCCTCAAAGGCTGTATGGACGGAGAGCTCCTCAGGACAAACCTGCCCCTGCTCTGTGCTCCTTCCCAGGAGCCAACTGAGCTCTGCCCTTTCCCCAGGAATTCCTGCGTGGCCAGCGCTTCAATTCCTTATTTTCAGATCTGCAGATTGAAGGTGGGCTTAGGAAAGCAGAGATATTTCAGAGAACTTGTCTGGAGCTGGCCATATACAAATACAATCTAAAGGGATCCTGTAGAGCCTCCTATTACCTTGGCAGTGGTGGGGGGTCACAGAGAGGACACAGAGAGGAGGGATAGACTTCCTAGAGATTCACAGCAGAGGCACAAGGTGCAATTTGCAGGAAAAAAAAAATCCAGCTGGATATAAGGGAGGAAAAAAGCCCCATGAGGGTGATTGAACAGAGGAACAGGAGCACAGCGAGGTGCAGCCACCATCTGCCCGCTCAAAACCCTGAAGAACCCTGACCTGACCCGGGGGCTGGCTCTGCTTTGGGCAGGGATTGGAATGGAGACCTCAGAGGGACCTCCCAGCCTCGGGAATTTTATGGATCTGTGTAAGGAGGTGAAACCAATAATGGTGGTTTCCAGGCAGGCACGTGAAGGCCTCACCCACCCTCACCTACAACCTGCCTTGAGCTGTTATTTGTACTGCACAGGGGGAAGTGTTGGGTTCATGATTGCACTCCATGACCTTAGAGCTCTTTTCCAACCCAAACAATCCCATGATTCTGAATCTGACCCTAATACAACCTGTCTGATCAGCAAACCAGCAGAGAAAAGCTTGACCGGGAAGCTTTGCAGCTTCTCGAAGCCACCTCCAGCCAGAGCAGCACTTAATGTTAATTTAATTAATTCACAACAGCTCAAACAGGGCTGTAATTTCCTGCCTGGTCACAGAGGACCTTTCCATCAGTGTCCTTCTGCCCTGTGGTCCATCCAAGGCCATTCCAGAGGACACCACCACAACCTCTGGGGTGCGGGGAAACGTGGAGACAGCAGACAGTCCCCCAGCCCTGACAGGGAGAAATCCCAGCTCTGCAGCAGGGGTGGGTTTCCTGGGAGGAGGGAAGAGTTTAACCCTCTAGGCTTTGAGGGAACGGTGTCAGGGCTGCTCAGACATGGAAAAGGCACCTCTTGGAGCAGGGAATGTGCGGTTACTGCACCGACTTTCCACCAGCACGTGGCCTCTCGTGGTGGATTTGAGATAAACTCAGCCTTTGGTTTCCTTGGCTGAACTGCTAAAGCCTGGGAGAGCTGGGAACTCCACTCTGCAGGCAGAGAGACCCAGGGATTTAAAAGCTTATGAGCACATGTTGCTGCACACTCTGTGCCCGACCGACACTTCTCAACCCAGGGTGTGTTTTCCCTGTCTCACTCCCTGAGGAGGAACGTCATCTATTCATTAACCCACTTGGCCAAACATTCTCCCCTCTTAGGGACAACAGACAAAACCAGATGCCCCGTGAATGAAAAATAAGGTGGTGACAAGCTCTGAGGAATGCTGTGATGATAAGGAGATACCCTCACAGCAGGAGGGATTGTCCTGCAGGAAAAGATCAGGCCCAGGAGTGATGGACTGGGCTTGCAGACCCAGCTCTTGAGCAACCCTGATATTGGCTCAATTAATTAAATCACTGCAATGAATCATCGAGGCTGAGAATGGACCACAACCCAGGAGGGCTGGAGATCATTCCCACCAGGTGATCATCAGCCTGGTGTGATGGGTTTGTGGCCTCCCTAGACTGGACAGGCTGCTTTGGCAAAGCTGTTGGGAGTAATCGCCTCCTTTCCTGGTGATATCAGGATTTGGTGGTGGAGACTGACCCCCTCCCTCCCCATAAAGTACAGAACTGTGGTAGAAAAGCCGGAAGGGATCTTAACTTCTCCGACAGGGAATTGTTCTGCTGGCAAGTCCTCCAGGGCCTCATTTATATGTAATATAAACTCCTTCATATTGGGAAGATTCCCTCCTGACCCACAACAAGGGGTGGCTGGTTTTTGGCGAGGAGAAGAGGGCTGAGGCACAGCTTGGATGTGCCATCAATCCATAACCCTCCACCTCGGGCTGGTCTGGCATGGAGAACTCACAGAGGAATTGGAAAGATTTGTCTTCAGAACCTGCTGAATCCATCATTTTCCTCCATTACTTTGCTAATTGCTGCACCTGAAGATTCTGGAGGAAAAAGGAGCCTCGGTGGATTTATATTCCAGCCCTGCTTGCAGACGTGCTGCTCTTTCCTTGTCCCTTCCTCTCTGCTCTCCAGGGTTATTGGGACTGGGATATTTTACTCAGGATTCAGGACAGATGGTCAGCAGGAGAGGGACTGGGATGATGTGACTGCTGGTCCTAAATATTGAGCCACGTCTGGCTCAGGCTGGGAGGTCGTGGCTGATCACAGTGACCCAAAAAGTGCATCTTGGCTGATCAGCCCCACAGGAGGGATGGACCTGTCGGGAGCGGCACGGCCAGAATGTCCTCTGTGGTTGGGACCTGAGATGCTGCTGCAAAACCAGTTAATGTTATTAATCATGGAATGGGTTGGGTTGGAAGGGATCTTAAGGATCATCTCATTCCATGTTCCTGCCATGGGCAGGGACACCTTCCCCTAGCCCAGGTTGCTCCAAGCCCTGTCCAACCTGGCCTTGGACACTCCCAGGGATCCAGGGGCAGCCACAGCTTCTGTGCCCAACCTGGGCCAGGGCCTCCCCACCCTCCCAGTCAGCAATTCCTTCCCAATATCCCATCTAATTTTGCCCTCTCCCAGTTTGAAGCCATTCCCTGTGTGCTGTCCCTCCCTGCCTTGTCCCCAGTCCCTCTGCAGCTCTCCTGGAGCCCCTTTAGGCCCTGCAAGGGGCTCTCAGCTCTCCCTGGGGCCTTCTCTTCTCCAGGGGAACCCCCCCAGCTCTCCCAGCCTGTTAATAATAGCTTAGTTATTACAATTATTACTAATAACTAGTAAGAGATGTCAAGCTGCCCTCACACAGAGAAATATCTTCTTCCAGGGTAAGGATCCTCCTCCAGAGTAAATTACAACTAATTGCTTTCAAGATGATGGTCCCCTCTGGCCACCTCAGTAATGGGGGGTCTTTATTAACCCCCTGAAAATCTCAGCCCCTGACTCTCCCACTATTCTTTACAGCCATGTCCTAAATCTGGGCTTTCAGCACCTTTCAGCGCCTAAAGGGGCTCCAGGAGAGCTGGAAAAGGACTTTGGAAAAGGGCCTGGAGTGGCAGGACAAGGGGCAGTGGCTTCCCAGTGCCAGAGGGAAGGGTTAGATGGGATATTGGGAAGGAATTCCTGGCTGGGAGGGTGGGGAGGCCCTGGCCCAGGTTAGGCAGGGAAGCTGTGGCTGCCCCTGGATCCCTGGAAGTGTTTGAGGCCAGGTTGGAGCAACCTGGAATAGTGGAAGGTGTCCCTGCCCATGGCAGGGGTGGAACTGGGTGGTCTTTTCCCTTCCAAACCAAACCATTCCGAGATTCTCTGATTCTGATGGTCAAGGATTCCAAGGGCATTGTGGGAGCTGGAGACCCGGAGGGGGATGGATCATCAGCAGCTGCAGACACTCAGAGCTGGGGCAAACACAGCAAGAGGTTCTCCAGGACAAGTGAAAAACCCCAAATGCACAAGTCCTGTATTAATCCTGCATTAAGCTTTGGAAATTCCTGACTCCAGGGTAGGAGAGGGTTAAGAGAGAGCCCCGAGTCAGGCCTGTGCTCTCTGACTCCATGGGATGCTCCCAAGGACGAGCTGAAATCTCCCCGAAAGGCCTCCTACCCTTTTGATCGGGCTCCAAGGGAATGTCTCTCATCATTAAAGTCAATTCTTGCAAGAAGGCAAGGAGGGGCATTTTCATGGTTGATTAGCTCTGCAGAGCTCAGCCCTGTGCCAGGGCCTCCCCACCCTCAGAGGGAGGAATTTCTTCCTAAAATCTAATCCTGGAAAAAACTACCTGTGGGATTGATCCAGGGACTCAGGACAGAAAGAGAGCAAGACTGGTGGGATGGATGACTCCTCTGGGTATTTACAGAAGGTGTGAGGGGCACAGAAGATGCCAGGGGGGTAATTCTGGGTGCTGGCAGAACCACTGGGATGCTCTCCATGTATCGGCTCCCACACAGCTTGGTTAATTCAGCAGGGAAGAAGCTGGAAAGCAGAGAACTTCACAGGGCAATTTCTGGCCATCTGCATGTTCTTGGTCCTGGTTCTGTCACCCTGTAGTGGGGGCAGGACAGAACTGTGGTACCTGAACTATCTGGGCTGAAGTATCCCAACTCCACGGCCGGTGTCCGATGGCTTGAGGCAGCAAACACACAGGGCAGGGCCCCCCAGGGCTGAGGTGCTCGAGACTCACACGTTAAAAACAGGTCCTCTGCTCCAGCACTGATTTTCAGACCTGGCGAGGGAAACCACTGGCACAGGGAAGGGATTTTCCAGCTCATACTTTGAGCCTTCCCTACAGGGTTGTGGCTGCCCCTGGATCCCTGGAAGTGTCCAAGGGCAGGTTGGACGGGGCTTGGAGCAGCCTGGGATGGTGGGAGGCGTCCCTGCCCATGGCAGGGGGGGTTGAAAGATTGAACTAGGTGATCTTTAAGTCCCTTCCAACCCAACCCATTCCATGATTCTGTGATCTATCCCAGTCTATGGTGGTTGTCATTACTGCACTGGGTCATCTCCACTGATGTTGCTGGGGTAGATTCTCCGCCCTCCTGATGTCAGAGCTTCATTATCTGACCAGCAATTCTCCTCCACTGACTAACTTGGAGCCCCTTCAATCTGTGTTTGCCCTGTGGACTGGGGCATGGAGGACAGTTTCTCTGGAGAGAAGAGCTGGCCAACGATCCATGAAATCCCATGGCTTCACCCCAAGGACCGTGTCCACCACTCTCTCCCGAGTGGCGTTTGAGCTCATATAACAGAACTAAGTCCTGGATGGCGGGAAATTAAGACAAGTTCATGATCTCAGTGTCTCCAAAGAGAGGGAACTTCCCTGGGAGCACCTGAGTCACCCCACCCACCCTCCTGCCTTCCCTTTATCAGCCCATCAGCACGTTCTAGGCAGGCAGCTGACTTTTACAGCACCACCTCCCACAAGGCAAATCCTCTAAAAACAGTCACTGGAGCATTTAATCACCATCTCCACAGCGATTCCCATCCAAACACAAGACCAGCTCCCCTCTCTAAGCCTTTTTAATCCTTCTCCTCTTAACGTGAGATATCGGGCCGAGGAGGAAAAGAACGCTGGCAGTCATAAGTGTCGGATTAGGTGCTCCTCAGCAGCTCCTGCAACTCTTCTAACCACCAGGCAGGACTTTGTCACGCTCTATGGGCTTGGGCACAGGAAGGTGAAGGTCTTTTCACACCAGGAAAGAAAGGATATAGAAATGGGAGTGAGATATCGAGGCCCCCCACAGAACAGCTTTGGCAGAAATTAGGGCAGCCGGGTCTAGTGAGTGACATCCCTGCTCATGGCAGGGGGTGGAACTGGATGGTCCTGAAGGTCCCTTCCAACCAAAACCCTTCTGGGATTCTGGGATTCCATGAAATAACCCCTCTCCAGGGCAGAGGACTCTCTAAAATGATGTCAGGCGTGCCCTGATCACACCGTGGCACCCGTGGGCAAATTAAGAGGTTTGGGGTGTTCAAACTTGGGGCGTTCCACACCAAAAGATGTGGTAAACAGGTTTCTTTGGGGCTATTTGCTGTAAAATGCTTCCTCTTCACCTCTATCCCGACATTTTTACAGGACAAGGTAAAAATTTTTATATTCAGCAGCTGTTCTGTTTGTTTAAGTAACAACAATCGAGGTCAAAGGCATTTCCTGGAGACGACCTTGCGGTGAGGAGCTCTCCGTGCTTTAAGTGCTCATTGATCCCCCCCTGGGAATATCCTGGGCTGACACCATTACTGAGGCTTCTCCACCATCACTGTTGAGACTTTAATGTGATCACTTAATGGCAGGCTGTTATTTTTCAGCACTTAATTATGACAAGGTGTTTGTTACTCCAGTGTGAAAATCCCCGTTCTTAACCCCCGCCCTGTTCCCACTCAGAACTCCCCACATCGCCAGGGGAGTTATTTCCCCTTCATGCCCCCTCAATCCTTGACCTGAGTTCTCTGTACAGGTGACTCATTTAGATTTTGCTGGATTTTCCCCCAAAAGTAATCCATTCATTTCTCAGCTAAGGGAGAGTGGGGGGAAAAAAAAAAAAAGGCAAAAATAAAAATCAAATGGGGCTCGTGGTGAAAAGGAGACACTTTACATGGTCATGGGGTTTCTGTGTGAGCTGTGGGGATGAAAGCTGCCCTGAGGGGCTGGGTTATTTATAACACCTCTCCATGAGCATGTTGGGACTCCTCTGTTGCTGCTGGGATCATCTTCCCAGCTCATCCCTCAGACACACTGCCCTTGTGACTCCAGCCTTCCCCTGCCTCAGACTCTGAGCCTGCACCAAACAAAGCTCCTTCTTTTCAACTTTAACTCCCTTCTCTGTGTAGCTGCAGACTACTGCAACCCCCAGAGTTTGACATTTTTGTCTGCTTTTTCCTGAATTCTCTCCCCAGTCTTGCCTTTGGAAATGGCCCCCAGCACCAGGAATTCACCTCTTGTTCAAGTCTGCAAACTCACAGCTCTTCAGTTTTATGTTCTTCATCCTTCTCCCTTCCTTTGCTTGGCTCCTGCACTGGCTGAGTCCTTCCTGCCCCTTGGTTCAGAGCTTCCTGCAGGGGAGATGTTTTGCTTTGCTTAAAATCCCCCCCCTCAAAGCTCTGACCCTCACCTGAGGCTCTGACAACACATCCCTGGTGTGTCTGAGGAGGTCTAATGTGGGTGGGCTCCTCTAACATGGAGCCCCTCTGCTCTGGAGCCAGGCTGGGAGAGCTGGGGGGAAGGCTCCAGGGAGCCTTCTCTCCAGAGAAGAGAAGGCTCCAGGGAGAGCTGAGAGCCCCTTGCAGGGCCTAAAGGGGCTCCAGGAGAGCTGCAGAGGGACTGGGGACAAGGCAGGGAGGGACAGCACACAGGGAATGGCTTCCCAGTGCCAGAGGGCAGGGAGAGATGGGATACTGGGATGAAATTCTTCCCTGTGAAGGTGGTGTGGCCCTGGCACGGGTTGCCCAGAGATACCTGGATCCCACTCACACTCATCTGCAGACTCTGCACAGCAGAGTTTTGCTTTCCTGTTTCAAAGACAAACTTCGCTTTCAAAGTTTGTCCCAGTCTTTCTTGGATCACAGAATCATAGAATCATAGGATCATAGAATCAGAAGGGTTGGAAAGGACCTCTGGGATCATCAAGTCCAACCCTTGATCCAACACCACCGCAGTTACCAGACCATGGCACTCAGTGCCACGTCCAGCCTCATCTTGAAAACCTCCAGGGATGGAGAATCCACCACTTCCCTGGGCAGCCCATTCCAATGGCTGATTACCCTCCCTGCAAGTACTGAAAGGCTGCAATAAGGTCTCCCTGGAGACTCCTCTTCTCCAGGCTGAACCATCCCAGTTCTCTCAGCCTTTCCTCACAGGAGAGGTGCTCCAGGCTTCTGATCAATTCTCTACTGACTGCAGAGAAATCCTCTGGGATGGGCTCACATGGAGACATGGAATCACAGGATGGACTGGGTTGGAAAGGATCTTAAAGCCCATCCAGTTCCATCCCCTGCCAGGAGCAGGGACACCTTCCACTAGCCCAGGTTGCTCCAACCTGGCCTTGGACACTTCCAGGGATCCAGGGGCAGCCACAGCTTCTCTGAGCAACCTGTGCCAGGGCCTCCCCACCCTCACAGGGAAGAATTTCTTCCTTATATATAAGATAAACATCTGCACTGCCAGTGTCTCAGGCCAGCTGAGGTGAGTCCCACCTTTGGGAAGAGGCAGTGCTATCCACAGGATATCAAATACCCCGGAGTCGGCGCTGCACTCCCGGGCTGGAGCAAGGACAGCGTTCATGGCTCCACAAAGGCCATCCCCACTTCCTCATTGCTGGAGCCCAGTTCAGCCAAGGAATGCATTTTCTTGGCTCTCCCTGACTGTTTAGGGCTTAACCACAATGACCTCTCCACGTTACCAAATGTGCTGCTTGGACGGATCGCTGAGGCTCAGAGCTCTTCCTTTGAGAAGGGCATTATCCCACGTGCTCAAATGGCATATTTATCTGCCAGTCCCAAGGCCAGGCTGACTCACAGATCCCCAGGTAACGCCTCTATCCAGTGTTAGTTCTAAAACACACAATCCTGCTCTAAAGACACCTCTGGGGAGTGCCCAGTTGCTGAAGAACCTGCTTTGTTTTCCGTCGGCAGCAGCCACCTCTGTGTGCTCAGGGTAGATCCTTTCAGCAAACAGAGCCTGCACGAGACAGCCCTGCTCTCTCCAAACCAACATTTCTTGTTTTGGCAGGTGTCTCATCACCTCCCAATAGTCCTGAACCTGCACTTGGCCTTGTGCTGAATGGGGGTTGTTTTTTTTTCCCCATTCCTTTGCCTCCCACTTTTCCTTCTCGGTTGCCTTTGCTCAAACTGGACATTCACACCACGATGCTGATGGGAGCTCAAAGCAGTAGCAGAAAAGTCAAAAAGCCTTTTATTATTATTATTTCTTTTTTAAATTACAACATTTTACTTTTTAAAAATATTTATTTAAACAGGGGGGGGAAAAACAACGAACCCAGCCCTCCAGGCCTTTCTGGGTTATAATGAAACTCTGTTTCCTCACAAGAAGCCCAAGGGATTCCACAGCAATATCCCTCTTGAGCCAAACATTCTGCCTCCTTGAACGGCTGCCCAGGGCTCAGATTGCAGTGCCATCCCCCCAGACTGTGTCACAGTGCCGAGCTTTTCCAGCAGCACCTGGAGCCTGGAGATGGGAGACCCTCTGGGGCTGTGAATGGGGTGGGAGTAACATTTACACCCCAGGCAGGGGCAGCAAGATGGAACCAAAAGCTGTGGGTGCAGGAAATCACCCTCCACGAGTCCACGGTCCCTCCCTGCCTCCAGCTCCGTGAACTGTCACAAATCCCACACAAAACAGCCACGTTATCCCATCTGCTTCCTTCTCTCCTCACTTCTCCCTCCCTTCCTGCCCCCTCACACCCTGGATTTTGTAGCAACTCACCCCACGGAGCCAAGGCTGCTGCAGGTCTGCTCCAAACAGTTTATTTCTCCACCCTGTGCCTCCCAAAACTCATGCCCTGGTGTTACTGCTCCCCGATGGAGTTACACCATGGAGCAGCAAACAGGCTTCCGAGGTTCTTTGGCCACTAAGACTGGTTTAATCCTCTGCTAAGCCCTGTAATGTGTAGGTATCTGCAGCTCTGCTGCAGTTAAGTTGCATGAAACCATTAATCTTGATTTAGTGGTCAGAGGTGTTGATTAGTCACTTATTTTCAAGCCCCAAACATTTCTCTGCGGTGGTTTGAGCTGCCTGGAGGAAGTGGGGGAGGGTTGGACGCCAAGGATTTCTCCCACCCTCAGTTCTTCTGTGATTCCACAATCCTGCTTGCTCTATCCGTAACAATTCATCCCTGTATTTTGAGTGTGTTCTGTATGTTTATCCCCCTCTCTTAGGTGTTTCTTACTCTCCAGTGCAACCTCTAGCAGAACACCTGTTCCGGTGCTATTATTAAGCTGGGCTTTATTATCCCAATTATCCTTTGCCCAACTATTTTGTGCCGAGGTGCAAGAGGCGTTTTGGGGAACTGGTTTCAATTGAAAACCAGTAACTCCTTACTGGTTTGTCCTGTCACAGCAGGAGGAAGCAAAATGATATAATCTCAAACCCAAGTTCCTTCTGTGCTGTTTCAAAAGGGCACAGAGCAGCCCACAAGGAAGTTCCACTCTCCTTAGGCTTCAGGCACCGGTTTAGCTCCACATCCAGCCCCTCCCACGGAAGTCACCCGGACCATTCATCCTCTTAATTACACGTCCATGGGTAAAAGTTTGGATAAAGAGGAGTTTCATAAACTTTCTACGAACGTGAGGCTCTGGATCCCAGAGGATCTGTGGTTGAGGAAGCTCCATTAGCCCGAGGTGGCTCAACAGCAGGGTTTGCATCTGTTCTGCCAACACGGTCCCCGGCCAGGTATTAAGTTGATTTAAACCAGCATAACTTCACCCAGGGAAGCCAACAGCCTGCCCAGGCCACGCTTAGTGATAAATGCTGCTGCCCCAGTACTAATTTGGTTTATAGGATCACAGAATTGTGGATGGTTTGGGTTGGAAGGGGCCTTAAAGACCACCTCATTCCACCCTCTGCCATGGGACATCTTCCACTAGCCCAGGTTGCTCCAACCTGGCCTCGGACACTTCCAGGGATCCAGGGGCAGCCACAGCTTCTCTGCCCAACCTGTGCCAGAGCCTCCCCACCCTCACAGGGAAGAATTGCTTTCTAATATTCAATTTAAATCCACCCTCTTTCAGCTTAAAAGCATCCCCCTTTGTCCTGTCACTTGTCCAAAGCTCCTCTCCAGCTCTCCTGGAGCCCCTTTATTCACAGAATGTTCACAGACTGGGGCAGGTTGGAAGGGCCCACAGTGGGGCAACTGGTCCCACCTCCCTGCTCGGGCAGGATCATCCCAGGGCACATGGCACAGGATTGCATCCAGACGGTTCTGGAATATCTCCAGGCGCTGGAAGGGGCTCTAAGATCTCCCTGGAGCCTTCTCTTCTCCAGGCTGAACAATCCCAACTCTCTCAGGCTGTCTCCATAGAAGAGGTGGAATATTACCCTATAAAAAAGGAGCAGCTTGCCTACAGCCGATGGCGTGAAGCTGGAGCCAACTTCAGGCAGGCTCTTCCAGAGCTCCCAGTCCTGGAGCCTCACGGTGCCGCTGTGCAGTTTGTGACACGTCTCAGGGGTGACGCCTGTGAAATGCAAGACAAGATAATTGAAGATAATTTAGCTCAGTTCCTCAGCCGTGGACTTACACATTCAGTGCGTTTCTGCTCCAACAGCCTCCAGTGCAAGGCTGGGTGGGAGTAAGCAACGTGTAAGGTACTCCAGGGGCCTCCCCACTGATGGGGAGTGTCAAAACCAGATAAAAGGCTTTGAGAAGAAAGGTGATACTGATGGAGGAGAGCCCAAATGCTGGATTGGGGCATTTCTCTTCCAGTAAATGTCAGGACGAGGGCCTTTGTGCTTCCATAGAATCGCAGAGTCATTTAGGTTGGAAAAGCCCTCTGAGATCATGGAGTCCAACCATCCACCAAGCACTGCCAAGGCCACCACTGACCCATGTCCACAAGTGCCACATCCACAGGGCTTTGAAATCCCTCCAAGGATGGGGACTTCACCACTGCCCTGGGCAGCTGTGCCAGGGATGGACAACCCTTTCCAGGAAGGAACTGTTCTCAACATCCAAACTACACCTGGTGCAACCTGTGACTGTTCCCTCTCCTCCTGTCCCTCGTTCCCTGGGAGCAGAGCCCGACCCCCCACCCTGGCTCCCCTCTCCTGTCAGGGAGTTGCAGAGCCAGAAGGTCCCCCCTGAGCCTCCTTTGCTCCAGGCTGAGCCCCCCCAGCTCCCTCAGCCGCTCCTGCTGCTCCAGCCCCTTCCCAGCTCCGCTCCCTTCCCTGCACACGCTTTCAGAGTCATTATTTTTTTAATGGTCTCTCTTTCCTCCAGCACGAAGCCAAGTTCCCAGTGGGTCCTTCCAGCCCTGCCTGAGAGCTCATGGAGAGCTGGTGGAGCAGCAGCCCCTCGTGGCACTGAAAGGTCACCTTCCTAAGCACAGCAGGGTCCAGGAGGTGTGTTCTGTAACAGCCCCAGGGCTGTTTTTGTTGAGAACACCAAGGAGTCAGCTGGGGAAAGGACTTTGCACCGAGTGGCTTTTTAACAGGGTGTTTTCATGTGGAGCCACAACAGATCCTTGGCAGGAGTGGCTCTCCTGGAAGCTGCTAATGAAGGTGCTGCCTCAGCCCCTCAGCCAAGGGGGCCAAACCACCTCAGCCAGCCCTGCTCTGTCCCCCAGGGAGCACGTCAGGGAGAAGCGGGTGTGCAAGAGGTGTGTTCCAGCTCGGCTTTTTGACAGGGAGTCACCAAAACAGCCCTGAAGCCCAAGGCTGGTGTCTCCTGCCACTGTTGCTTTCCTGGTTGTAGCCAGGGAAGGTCATTAGGGCTTCAAGCAGCTGAGAAAATGGACCTTAGTACCTTCCCCCATTCCAGTGTCTTTCTCAAGAGCTGCAAGGAGTCAACTTCCAGTGTGAGCCAGGAGAGAGAGAACTGGTGGTGGGATTGCACCCAGCAGAGGTTGGGTACTGCAGGGTCTGTCTGTGCAGCAGCCAAAATCACCCCCGGAGCTGTGCCTGACCTCCCCGTGACCCCTCTGACGGTTCCCTGGCAGCGAAAGCCACCACGGGCACGGCGGTGCCAGGGCCTGATTAGGGAAGGTGTTTCCATCCCAGGAACATGAGTCAGGCAGTGCCAGGCACATGGCAAGGGCAGCAGTCAGGTTTCCTTGTCGCTGCGCCGGCGAGGGTTGGGCAACACCCAGGGCAGAGCCAAGGAAGGCCGGTGGGCAAGGAAGCCGAGGAAAGCAAGGTGGGCATTGGAGCCTCTACAAGTGAGCAGGGGAAAGATGAGGATTGGGGAAAGCGTCTCCTTCCCTTCCTCTTCTTCCTTGCCCATGGATCCCTCCGTGGGAGGTGCGACCTCCTCAAACACACCCAGCACCATCTGCCTGCCTGTCGACGGGTGCGAGCGGGGTGGGAGTCTGGCACCCACCACGGGGCTGCCAAGGCTCCCCCTCCACCAAACCCCGGGCCCCAGCTGCTCCCCCAGCCCCACGTCGGAGCGGGAGTCGCCGAGGTCAGACACGGCAGCGACGCTGCTCCGCCAGCGTCTGGCGCGGCCCCGAACAAAGCGCAGCCTGTCTCGGCCGCTCTCTTTGGGTGTTTGTTTGGAGCCCACAAAACTGCCTCGCCTCCCTTTCTTCCTCCCAAGAATACCCTGGATAATGCCAGCAGCTCCTCTCTTTTCAACCCCTTCCCTCGGCTGAATGTGGGGAGGGTCACACTCTGCGGCTCTGAATGCCTCTCGTTATCCTCTTGCTCCGTGTCGGGAGGAAGGAGGGAGGGCAGGGCTGTCTTTGCAGCATCCAGGCTCTCCCCAGACTTCATCTAAACTTGCTATTGTTGGTCATTGATCTTTCAATTACTTGCTACGCTTGGGACCTTGCTCTGTGCTTGATGTATTCAACACACTCCTTCCCAAGCCAGGCTGGAATTGGACAATTGGGCTACGCACGAGATTTGCTCCCAAACAAAGCCTTTCTTTTTTATAAATATCATGCCTTGAAAGTGTAGTTGGCCTTTCTTTTTTTTTTCCTGCAGCAAATTTACCAGTCTGGGGTAGTTTTCAAAATATATCTGTCTTGTGAAGTGATTTTTCCGTTCCCAGCTCAAGCTACTTTCTTCTGACTTTTTTCTCCCTTTCCCCTCCTTATTCTTTATACAATGCTTCGATTTTTCTTATGAAGCTGGAGGTTATCTCAAAATATGCCAGGACTTTGGAGGAGTGGCTTTTCAGAGATTATGGCTCTGGGCTGGGAGCCACAATTTCCAGGTTTGGCCCTAGCTTAGTCCCTGGTTTATACAAATCAACATTTTCCCAAAACGGACACTTCGATTTTCGTAGTTACCCAACTTGAGGCCATGAAGATGCTGCTCTTCAGAGCCTGCACATCTTCCCCCTGAAATCAGATGGAGATAAATGGGTCAAATCTTTCTGTAAAGCTCTTTCAAGGCACGGTTTGAAAATAGAAAATCTGCAAGAAAACCAGAAGCAGAGCAGATACACCGTGAGTAACTCGGCCACTGCTTTTTGGTGAACCTGCATGGATCCAGACACCTCTGTGGTGCTACACAATCCTACAGATGATCTTTAAGGTCCCTTCCAGCCCAAACCATCCTATGATTCTCTGAAATAGTGTTTATTTTTAAGTGGACAGAACCCCAAAGTCACAACTTCAGTTGCAGGGCTCTGCACAGGTGACATAACCCAAGCCCAGGTGAGGTTGTCACCGACTCACAAACCACCATGTCCCCAACAGATGTCAGAAGGGTGTCAGATTCTTCATTTTCTCTCCTAATTTCTGTGCTGCAACAAAGTTTTATTACTAATTTTCCCCTATCCTAAAAATCCGAAGAGCAACTGTGCAGATGCAGGTATTTTCCAGCCATTCATCATTATCGTGCCTGCGAATCTCTCAGACCTTTGTTCCTGGCAGCACTTTAGTTACTATATTTCTTCCCTTATTAAGCACATTTAGGAGGACCTTTGGTCATTACGTACCCATCCAAGTAAAGGAAAAAAAGAGATCAAACTAGACCTTTAGCAAACTCCAAATTTATACCTCAATGTGCTCAATAATTGGATGCGCGTGTCAAACACGCTCTCAGCAGGATTTCCAGGGGCGTGGGTGGAAAATAGAGGGTTTCTGTGCTTAGTCCTGCTGTTGTGACGCTGGTGCCAGCTGGGGAAGGAGCTCCTGGTTGGCATGGGTAGGACTTGTGCCGGGGTGAGGTCTGGGACAGGATCAAGGAAACAGAAACAAAACAAGGGGGCGTTGCTTGCAGGAAGTCTGGGGAGGAAAAAAAATATTAAACAAGCCCTTCAAATGACCCAGAGAGTGTTTTGAAGGAAGAGTCAGGGTTGTTCAGCCTAGAGAAGGAAAGGCTCCAAGGAGACCTTACAGCACCTTCCAGGGCCTAAAGGGGCTCCAGGAGAGCTGCAGAGGGACTGGGGACAAGGCCTGGAGGGACTGGCTCAGGAGGAATGGTTTCCCACTGCCAGAGGGAAGGGAGAGATGGGACAATGGGAAGGAATTGCTGGCTGGGAGGGTGGGGAGGCCCTGGCCCAGGTTGGGCAGAGAAGCTGTGGCTGCCCCTGGATCCCTGGAAGTGTTTGAGGCCAGGCTGGAGCAACCTGGGCTACTGGAAGGTGTCCCTGCCCATGGCAGGGGGTAGCACTGGATGACCTTTAAGGTCCCTTCCAACCCAAACCATTCTGTGACTCTACACTAAGACCACGTGGCAGCTGTTAAACGCAGGGCTGGCCCACACACCTCCCCAGGCAGCAAATGAGCCTCTCAACTGAGTATATTTTGGTCTGGGCACGACCCTGTTGCAACTCAGACTTCGCTTGTGCTGCAGAGGTGAAGCAGCAAGAGAAGAAGAGCTCTGGGGAAAACGGGGGTTTGTTTTGAGCCGTCTCAGTTGCTTGGGCATTTAATGAGTTGCACTGACTGAGAAAAGCCCTAGTGCTACATGAAGAGCTCCTTTTTGTTATAGCAGGAATTTCTTGCTGTTTTCTTCAGCCTGGGAAGGCAAGGAATTGCTGTTGGGATGCGAGGGATGATCTCAGTGCTGGATGGCAGAATGTCCTTCTCCAGCTGCTGGTAGAGCAGGGAAGATGCTTTGGACAGGGAGCAAGGAAGATGCTTTGGACAGGGAGCGAGGACACGCTGCTGGAGCCAGCCTGGCCCGTGTCATCTGGACACACGCAGGGCAGCTGGAAGGACCTTCAACAGAAGGGACTGGGCTGGAACATGCTGAGGATTTGGGAACGTGGGCAGAGGTTGCAATGGGTGGAAAGAGCAGGCTGGGTGAGGAACAGAAAAACTGTTGATGCTGGGTTATGAGCTAATTGGAAAGAGCTGATTCCAGGCCCTTGGGAGGAGAGTTATTTCCGTAGTTCAGGCCTCCTGTGAGCTCATCTCCGTAGAAGGAGAAGAGACTGTACAGTGCAGCGTTATGGTTATGGCTCCATGTGATTTTTGCCCCCAGATATCACCACGACTTGATCCATTTTGATAAACAGACCATGGAACCAGCTTCGCAGAGCAGCTCCACTGTTTACACAGCCCTGATATCCAGCTCAGCAGTGACTCAGCCACCAGCAATGATGTTCTGACCTTATTAATATCAATGGGAGTCTTCTTAACGAGGACATAATTTCACCCCAGAGGCCAATTCATTAATTAGCATCTCCGGCTGTCCTGTCATTGGCCATATAAAGTGGGGAGTCACTTGGCTTCTATACTGAGCAAATATGTGCTGAGTAAATATGGATTCAACTGCACATGGAACGAACAGACGGGGCCATAAAGGTTTGGCAGCAAGAGAGAGGATAGAGGCGAGTGTGGCTCCTCGCTCCAAACAAACTCACTGCTGCTGGTACCTCCTCACTGTGGGGTTGTCTAAAATCAGTGTCCAAGGAAACGCCTGTGGAATTAGTTGTTTATTTCACATCCTGCATGAGGGTCATAAAAAATCGTGGAATAGAGTATCCTGAGCTGGAAGGGACCCAGAGGGATCATCCAGTCCAGCTCCTGGCCCTGCCCAGGGCATCCCAACAATCCCACCCTGTCCCTCAGGGCATTGTCCAAACCCTCCTGGAGCTCTGGCAGCCTTGGGGCTGTGCCCACTGCCCTGGGGAACCTGGTCAGTGCCCAGCCAGCCTCTGGAAGAAGAATCTTGTCCTGAGATCCATCCTGAGCCTGCCCTGGCACAGCTCCAGCCCTTCCCTGGGTCCTGTCACTGGTCACAGCGAGCAGAGCTCAGTCACTGAAGTGCTGCTCTGATGATGTTGTATTTTTAGCTGTGATACCCAGGACTCTTCCCTCCCTCAGTGCAACCCCCTCCCTCCGTGTGGTTGTGAAAACACCATTGTCCTGCTGTGACTGTTGCCAGGAAAGAGTGTTTTAATCATCCTCGTATGTCTATTATGAAATATTTTTGTTTTCCAAGATAAAAATAGCCCAGCCAGCACTCTGGGCATACCTAACTCCTCCCCTTCCAAACCGTATTTCACATCAGAAAGTTGCCTGCTAAAAATAGAAAAAAAAGAGAAGAAAAAAAAACCAGCATTTTTGAACATTTTTTTTTTGCATGTTAAAATTGGACAGATTAAAGTTAATTTAACAATAATGACCTCCCACAGTTAATGTTTGATGCAGACAGCGCCAGGGCACAGTGTGATCACTAACAAGGTCAGGGAAGGATTTCTTCTCTTGTGCAACACTCAGGGATGTTACTCTTCTCCCAAGTATTTGAGATTGGCCACGGGCAGCAGGTGAACCCTCTGTTAGCTGGGCTGTGATCTCAGAACTCTCTCTCCCTGCTCCCATTTGCTGGAAGATCCTCCTCCTCCTTAACTCTTCATTTCAGGGACTTAAAGTTGCTTGATAAAAACCAACCGTCAACCCCTGCATAAATGTAATAACTTTAGTTATTTCGTAGAAAACCTTTTGATTTCCAACTGCCCTTTTGAATTCCCAGTTTTCCAGGTTGCCCAGAGAAGCTGTGGCTGCCCCATCCCTGGAAGTGTCCAAGGCCAGGTTGCACAGGGCTTGAAGCAACCTGGGACAGCGGAAGGTGTCCCAGTGGTAGGGGTTGGAACTGGATGATCTTTTAGGTCCCTTCCAACCCAAACCTTTCTATGTTTTTATTATTTTTAAGGAACTACAATCAGAAAAAGGGTGGGGAGACATCTAAGGAGAGATGGCATCTTGTGCTTTTTCCACAGAGCTGGAAAAAAACCCCACATAAACTGTTGAGCACAGAAGCAGTTTGCCAAGCCTGACACCAAAACTGATATCCAGGACGGAGGCAATTGCTCCAAGCTTATTTTCACCGTCTTAACCGGTGCTTTGCCCTCCCATCTCTTGTGCAACAGTGAGCTGCGTTTGGCAAGAGAGGGGGGAGCAGATGCTGTGAAAATACAAGTATTGTTACTGCTGATAACTGCCAGTGAACACCGACAGACGTGGGCAGGGACAAAGCACGGGACGGGGGTGATATCTGACGGCAGATGCCAACCCCAGCCCTGAGCTGGTGATATCTGACTGATCCACGTGGTGCTGGAGCTGTGCCAGGGATGTTTCCACTGGTGGGAACAGGGGCTGGTGGGAGCACCTCGTGCTGGCAGCGCCTGCGTGACTGCGCTGGGTTGGGGTGAAAAGGTTTCAGGACAGGGGGTGGCTGCCATGAGAAGCTTCTGGAAGCTTCCCCCATGTCCGTGGAGCCAATGCCAGCTTGCTCCAAGATGGATCTGCTGCTGGACAAGGCCAGGCCCATCAGCAATGGTGGTGGAGCCTCTGGGATAATGCATTTAAGGGGAAAAAAGTCCTGCAGAACAGCAGCTGGAGAGAGGAGTGGGAATATGTGAGAGGAAAACCCTGCAGACCCCCAGGCCAGTGCAGAAGGAAGGCAAGGAGGTGCTCCAGGCATCAGAGCTGAGATTCCCTTGCAGCCCATGGAGGATCCCACACTAGAGCAGGAGGATGCCCGACAGGCTGTGGTCCCATGGGAAGCCCGGGCTGGAGCAGGATCCTGGCAGGAGCTGTGGACCCATGGAGAGAGGAGCCCACACTGGAGCAGGTTGCTGGTAGGACCTGTGACCCAGTGGAGAACCTGCACTGGAGCAGCCTGTTCCTGAAGGACTGTCTCCCATGGGAAGAGTGGGAGGAATCCTTGCCCTGAGGAGGAGGGAGCAGCAGAGACAATGTGTGATGGACTGAGCACAGCCCCCATTCCCCATCCCACTGCACCATTTGGAGGGAGGGAGTAGACAAAATCAGGAGGGGAGATGAACCCAGAAAGAAGGGAAAGTGCTTTAAGATTTGGGTTTATTCCCCATTGACCTACTCTGATCTGATTGGTTTTTGGTCTGTTTTCTTCAAATGGAATCTGTTTTGCCCATGACAGAAATCAGTGAGTGAGCTCTCCCTGCCCTGAGCTCGACCCACAAGCCTTTCATTGTATTTTCTCTCCCTGCCCAGCTGAGGAGGGAGCAAGAGCAGCTTTGGGGGGCACCCACTGCCCATCCAGGGTCACCCTACCGCAGTGACACAGTGACAATCCAGACACCAACATCCCTCACTGGCTGTATCCTGGGCTGGGTGACTCCCAGGGCCAGACTGGCTTTTCTGGCAGCACCTTGGATCATGGCAGGGGATGGAATCTGACTCCACAGATTCAGGGCATGCTGGCAGGAATAAAGATGTGTGTAGAAATACCCTCTCTGTGCCTCCACCTCTGGATAGCCTAGAAGGAACTTGTAACCTATTTCTCATCTCTCACACCTTTTTGGGCTTGTGTTTCCTTTGGATATCAGGCCAGCCCAGCCCAGCCCTTTTAAACTAAGCAGTTTTAAACTAAGCCCAAGATTTCATCCTCCTTCTTGAGGCCTCAAGCAGAAAAGGCAAAATATCTGAGCAAAGGTTTTGTTAGAGAGATACTTGGCTGACAGGACACAAACCACTCTTTACTTTCCTATCTGCTCAACACCCTTTATTACCCCAGCTGGAAATCACCAAGGCTCCCACTGAGAACCTCCTTCAGCTCACACTGTAAATAATAATTGGCTTCCTAAGTACAAAGGAACTATTTCAATATGATGAGTTGGCTATTTTCACAACAGTCTGTTGTCTGTCTTTGCACTGCTGTACCTAGACCCTGGTCACCTTTTTATTGGGAAAAATATGTATAGCACCTTTTTTTTGCCTTTCTTAAAAAAATAATTCTCAGTTGTTGTCATATTTCCACGTTTGAAACATGGCATTAACTACACGACTAAATCCAGATATAATCAGATTAATGGAGATAGATCAAAACCAACATTTACCCAAGAACTCCAAACACTGTCAACTTTCTCACTCCTTTTTCACTCTGCTAAAAACGAAAGGTCTGAAATTTTCACACAGCATCTCTGCTTCTGCTCCACCCTTCCTGTCACAAAGGGCATCCTTGCTGCATGTACAGCAGAGTCTGCTACTTTGCCTAAAAACTCAGAAGAGGAGGAGGTTTAAGAGCTTTATTTCTTCCTCCATCTGTCCAGTCCTTTGCTGTTGCAAGTTAAGGCCTAGCTATCCTTGGAGAGCATTAGCTTTTTTTCCAGAGTAGGAGAGCATCCCTTGTTGCAGATCCTATTTTTTCTTGCTCACACAGTCAGAATAATCACAGAATCAGAAGGGTTGGAAAGGACCTCTGAGATCATCAAGTCCAACCCTTAAATAAAAGCACATACTGGTTTGGGCTGGAAGGGACCTGAAAGATCACCTTGTTCCACCCCGTGCCATGGGCGAGGGCACCTTCCACCAACCCAGGGTGCTCCAATCCGGCCTTGGACACTTCCAGGGATCCAGGGGCAGCCACAGCTTCTCTGCCCAACCTGGGCCAGGGCCTCCCCACCCTCACAGGGAGGAATTTCTCCTCAATTTTCTTCCTGCGTTGCCCAGAGCCCCATCCAGCCTGGGAGGCCTCCCCACGCCTCAGGGCCACCCTCATGGGCCGTGTGTCGGGTGCCTGGGGGTGCATTCCGGGGGTGGGGGAGACACAATCCCACCTCTGAGGGGCCTTTTTGGGCCCATCCCATATATAGTGGGGTTTCTGTGCTCCATGGGGGACAATGGAGCCCAGCACGGGGCTGCTCCATCCCAGGGCAGTGCCCTCCCTGTGCTGGCCCTGCTGAGGCCCCTCCAGCCCTGGGGGCAGTTCTGGGACCCTCAGACACGAGAGACATGGAGGGGCTGGAGCGTGTGCAGGGAAGGGAACGGAGCTGGGAAGGGGCTGGAGCAGCAGGAGCGGCTGAGGGAGCTGGGGGGGCTCAGCCTGGAGCAAAGGAGGCTCAGGGGGGACCTTCTGGCTCTGCAACTCCCTGACAGGAGGGGGGAGCCGGGGGGCGTCGGGCTCTGCTCCCAGGGAACGAGGGACAGGAGGAGAGGGAACGGCCTCCAGCTGTGCCAGGGGAGTTTTCGGTTGGATATTTCGGTTGGATATTAGGAAGAATTTCTTGCTGGAAAGTGTGGTCGGGCATTGGCAGGGGCTGCCCAGGGAGGTTTGGAGTGCCCAAGGAAGGACTGGCCGTGGCACTCAGGGCTCTGGGCTGCGGGACAAGGTGGGGAACGGGCACAGGGTGGACCGCATGACCTCAGAGCTCTTTTCCAACCTAAATGACTC
Organism: Oxyruncus cristatus; assembly: GCA_013399855.1. Lineage (NCBI taxonomy): Eukaryota > Metazoa > Chordata > Aves > Passeriformes > Cotingidae > Oxyruncus > Oxyruncus cristatus. The sequence continues at coordinate 75,342 of VXAY01004341.1, forward strand.
CATGATACTGTTCCTGCACACTGGGAACATTCTGTCGCCCCTTCCTCTACCCGTGGGCAGCACTCGGGCTGTCCCTGCTCCAGCTGCCCCTCTCTCACCTGTAACATTCAACTAACGTTAAGCCGAGGGGCTTGAATTTCCCAGCGGCTCCGTTTAAAATGCGGCCGATTTTCCCGGTGAAAACCACGCCGCTCCGCCGCCTGGGGAGTCAGCAAGCTCTGCTAGTTAAACCCGTGAGAAACGCGGTCCTCCCGCGCCGCGCAGCAGCAGCACACGACGACGACGCCGCCGCCGAGAACCCCTCGCAGCGCTCGGACCGCGCTCTGCCCTCCCCGGGCCGCCCCGCCCGCGATCCCGCCCCGCTTCCCTCCGCCGCGGGTGACGTCACGGATCCCGCCCCTCCCGTTCCCTCCCCCTCTCCCGTTCC
>VXAY01004341.1:76764-117282 GCA_013399855.1 Oxyruncus cristatus
GGGTCGGAACTGGTTTACTGTCAGGACTGGTTTAGGCTGTGAGGTTGGTTTGGGGTCTGGGGGTAAGGGATTGGTTTGGGGTATGAGGTTGGTTTTGGGTGTGGGGTTGGTTTGGGGTCCCAGGCTTAGTTGGGGTACAGGAGTGATGAGCTGGTTTGGGGTATGGGGGTGGTTTCAGATATGGGGGTGATGGGCTGGTTTCGGATATGGGATTAGTTTGGGGTACAGGGATAAGGGCTGGTTTGGGGTATGGGCATGAAGGGCTCGTTTGGGGGTATGGGCATGAAGGGCTGGTTTGGGGTATGGGGGTGAGAGGTTGGTTCAGGGGATCGGGGTGAGGGGCTGACTTGGGGTGAGGGCCTGGTTTGGGGTACCAGAGTGAGGGGGTGGTTTGGGGTACAGGGCTAAAGGAGTGGTTTGGGTTAGGGGGCGAGGGGCTGGGTTAGCTTATGGGGGTGAGGGGCTGGTTTGAGGTATGGCCACACCGGGGCTAAGGGTGAGGGACAGGGCAGGGGGCAATCAAGGGGACAGCAGCAGCCTCATGGCACCAGGTCAGGCTGCCCATGGGGGCACTTGGGGGAAACAGGTGGGAGAAGTGGGTTCGGGGACTCTAAAGGGGTGGGAGGTGACACAGGATCCAGGGGTGAGTGTGAGGGTGGTGGGTCGTGGGTGCGAGGGGCAGGACCAGGTGACAGTAAGGGTGAGGGGGCTGGACCAGGTGACAGTAAGGGTGAGGGGGCAGGACCAGGTGACAGTAAGGGTGAGGGGCAGATCCAGGTGACAGTAGGGTTGAGGGGGCAGGACCAGTTGATGTGAAAGGTGACGGGCAGACGGAGGTGTCAGAAAAGTGAGGGTGAGATCCAGGTGACAGTGAGGGCAAAGGACAGACCCAGGTGACGACAGAGATAAGAGGCTGGCCCAGGTGACAGTAAAGGTGCAGGTAGTGGGACAGGGTAGGAGTGTGTTGAGGGGACCACAGGCACTGGGGTGACCCTGGTTGAGCCTGAGGGCAACATGGGCGTGAGTGTGAGGGGCTGATCCAGGGGGATGTGGGTGCAAAGGGCTGGGCAGGAGCCACGCGGGGGCACAGCAGGGATTTGGGTGCAGGGAGGGAGGTCTGGGGGATGTGGCTGTGAGGGGACAGAGGGTGACAAGGGCATGGGTGTGCTGGGTGACAGGGTGGAAGGTCAGGTCAGGGCGTCCACAGGATGGTTGGGGCTGCGTGGGGGAGGTCTGGGAGCGCTGGGATGTGGGTGTCGGGTGCCCCAGTTGGTGGGTGCGGGGTGTTTGTACCACAGAGGCAGCTCTGAGGGGACCCACTCTTGGGTGTTGGTTACGGGGGGGTCACTGAGTTGTGACTCTGAGGAGCTGTGTAAGAGCAGGGATGGGGGGGCAGGGCACTGGCTCAGTGGCGTCTGGGTGTGAGGGATTGCTGAGCCTGGAAAACGTNGTGGGCAGGGGGACATTTTGGGGCAGCAGGGGGAGGTTTGGGGGCTGTATGAGTGGAAGGCTAAGGATGGGGGGGGGGTTGCATGGGCGTGGATGGAGCTGGGAACGGTGAGGAGCAGGTCCTGGGACTGGAGCACAGTGTGGATGTGGGCCCAGTTCCCGGGCTGGGGCAGACACAGGAGAAGGACAAATGTGGAGATTAATGTGGATCAGGCTGGGAACAGTTTGGAGGAGAAGGAGAAGGGCTGTGAGCCGCTATTAGGGTTGGGTGGGGGCAACAGGAGTGTTTGGAGGGGTTGAAGAAGCTCCTCTTGGCCGATAAGCAGGTGCTGGTTAAAGGTGATTTCAGGAGAGGTGTGTGCAGGGAGGAGAAGCAGCATCCTAAAGGGAGTATCTGGAGTTTGGGAGGCTCAGCTTTTGGAGCAGGAATGGTCCTGGCTCCTGGGGAGGGCCTGGTGGAAGGAAGCTCCTGGATTTGTGGGGGGACAAGGCTGGGCAAGGGATGGAGTGGGAGAGAGGGTGGTGGGAGGGTTCTACCACTGCAGGGGCATTTTTTTTTTGGAGGAGAAGGGATAAAGGAGGGTTCTGGGAAGCAGGATGGAAACCCACCCGGTTCCACACTGGTCCTGGCCATGTGCCTGTGGGAATGAGGGGTGTGTGCACAGCACAGAGGTGATTTTTGGGCTGTCTGATGCTGGAAAGTGCATTGCTGCAGTGCCAGGGCCAGTTCTGGTGGTATTGGGACACTCAGTGGAGTTTTGTGTCTGAAGTCTATCCCATAGGGTGAGAAAATGGAAATCTGCCTGGATTGTCTGTTGTGGGCAGGGTTTGTGTAAGATGGTTACCTGCCTTGGATCCATCAGCTGTGGCAGTGAGAGAGGCACTGTGTGTGTGTGTGTGAATTCCCTGGGCACGGCTGATTCCTGGAAAAGGAAGGAATTGAGAAAAGGATGATTATCCTGGGCAGCAAGTGCTTTCTCAGGGAGATACTGAGAGTATCAAGCACCCTTGGGTGATGCTCCCTGTGGATTTGGGAGAAGGGGAGCTATATCTGTGTGAGCTGAACTCCTGGAGGAGAAAGACTTTTATTATTTATTTGGGCTTTTTTGACAGTCTGTAGAGGGGGGTGTGACACAGCCAATTTAAAAGGGGGTTTTATAGAAATGATTCCAGGCCAGGCAAGTCTAAAGCTGCCTTTTTAATGCCTTTTTGCCACTCTCATGAGAAGAATTTCCCTCTAGTTGAGTTTTATGAAATAGCCACTTACCTGTTACTTTCCTGGAGAGCTTTAGGATGTCGGTCATTTAAGGGGGACTGGATTTAAGTTAAAAGCAGAGGCTTCTTTGCTGAATGATGCCAGATAAAAACCGAATTGCTATACATCCACTGCTAATACAACCTCAACTTTTTATCCTCTTACCAGTTTTGCAAAGCTTCTTGTTTCGTTCCCGCGTGCAAATCCAACCTAAAAGTTTGCCTGAATGAACGTTAAAAACATAACGAACGTTTTTCTCTCGGGGTGGTTTATTTGGCTGTTTATTTCTTTAGGAAGGAGTTGACGTTTCCAGCGGTGTTTTTAAACTTTGAGCCCTCAGAAGTGCTTTTAGCAGCTTTGAGCTTTGCAATCAGGTGCCCCGAGTTTGCTCTGTCTCCCGTCAGAAATGGGCTCTGCAGGAGGTTTTGGGGTTTTTTTTAATTTATTTATTCGTTTTTTTGTTTATGGCTGTCAAGAGCTTGGTTTTAAAGGATGTGGTGTGTTACAAGATGCTGAAGGTACAGCTGGGAAGTGGAAGGGCAGGTGAAATTTATTCCCTCAGTGCGGTGGTATATTCCATGTGCTTATCTATTTGGCTGAGAGATGTAATTAAATTTGGCACGGTAATCACCCTGCCTTATCTCGATGTATTCCATGACTGTATTTGTGGCCTCCACTGCTTTTATTTACACTGAACACCGGCGCTGTAAAGACACAACTTGTGCTTCATTAACCTGCTAATCCCTCCCTTCCTCCCGTGTTGGCAGCGAGACATGAAGGCTGGAGCATCGAGTTGCTGTCTGATGATATTCCCGTTGCCTTTTTCCTTGGGAAACCTGTTTATTTAGACTGCGGTTGGATGTATAAATAACACACCGGCCATCAGTGGTGCTCTTGGGGGTGGAGGAGGTTGACTTAGGAAAGACTTCAGGTGACCTTCAGTGTGTTTAAGGTGTGGAACCAGCAGCTTGGAGCTGCTCGGAGATAAAGATCTCGGTGGTAACAGAAGCTGAAGTAGAAAATATGGGCCGTGCCTGATGCGCTGGTGTTTTCTATTTCTGTGCGAACCTCCTGGGCTGAGCTGTGTGATCTGGGCAGGAGAGGAGCGGCCACTGGCAGGGATGAGAGATGCCCCGGTCACAGAGCTGCAGCAGCATCCTGGGATAACGTTTGGAGCGGTGGGAGCTCCAAACTCCGGGGTTAAATTGGCAGCGCCGCGTGTGCAATCAGAAAGGTGCTGCAGGCTCGGAGATCAGGCCCCTCCAAGCTCTGTGTGCAGCTCAGGGACCCCCTCTAGTCCTGCCTAAACTGAGTCCTGTCAGCCTGCTGCCTGATTAGCACAGGGAATGAAGGTTGGGAAAGCTCTGAGGTCATCCAGTCCAACCATTCCCCCAGCACTGCTGAGGCCACCACTGACTCATGTCCCCAAGTGCCACATCCACACAGGGATGGGGACTCCACCACTGCCCTGGGCAGCTGTGTAACCCTTTCCAGGAAGAAATGTTCCTTATTGTCCAACCTAAACCTCCCCTGGCCCAGCTGGAGGCCGTTCCCTCTCCTCCTGTCCCTTGTTCCCTGGGAGCAGAGCCCGACCCCCCCCCGGCTCCCCCCTCCTGTCAGGGAGTTGCAGAGCCAGAAGGTCCCCCCTGAGCCTCCTTTGCTCCAGGCTGAGCCCCCCCAGCTCCCTCAGCCGCTCCTCATCTGCCAAGGGAGGTAAAGCACAGGGTGAGAAATGACCTCTGGTTCACAGGGATTTATTGTCCTGAGATTGCAAAGGATTGGATTAAGGAATTTGGGATAACCATTGACTCCTGGAACAGTCACTGTGCATTGTGTGTGTAGGCTCAGGGATGGGCAGTTTGATGTTTGACTGTAGCTGAAAGTAATATTTTGGCTGTGTAATGAAACAGCAGATGATTCCAGGGATCTGGCTTTTGTGTGTCAAGGCCCTTGGTTCTCCTTTCGTGGTAATGCTTCCTTTTCTTGGGGTGGGAGATGGAGAATACTAAGCAGGGCTTAACCATCCAGCCTGACAGAGAAAGCAAAAAGAAAAGATTAAGGTGTATCCTTTAACTCCCTTTTTATTAATTTAATGGGAGCGGTTACGTGTTGCTGATTGAACATTATGAAGGAGTTGGTGTGTCCTTGGCCAAGGAATATTACAGGGAAGAGGAATTTTATCTTGAGATTTGGGTAAATCGCAGCCTGAGAGAGTTGGGAGCTGGCAAAGAACTATCACAGTTCCCAGGAAAAGAACTATCACAGTTCCCATTGTTAAATAAATGGCAGCTTTTGGTCAAAAGCTTATTATCCAAACCCATTGTCTTTAAAAAGCTACCTGAGGCAGTTCAGAGCTTTGGGAAAAGTCAGGAAGCCGCTCCAGAAATCGAAGGGTGCTGGAGATTTGAATCAAATCAGTTTAAGTGCTCAAATTAGATTTGGGGGCAGCATTTGTGCCTGATCCTCATTCGGTTGCTCCCTTTTCATTAGGGTATTATTGTGCTTTAAAATGATTTTCTCTTCCATGCTGCTGCTTGAAGGGCTCACTCAAACATTGTGCCCTGGTAATAAGAGAATAAGCTATTCAAGTAGGAAATACTTAAACATAATCAATTTTAATGGATACACTGGGGGAAAAAAAAAAAGAGCATTTATGTGCTTTTATTTAGTTCCTGGAGGCATTATTTCCATCTGTGGGTTTACAGTTTTGCTAGGAGGTGGGTGTGGATATCTTTATGTATTCATTGTATGTATTTCTGTCTATCCATACATGTTAATAATATATAAATATATAATATTTTGGGAGTTGGAGCAACCTGGGCTAGTGGAAGGTGTCCCTGCCCATGGCAGGGGGTTGGAACTGGGTGAGCTTAAAGGTCCCTTCCAACAGAAACCATTCCATGAATTTATTAAAGTGGTCTGTTCATTGAGAGAGAAACCCATGGCTAATATTTCATCTGAATTCTCACTGGTTTATTGTCCCTTGTGCTGGCTTTGTTGGACAATCTGATAATTTACAAGGGCTGTTTTAAGAACAGAAATTCTCCTGTGAAATAATTCCAAGGTTTGGAAATATCTGAGATGTTTCGCACTGTCCTGCCTTGCACCCGAAGGACCAACGTAAATATTTGAGTTGGGGAGGTTTTGTTAATGTTTGCAGTGAGCTCCCTGCTTATTTTCAGTCTGCTTTATCCAAGGATTCAGCAGTGGAAAATCCAGAGCAGTGAGACAAAGCAGCTCCCGCTGGATCCTCCCTCTCACCTCTGCTTCACACACATCCAACACCTTCCCTGCTGGAGCTTCAGTTGTTGGAATTATTGACCAGGAATAAATCCTGTCCTGCTCTTGTCTTCATGCTGAGTGTTGGGACCTCCTGGAATGGATAACATTCCTCTGCCAATTCCAGGGACATATCAGTGCCTTGGACGTACAAACACCTCCTGATCTGCAGCATCAATGTTCTCTTAAGTCTGGTTAAATATCTGGATATCAGGGAAAGCCTGTCAGGGAATAACCTTCCTTAGCAGTTGTCTGACGCTGCTCCACATCTTTCCATTATTTCCCAGTTGCTTCTTTCATTGTAAATGCACAATAATCACAGAATTATGGAATGATTTGGGTTGGAAGGGACATTAAAGATCACCCGGTTCCACTTCCTGCCGTGGGCAGGGACACCTTCCACCAGCCCAAGTTGCTCCAAGCCCCGTCCAACCTGGCCTTGGACACTTCCAGCGATCCAGGGACAGCCACAGTTTCTCTGGGAAGCTACTGAAACAATCCCATGTCCAACCAGGTGTTCGTTACCATCTTCATCATTTTACATTTACCATGAACAGCTTCTATTGAAACACCAGCAAACGACCGGGAACTGTTTTCACAGAAAAGACTCTTTTTTTTCTTTTTTTTCTTTTTTTTTTTTTTTATTAAAAGCAAACAAAAAAAAAAGGACTGGCAATGATTTTATCATGGCCCGATAAAGTTAAATAGTGTTCGGAGTGCATGTGGTGGATGTGACTTTTCCTGGCTTCCTCCTCTGCAGCTTTTGTGAGCAATCAGATTTCAAACCCCGAGCTTCCCGTCTTGTGAAATCCACGCTGAAAATCCTCAATATATTGAGATAATGCCGCTGCTGACCAAGCTGTTGTCTCATTGCATTAATTCAGGATACCCTTGGGTGCTCTTTTCTTAAACGCTTCCCTTGAAGAGGTTTGTTTGTGTGGGGTTTTTTTTTTTTTCCCCAATCTGAAGTTCCAAGTGCAGCACTTGGAATTAGCTCCTTGATCTGGGAGAGCTTTGCTTTTTTTTTTTTTTTCCCCTGCACTCAAGATATTCTCAGCGAGTAGGAGCTCTTAAATCCCATCTTCTAAAGCCCAGGGAAAAAGACGGAGCAAAAAAGGCAGGAGATGGGGTTGAGAGTGATGAGATTCTGTAGGTGAAGTGGTTTTCGGGGGGAGGGAGGAGGAGAAGGGAGCTGCTCCAGGCTGGAATTCACCCTGGGAAGGAGCTCAGCAGTTTTATGCCAGTACTTTGTTCTTGCACAGCCACGTGCTTGCATCTGCCCCTGGAACCGCTGCAGCCACTTGGAAGCAGGGCTGGAAAATTTGATAATCAATTTGACGGCAGAGAACAGAGCTGATAATTTGCTTTTGTGCGCGGCTTTGAATGAAATCCTCGTTGAGGCACCGAAAATACGGGAGCAATAACGATGTTTGCTTTGTGCTTCCTGCTTTTGTTCCCTGGCTTTGTTTGCGGCTGATCCTCCTGGAGTTCCCTTAGATCCACTTGAGACTGTCACTAATGCCCTTCCCTCCCTCGGCTTAAAATGAGTGTTTATCTGGTGGAGGGGCAGGTTTGCTGCCAGGGTTTTGGGGGATGTGCTGCTTGCAGAGGATTCCAGGCGGGGTTTGGGCTTGTGGAACCTGAAATCTTGGGATTCTGAGAACGGAAGGGCTCTGTCCCCATTGCTGAGTTGTGACGCCATCAGGGTTGGGAAGAGCCCTTAACTGCTCACAGAACAGGCCCCCTGTGGCAATCTGATAAATTTGGGACTTGGGAATAGTGGGGGGAATTGGAGGATAATTTAAAGGAGATGCACTCGGTGTTTGGGGCTGAAAATCACCTCAGTGCACCTCGCATAAGAAATAACAATTTAAACGTTTTCCTGATGAGCTGAACGATATTCCTGCTGAAGGAGGGCAGCTCATCTCCAGGTCAGATCTGTGAAGTACTTCTGGACAGCCCAGCATCTGGAAAACATTCCTGATCCTGGAGTGGCTTCATTTAGGTACAACAAGTTTCCTGCAGCGTTGCCAGACTCAGAATTTCCAGTTCCCTGAAAAAGCGGAAGTGGCGTTAAGCTGGTTTGAGGGACACAGGTGGTCTGGGCATTCCAACCAAGGGTTTTTCAGCTCCCTTTTTTTTTCCCCACCATGCCTGCAGGAGTAAAGCCTTGCTGCACACAACAATCTGGGCCGTGCTCGGTGCTTGTTGGGCAATTTAAATAGGGGTTGTTGCTTCTTGTAGGTGCAGAGTGTTACACGTCCTCTTTGGGCTGGAAATTATCCATAATATCCTTTCCCATGAGCCAGTGCTGCTCATCTTTCCACAGAAACTCATGTAGGGCGTGCGAATGCAGCTGTGAAAATCCCAGATTTTCTATTATTCGTCTCGCCCCTCTACTCCCTGATTTTTTTCAGAGCCCTTGTTTTATTCTTTGCCGGTTTCTTCAGGCTGAAAGGAAGCAAACCGAGGAAAGCTGCGTTAGGAAAACACCCTCTGGAAGGCTTTCTTTATTAGTCAGTGTTTGTGTTGCATGAAAATTTAATATCCGTCTCCGAGGTGGTGCTCGTCTCCTCCAATGATAAGGAGCTCGGCGCACATGAATTAGCATTTTTTTGTCAGCTCCCTTTTATAAACTCGGATGCGGGAGGTGGGGACTGTGGCTTCCATTCAGAAAATTTAGGTTGGGTTTAATATTACCCCGTCGTGAAGGGGAAGAAGAGCCGTGGCTTCAGTTTGCTCTCCGATTAAAGCTGCGGCGGTTCCATCCCTGCTGGTTTTCGGTCGTTCCTATGGAATAAAACGCCTCCTCCACGGGATTATCGTGTGTTTTCCCCCAGTTTCTTTGTGCTTGTGTCATTACCCCCTTCCTTCCGCAGTTCTTGTGTTGTTCCACGTGTTGCTATCGTGGCGCTGCTGCCAGATGTTTTGCGTGGAAATTGCCTTATCCAGGGAAAATCCATGATCCAGGTTCGCCCCGGGCCCAGTTGGTGGGTTTCGTCGCTTGTTACGCCCCAGAACGTGTTTGAGTTCCTCCAAAACGAACTTTCCGAGGTGGTTTCTTGAGGTTTTTTTTGCAGCACGTTTCCTGTGCACCTGCCTCGTTAACCATGAATTTCCAGGGCCGATCCCCATTAATGCAGAGTGGAGTGTCACGGGAATTTTATTGGGATTTCGGAGCTTGGATCTCCAGTGCCTGCCTGTGACACACTTTGATCTTGTGTGGAATCAGCAGAAATGATGCCAGGAAGATTTCCAGCCTTTGCAAGGATGCAGAGTGGTGTGGGACTGAAGTGCTGACTGGGCAGGGCAGCGCTACAGGAAACAAATCAGGGAAAATTCCGGAGTTATTTCCCATCAGGGACTTCTGTGCTGCTGAAAAAAATATTCTGCTCCATCCAGATTGTGAGCGGACATCGAAGTTGCTGGTTTGCTGGAAGCAAAGTGGCAAATAATGAGTTTTGAGGTCACTGGTGGTTCTGTAATATTAATTTTTTCCCAGTGGAGCTCGGGAACAGGCAGAATTGTGGGGCCAGGTTTTATTTATTTTTGCTGAAAAACTTGTCATTTATTGTTGCACAAGGCTCACTCTTGTCTTGCCATCTGCATTTATTTATGGTGGCTGCCTGTTTGCTTTGACAGTGTGTTTTAGTGCACTTTAGTGTCAGGGATTGATTTATTCCACTGGAACACGGAACTGCAGCGCTGGAAATTCGGGGCTCTCCGTGTCTTTCTCGCACATGCACAGGTTTGAGCCACTTTTAAAGTGCCTGGTTTTCATTTTGGGGACTGGTAATGGGGGTTTGAATACGCCCTTGGTCGACTTTTGGAGGGTGGATCATTTTGAGGACGTGCTGCTGTGGCTCAAAGTCAACCCCAGAACTCGCCTTCCCGCCTCTGCACGTTCCCTCTGAAACATCCATTCTCGTAGTGCTGGGATTTTTTATTTCCTGGTGGATGGCACTGGGTAATTTATTAGCTTGTTTTGTCTGGATTTATGTGGTGAGCCCCCAAAAAAACCCAGTTAAAACATGTCAAAGTAGTGATTCCTGGCTCGTTTCCAGCTTTCCTCGGTACCTGAGCCGTGGAGGATTTCTGGGGCAGCAGGAAAATGTTGTCAGCACCAGCAGAATTCCCTCGTGTGAATGGCACAGCAACGATTTCCATGCAGGTTTGGCCTTTGAATGTGAAGCATTGGGATTTCTGGTGGACACAGGAATGTGTGTGATCCAGCTGCAAAAGCTGAAGGGACTTGGTAGCTTATAACTTTATATTCCCTTGGGAATAAATGACCACCGACTTCAGGAATCAAAACAGAGGCATAGTTCATCATCTAATCCCCTTGCTTTCCCTATCTATGAAATTAGGACAAATTATTTGCATGTTTTAAAGCTGTCCTGATGATGGTGCAATTTAAATAGGAATTTGGAGGTTTGGGAGCACATTTTCGTGGCACTTTTGCATGGCAACTGGGATTCAGTTGTCTATTCTGAGAATAATACTGCCCTACAGAAGAAATGTGGTTAATGTTGCTATAAATATGCCTAAATCATCCTCACTGAGGCTGATGAAAAAGGATATTGTGTGTTAAAAGTGATGGGCTTTAAATGTGATCTTAATTTCCCTATTCAGCGCTGAGGGGAATTTGTCACGTGGAATTAAAGGACAAAAAAAAAGGAAAAAAAAAAAAATCCCGATGTGAAAACCGTGTTATCAGATCAAAGCTGGTGGAGGCCTCAGAGCGGCTCCTGTGCCTGAGCTCTGCTTGTTTTCAAAGCAAGATGTGTGTGGAGGAGATGGGACATCCTGTGCTGTGTTCCCACCCTCCAAAATCCCGCTGGTTTTCCAGCCTCTTGAAAGGTGAGTGCAGACACGGAGGGACGGTGGCTCTCCCTATGGATTGTGTCCCTGGGCTCTTGGAGGAGTGACCCTTGGTAAGACAGGTTTGACCCTCAGAGCTGGTGAGATGAGGAGCTAAGGGTGGGCTGGAGGTTCTCCCTGGGAAGATGAAGGGAAACCTTTCCCCTGATTTTGCAGGTTGATGTAAAACCTTGTAAAGGTTGTTCACAGAATCATGGAAAGGTTGGTGTTGGAAAGGACCTTAAAGATCGTCTTGTTCCAACCCCTGCCACGGGCAGGGACACCTTCCCCTAGCCCAGCTTGCTCCAAGACCCATCCAAACTTGGCCTTGGACACTTCCAGGGATCCAGGGGCAGCCACAGCTTCTCTGCCCAACCTGGGCCAGGGCCTCCCCACCCTCCCAGTCAGCAATTCCTTCCCAATCTCCCATCTCTCCCTGCCCTCTGGCACTGGGAAGCCATTCCCTGTGTGCTGTCCCTCCCTGCCTTGTCCCCAGTCCCTCTGCAGCTCTCCTGGAGCCCCTTTAGGCCCTGCAAGGGGCTCTCAGCTCTCCCTGGAGCCTTCTCTTCTCCAGGGGAACCCCCCCCAGCTCTCCCAGCCTGGCTCCACAAGATTCCCTGCTCTTACCTGTGGATTTGAAGAAGAAATCCTCTGGGAGACAACCGTGTGTGTGTCCATTGATTTCTGTTTGCACTTGAATTCTTCATGCGTTTCCTATTGGTTTAAAGCAATACCTTTGCAAAAATGATAAACCTGCAGCAGCCTGAGCCCCTCCTGACTGAGCCTCAGGGGGCTCTCTCTGGGCATCAAGTCTCTCGTGCTTTTCCGTGGTAAATAACGCGTGAAATTCTGTCATTCCCCGCAGGAAATCTTTGTGTTCAGGTGTAGGGGGATTTACAGGATTCTATGGAACACAACTGGAGTTGTTGTCTCATGAGTATCTGGTGACATAAGGATTTTGTGACCGGTGTGACCACCAGCAGCAAATCCACACCGAAAATTTAAGAGTAGGTGGGTGAGGGTCGTTACCCTGGGGGAGAGAAACCACTCTGGGTGATCTCTGTGGTCACTCTGTCGTATCTGGAGAAGAAAAAAACACCCATTTTGAGGTGGAGAGTTTTTAAATTCTCCAAACTTACACGTGCTCAGAGCAGTAAAAGGTGCCTGGTGGAGCTTTGGAAGCCCTTTGGGAGTCTGGGCTGTGGAGGGGCTAAGGATTAACAGCAGGTCCGGGCTCTGATTTGGCACAAGATGCTTTGCTGTGAAGCTCCTATTAAATAAAAACCTCACCCAGATAGCTACAATTTAATGGGGTTAGATATACACACAGACATTTTTCTCTGTCTCTCTACCCTGTCTGGCATTTCAACAGAGGTTCTTCTCTAATACCTTAGAGTAGCTCAGAGTCTTTTTATCAGCTTTTTCTCTTGGTTGTTCATGTTGATTATTATTAGGTTTTTAAAAACAAGCTCTGGGAAAACCTGGCCCTAATAAGTTGTATGTTGCTGTAACTTCTGCAAGGAGTGAAAACAGCAGGAGTGGTAGTTTCTGAATTTCCCTTTTGGTTTGTTTTTCTTTTGGCAGCAGCTTCTGCACCCAGTGAGTGTAAAACACTTGTAGTGTGGGTAAAGCTCAACAATTAACGAGGTGTGGAGTTAAGGTAATTATTGTGCAGGTCACTTGATCTTCCTTAATATATAATATCCTGTTGAAGTGCTGCGGCTGATGAGGAAAGAGGACAGGTCAGCAGCGTGAAACAGCTGTCCAAAGTAGCTTTGATATGTGTAATTTGGAGTATATTATGTGTCGTCTCATCCTGATCTTGGTAGCAAAGGTCTTGCTGATTAGACAATGAAATATCTAAAAGGGATGTTTGCTGGTGCTGATGCTGTCTGAGGTGTTCACTGACAAGTAGAGTGAACCAAACCCAGGCTTTTCAGGTGTGGGGTTTCGAAATGAAACCCGGCCTGGGCTGTAAATGTGGAAATCAAATGTTGTTGTGAATTGCCTTCTGAGGAACCCTCTCCCCGTCCCTGGAGTGCACAGGACACGTCCCTGTTAAATAGGCACTGAGGGTTTTAGGGGACTAAAGGCGGGTGATGGGAAATGCCACCTGCAGCCTTGTCCCAGGTCACCTTCAGGAATATTCCTGCAGGAGGGAAGAGGAGGCTGAGGTCAGCCCTCATCGGGGGCTGCAGCTTCTTCCCAAGGGGCAACTCCGATCTCTGCTCGCTGGGCCCAGGGCCAGGGCCCAGGGAAGGGCTGGAGCTGTGCCAGGGCAGGCTCAGGTTGGATCTCAGCACAAGGTTCTTCCCCCAGAGGCCGGTTGGCACTAACCAGGCTCCCCAGGGCAGTGGGCACAGCCCCAAGGCTGCCAGAGCTCCAGGAGGGTTTGGAGGATCCTCTGGGGCACAGGGGGGATTGTTGGGGTGTCTGTGCGGGGCCAGGAGTTGGACTGGATGGTCCTGGTGGGTCCCTCCCAGCTCAGGATATTCTGTGATTCTGTGTGCAGGTGATTATGAAGGCAGTGCAGCAATCTTCCCTGCTCTGCTTGCTTTCCAGGGATATCCACAGGAAACTCAGGACAGCACATTGCAGCAGGAGTGAGAGTGGGGAAGGGAAGTGGCTGTGCACCACTTGATCTGCTTTGGGGTGGCTTTTTTCGGTTGTGGTGTTTTGTTTTTCCCAGTTGTGGTTTGTACCTTGGCTCCTTCCCTGTGTTTTCCTTGAAGTTTCAGTTCCAAAGGGTGTAGCACTTCCCTCTCCAAGAGAATTGATGCAGGACAGAATTCCAGGGTTGATTTATTTATGAACTGGAGAACAGCTATGATGGGGAATTGATTCCCAGCCCCTGCAGACTGAGCTCGAGGTGCCACCACACTTCTGGGATCGGGACCTTACTTGGATCTTGGAATGTGCTCTGGGAAGGCTGTTTTCCACGAGAAGGTTTTGCGGGATGGCGGATCCTTTCCCAAACCGACTGTGAAACTGCGGAGCTGGAAAGGAGGACATGGGACACATGGATACGTATCATGTTACTTATTTGCACCGAGGGAGTCTGTAGGAGTCCCAGTCATAACATTTGGAATGTGTTCCCCCCTAAAATAGTCCGTGTTGTACGTTCTCCTGGTTATTTGTGCTGGCAGGATTCACGTTCGCTGATTCAAATCAGATTTTCTGCCTCTTTCATTGTGGCTCTTTTAATCTTAATGCTTTGGTTAGATTTTCCACAAGTTTTATTGTGTCCTCTGTATCCTTAATTCCCTTTTAAAATCTTTCCTTCATCTAACTGTAATCAAATTTTGCCCTTGGGCAGGTGTGTGCTCGTAATCTTTTAAGAGCAGTTTTAAAAGTAGGGTGAAGAAGGTGAAGAGCTGGTCATAAGACAGTGGCATTAGTCAAGTCTTTGGACTGTGGAATAGTGATTAAAAAAAAAAAAAAGAAGTCGAGTGGAAGATGATCTGATATCTACAGGCCCATCAGTGTGACCTTGAGAGCACACAGGGATTTAAAAGCACATTTTTAAAGGAAAGAATGATGGAGACAGGAATTGCCAGGTAGATTTGCCATGTGTAAGTGATGCTGTTTTAAACACAGTGTATGTGTGTGTGTGGGATGTTTTTTAAGCATCATTTGGGATGAAGGCACCTGTAAGGGATAAATAAATCCTGCCTGGGCTTTGGAAGCCTCTTGGATTCAGTGGCACCACCCGAAGCTGGACTGCGCTATGTGACCTGTAAAGGGCTTTTCACCTTTGCTGTGGGAGTCAGGAAAACTGGGAGGTTTCTCTTCTGGTTTGTCATTTCTGTTGATTGAGAATTAATCAGGTGCCTCCTCATATTTTAGGTACGGAAAGGGAGCAGTTGCTGAGGTGTTAAATGGGTGGAGAAAGGTTAAAACAGGGGTGAGGAGAGGAATTCTGCCCCCTCAGGTGAGAGCAGAGCTGCCTCCAGCCCTGGAACAACAGCACAAGGACATGGAACTGCTGGAGAGAGTCCAGAGGAGGCCCCGGAGCTGCTGCCAGGGCTGGAGCCCCTCTGCTCTGGAGCCAGGCTGGGAGAGCTGGGGGGGTTCCCCTGGAGAAGAGAAGGCTCCAGGGAGAGCTGAGAGCCCCTTGCAGGGCCTAAAGGGGCTCCAGGAGAGCTGCAGAGGGACTGGGGACAAGGCAGGGAGGGACAGCACACAGGGAATGGCTTCCCACTGCCAGAGTGTCAAAGTTTAGCCGACACAGAGAGCTGGGAAAGATGGGATATTGGGCAGGAATTGCTGGCTCTGAGGTGGTGAGGCCCTGGCCCAGGTTGGGCAGAGAAGCTGTGGCTGCCCCTGGATCCCTGGAAGTGTTTGAGGCCAGGTTGGAGCAACCTGGGTTGGTGGAAGGTGTCCCTGCCCATGGCAGGGGGTGGGACTGGATGATCTTTCATGTCCCTTCCAACCCAACCCATTCCATGATGCTGTGAAAGAAAAGGAACAGGTGAGAAGTTGGCACTGGAACCTGATTCAGTGTTTCTGTTCGTGACCTGGGTGCACAGATGTGCTCTGCTGACGCCACTGATGACGTCATCGGGGAGCCTGGGCGCAGATCTCCCACCCCCACCCTGGCACAGCAGGGCGGGCGAAGTGACAGAACGGGGCTGAGGCAGCACCTGCTCCCGGGGATTTACACAAAAAGCCTGCTGAGATGAAGTTTTCCCCCTCAAGAAAACCCCACCCCAGACCCAGAAGCTGTAATTGGGCTCTGAATGGCTGTTTTTTGTGTTATCAGCGTGATGCCTTTGGGGAGACAAAGGAGAAGGGCAGGGAGGGGAAGGAGGGGAAATGATGGTATGGTTGGGATCCCTGGTGAGAACATCTCCTGGGTGACACCATCACCCTGTGATCACATGGGTCCATTTTAATCACCTGATAGCAGAGAGGTTTGGGGTTGTTTTTAGGGGCTCTGGCTGGTATTTCTCCTGAAGTTCTTTGCCAGCAGGAGCAGGGCAGGGATTGTGCCCCTGGACTCAGCGCTGGGGAGGCCACCCCTGGAGTGCTGTGTCCAGCTCTGGGCCCTCAGCTCAGCAAGGCCATGGAGGGGCTGGAGCAGGGCCAGGGAAGAGCAGCCAGGCTGGGAAGGGACTGGAGCACAATTCCCATGAGGAGAGGCTGAGGGAGCTGGGGGGCTCAGCCTGGAGAGGAGGAGGCTCAGGGGAGACCTCATCGCTCTGCACAACCCCCTGACAGGAGGGGGGAGCCGGGGGGGGTTGGTCTCTGCTCCCAGGAACCAGCAGTAGGACAAGAGGGCTCGGCCTTAAGCTGTGCCAGGGGAGGTTTAGGTTGGATATCAGAAATCAGAAGAAATTCTTTACAGAGAGAGGGATCAGCCCTTGGAATGGGCTGCCCAGGGAGGGGGTGGATTCTCCATCCCTGGAGGTGTTTAATGTGGCATCAGTGCCATGGGCTGGGCACCGCGGTGGATCAAGGGTTGGACTTGATGATCTGGGAGGTCCTTTCCAACCCCTGTGATTCTGTGTCCGTTGATCAGCAAATGCTCTTGGCCTGCAGCTCTTTCTGATCAGCCCAGGGATGGGTGGTGCTCCTTCCGCGGTGCTTCGTGGGTGCTAAGCCGGAACCATTATTTCAATTGCTGAAGGTAATTTTTGAGGTGGAACAAATCCCGAGGTTTAATCCGGAGAGTCTGATGATTCACTCTGACACCAGTCATTCCATGAGCCTCCGCATCTCTCCCTGGACAACCCGGGGACATCGACTCAGATTAGAAACTGCAAGTCAATAATTTGTAGGACACTTTGTCCTTCCCTTTAAACACCTGTTAAATAGTTTAAGAAATATTATTGTTATTATTGTTGTTTGTTTGTCACACGTTGCTCTCCAGCTCACTGGGAGCAGATCCTGATATTTTGTGTCTTAATTACCACCAGCGTTTTCCCCAAATGAAAAAAAGATACCTTTATATTAAAATTTAACTACTTGAAAAATTATATAAAGGTTGTAACACTCTTAATATAGAACAGCAGCCTGGAATGAAGTCAATTAAAGCAAAATAATGTGTGTGTGCTCTGGCTTTTCCTGGTGAGCTGCTGACAGCAGAGCCAGGCTGGGGGTTCTCCCCTCTGCTTCCCTTTCTGAGCTGAAATTCATCTGAAAATCACTGTTTAAGAAATCCTGACTTTTTGGGAGGCTCACAAGGTGTCTCAGGTGTTCTTCTATATATAAAATTAACTTGCAGTAAGTCAGATTTCTCTCATTCCTTATGAACTTGTGGTATTGGGGGACGTTTTTTGGAACCACGGGGTTTTATGTTTCCGGCTTTCCTCTGGGAATTGTTTTCTCCCAGTTTCGTGTGAGGGACCCAGCAGTTCGTGAAGTCACTGTTGGTGTGATAAAGTTTGTGTGCTTATGAGGTTGAAACATAATTTTCAACCATTTTGGCTTTTAACGATTCAGAAAATTCAAACAGAACCCTCAGGTGGGAAATTGTATTTTGGGGTACTTTTGGAAACTGCAGAAGTGATGTTAAAGTTCTTATGTACAATTTTGGTAAGGCACGTTTGCAAATTACCCCTTTTCGCCCTGTATTTATTTACGTAAATGATTTTTTCATTTGGTTTTGGGTCAAAAAGTGGTTATTTTTAATAAATAACCACTGTTATTTATTGTTCTATGTCAGTTCTGAAATGACATTGTTAGTGACCCTGCAAAGGTTTTGCACGAACACATCATTTTTCCTTAATGCCTCACTACACTGAGAGTTCTGTAAAATCCTCCTCTTGCCAATGCCCTGGTGTTGGGGAATTGTGGGATTGTGGCTGGGAAGGGCAGGATAACGAAGTTCTCCGCAGCAAGCGAATGGCTGGACGAGGTCTGGGAGTCTCCAGGCTCGTCTGGCAGAGCAGCCTGTGCTTGTTGACGGGTCACAGAACTGCTCATGTAGAAATAATTCCATCTCCGGAGAAAAGAGGACGGAGAGCCCTGGGAAAAAGGCTGCTTTGGGTCAGTCTGGAGCACTCGGGTTCACAGGGAAGATCAAACAGCTCGGACTAAATGCCACCAAATGCATCAGCCTGGCTTTTCCTGCAGGCAGGAATTATTATTGATCATTGTGGAACCAAAGTGAACGGCGTGAATAATTATAATATTGTAACTTGTTCGGGTTCCAAAGCAGCAGCGAGCTCTGCTGGGTTGGACTCATTTTTTGTGAGTTTGACTCACAGATTTTCTCTGAACTCTGCAATGCAAACTGTCCTGTTCGCTCCCTGATGTTGGAAGGGGTGTTGTGAAAGGTCCCATGGGTGAGTTTAATGATTGCCTTTGGTTGGAGAGCCCCGTGTGCTTTCAAGGATTTCCTGTGTTTGCTGTTTGTGGAACACTTTGGGGTTTGGTGTCAGAACTGTTGGCCACACGCAGAAAACGGTGGCTCAAGTTAAACTTTTAAACTGATGGCTCAGCTCTTAAAAATGAGCGTTCAATATATAGCAATTCTTGCTTTTTCTGCCTTTGAAATACCAAACAGTTCTTTAGGAGAGGGGGAAACAAAAGAAGATCATTGTGTAATTTGTGATGTAGTCGATGGCAAAGGTCCGAACGCTGCTGGTCCTCCCTGCTTTGGGGTGTTGGAACTGGCTCCATGTTGGGCCCAGTCCTGTTTAACATCTTTATATCAATAATATCTTTATTGATGATCTGGACGAGGGGATCGAGGGCACCTTCATCGAGTCTGTGGATGACACCAGGTTGGGTGGGATGTGGATCTGCTGGAGGGCAGGAAGGCTTTGCAGAGGGATCTGGATGGGCTGGATTAGTGAGCTGGGACCAGCGGTGTGAGGGACAGCAAGGCTGGTCCTGCATGTGGCTCACAATTCCCCTGCAGCTCCAGGCTTGGGAAGAGTGGCTGGAAAGCTGGAAAAGGAGCTGGGGGTGCTGCCAGCTGAACATGATGTGCCCAGGTGGGCAAGAAGGCCAATGGCCTCTGGTCTGTGCCAGCCCTGGTGTGTCCCAGCCCCAGGGCAGGGAGAGGGGAATGGAACTGGGAAGGGGCTGGAGCAGCAGGAGCAGCTGAGGGAGCTGGGGGGGCTCAGCCTGGAGCAAAGGAGGCTCAGGGGGGACCTTCTGGCTCTGCAACTCCCTGACAGGAGGGGGGAGCCGGGGGGGGTCGGGCTCTGCTCCCAGGGAACAAGGGCCAGGAGGAGAGGGAACGGCCTCCAGCTATGCCAGGGGAGGGGCAGGTTGGACATCGGGAGGAATTTCTTGCTGGAAAGTGTGGTCAGGCACTGGCAGGGGCTGCCCAGGGCAGTGGTGGAGGCCCCAGCCCTGGAGGTGCCCAAGGAAGGCCTGGACGTGGCTCTCAGTGCTCTGGGCTGGGGGACAAGGGGGGCATCGGGCACAGCTTGGAATTAAAGATCCTGGAGGTCTTTTCCAACCTAAATGATTCCCTGACTCTGTTCCTGCCCATTAGCCCTCGTTTAACTGGGATCAGTGCTGTCCCTGTGCCAGCTGCTGCTCTCTCACCTGGAATATTTAACTAACAGGGGCTTTAATTTTACGGCTCGGTTTTAAATCGACCAATTTCCTGGGAAAACACCATTTCATGGTTTGGGAATTGTCGAGTGCTTCAAACTCTGCTTGTTAAACTTGCTGAGATGAGAAACTCACCCCCTAAATGAAGAGTTGAGCAGCTGGAGGATCCGACCATGAACTGCTTCCACTCTCTCTAAAACAGGGATTGTGGAACCATTTGACTCGGAGCCAGTTTGAACAGCCTGGCTTCGTCTAAATAAAACCCAAACGCTCTGAGCAAGTTTCGTCTCCCTTTTCCCCTATCAGGCTTTAATAAATGAATTAAATAATGAGATGCAAAAAGCTCAAAATAGTTCTGCAGAGCTCTTGGCAGGCAGGGAAGCAGCTGTTCCTGTGGGCTGGACGGAGGGGAAAAACAAGTTGGGGTCTCCATCCTCTTGCTTGTCCCCGTGGTGGTCTGTGCTCTCCTTCTTCCCAGAGCTTTGCCTCTGCTTTCCTGGGAATCATGTTGGCTTTTTTGAGGCTGTGTGTTCAGGTGTGGCAGGGCTCTGCCATGACCTGGGCTGTGGGGAACCTCACCTCGTGGTCCAGACCTTTGGAATGCTCTAAGGAGCTTTCAGATTGGATGTTGGAATTTCGAAATTTCCCAGGAAACATCGTGCAGGCATCATTTTTGTGGGGTTGGTTTTTTTTTTTTTTTTTTTTAAGGTCTTTGAACCCGTGAGTTTTTATTTATACCTTTGCATGGATAATTTTAGCGTGAGAACAAAATGGTTCCTGGAAACCAGTGCCCGGTACCTTTGGATTTTTCATGTGTCAGGGAGGAATTTGTCACTGTGATGCCTCCACTTCTTATCCCTTGTGCCATAAATTACCTCTGACAGACCCATTTAAAGTGCAGGAGAAGGGGGGAAGTCACTGGCCTTATGATGCATTGATACATCTGTGGGTAGGTCTGGGAAGGGTTCATCTGGAATTCCTTCCTTTAAACGACCTGGAGTTGGGTGTTTATTGTGTTAAACGGCAGAAATGAGGGCTGAGACACCAGGATTGCCCTCAAATTGCCTCCCCCAGCCCCACAGCAGCGCAGGGACAGGGATAAAAGTGCATCCAAGAGGAAAAGAGCCTCGGAGACATCAATAATCCTGGAAATCCCTCCTGTACTGTCCCGGGCGGACAATGCGGCAGTGTTGGAGCAGGCTGGAGGGAAGCACTCCATGTGGAGTGGGGCTGTGGAGTTCTGTGTTAAGTGGTTCTCCTAATCCTTCCCCTCGGGGTACAGTGAAGTATCATGTCTTAATTTCAGGAATTTTGAAGCAGGAATGGACTTTTCCTTGCAGGGTTTATGGGTCTGTCTTACAAATAATGATTGAAGCAATCTCAGTTATGAAGAGAGGTAACAAAATGAAAATGTGGGAAGATGACAGGAGAAGTGGAACGAGGCAAAAACCTTCTCCTTCCCTGTTTTTCTTAGTAAACTAATGCAGACAGAGCAGCATTTTGTGCACAGTCCCTTGTTAGGGCAACGTGCTTTTAGAATCGTGGAATGTTTGGGTTGGAAGGGACCTTAAAGATCATCCAGTGCCGCTCCCTGCTGTGGGCAGGGACACCTTCCACCAGCCCAGGGTGCTCCAACCTGCCCTAGGACACTTCCAGGGATCCAGGGGCAGCCACAGCTTCTCTGCCCAACCTGGGCCAGGGCCTCCCCACCCTCACAGGGAGGAATTTCTCCCTAATATCTCATCTAAACCTTCACCTTAAAGCCATTTCCTATGGGTGTTGCCAGAGTGAGGATAGAATTCCTGCTGGCTGAATCCTCAATAAGAAGCTGGGCTCTTTTTTAGGTGGCCTGTCAGTCATGCTCAGCTTGGAAGCCAAGTGAGGGGTTATTTCAAAACGAACGTTGAGCCACCGGCTTTGTTTTTGTTGTTCCAAATCTGTTGGGAGCAGATGGAATTCCGTTTTTTCCCCACTGCCATCCAGGGATAGCTCCCTTGGGAAGCCGTAGGAAAGGTGCATGTGGCAGAGGAGGGGATGGGAGCAGTGATTGCTGCAGCCGTGCCCTCCCTGGGGGAGTTTGGCTCCAAGGGCGCCCGCAGTTGGGGGATTTCGTGGGTTGATCCGTTTGTCTGTTGGATTTCTCGGTTTGTTGCTGTGATTTTTTTAAAGGGAGGGTTTCTTTGTGGCGATTACCGAGGGAGCTGCGTGTTAGACGCTGCTTTACTACGAGAAAAGAGGAGAAAAAAAAAAAACCCACCGTGTGGGAACATCCACCTCCACAGCTGAGTCTTCGTCGGGCTGTGGGGTGACCTTCCCTGCACCGAGTGTTTCGTAGGCAAACACTCCAGAGCTGCTTATCCTGGAAAGAAATGCTAACAGGTCTGGGATTGTGAGGATGTTGTAGCGAGACTGTTGCTAAGGCTGCACTGACACAACCCATGAATTCCGTGTTCTGTGCCAGCGGCTGCGTCGTCTCCGAATTCTCAGCGTTTGTGCCAAAAATAAAATGGTTTCTCGTAGTCTTTGCTTGGTTAAAACGGGCTTAAGAAGTCTGTTTTACAGTCAGAGGCTTGGTTTGGGTTGGAAGGGACCTTCAGGATCATCATGTTCCACCTCCCTGCCGTGGGCAGGGACACTTTCCACCAGCCCAGGTTGCTCCAACCTGGCCTCGGACACTTCCAGGGATCCAGGGGCAGCCACAGCTTCTCTGCCCAACCTGGGCCAGGGCCTCACCGTCCTCCCAACCAGCAATTCCTTCTCAATCTCCCATCTCTCCCTGCCCTCTGGCAGTGGGAAGCCATTCCCTGTGTGCTGTCCCTCCCTGCCTTGTCCCCAGTCCCTCTGCAGCTCTCCTGGAGCCCCTTTAGGCCCTGCAAGGGGCTCTCAGCTCTCCCTGGAGCCTTCTCTTCTCCAGGGGAACCCCCCCAGCTCTCCCAGCCTGTCTTCATTTCTTTTTGAAGGATTTTCTTTTTTAAAAAGTGGGTTTTGCTGCTGCTTCTGCCCTGGGAAGGAATCCTTGCTTGAAGCTTTAACAGCCAAGAATTTCTGTTGGTGGGTTAGGAAAACATCTGCTCTGGATTGTCAGATTTACTGTACAGATGCATTTAATAAAGTGCAGCAGTTCATGGTGACTAAAACCACCCCTATTCCTTTGGGACTGTGGTCACTGAAAAGCTGACAAACACCGTCAGGCATTTGAAAGTCCCACAAGCCCCTCACCTCCTGGAGCTTGGAGCTGTTGAGTTACTGGATGACTTTCACGTTTGGTTTATTTTTTCAGGCTCTTAAATAAACACTGGGATGGTTTGAGCGCCCTGGGTTTAGTTCATTCTTGCCAGGAGCTGCTGGAAAAGCTTGGACTGGCTGGTGGAGTAATCCCAGTGTGGTTAAACCGAGCTGTGCCAGCAGCAGAAAGTTTTCATTGCAGGGATTAAGATGATTTAACCTAAGCTACGTAAAGTCTGGCCTTTTCTAGGTTTGCTAAGCCAGGATTTTGGGTGTGAAGTGCTCCAGGTGACCTCCCATCCCACAGGTGTGAGTGGGAACAGGCAGCTTGATATTTACATTTTTAGTATGTCAGTGCAGTCCTGCCTACATTTGAGTCACGGATTATTCTTCATTTTTGAGTTTTATTCTCCTTTACGACGGGGAGCTTCTCAAGGAAGCCACCTCTGCCCACCTGCCTTCAGGAAATACTTGAGGGGTTCAGTGTTTACCTCCTTTATTTGGCTCCTTCTTTGTCTATTTAGTGTGAAATTGCTTTCATTGAAATGAGTCGGGGGAAAATACCCCTCGTGCCTCTCTGCAAGGGGTTACAAATCACAATTTTTCCTCCTGTGATTAAGAATTTAGCACAACAGTCCATGGGATAGAGGAACAGCTGCCCTGAGCTGGAAAAGGGAAAGGGGAAGAACTGATTAAGTGTTCATGGAAGTGTTTGCAATTCTGTACCAATATGGATGAGGAAATGAGGCGTTCCTGTAAAACCAGAAATTAGGAGGGAGAGTTTTTTTGTTCCCACCTTTCTTCCTCCTGCATATTGGTAATCTGAAGTTAAATGCTGATTTAACATCTGATTTAAAAATGCTCATTGTTTTGAAGGTTGGTGCTAATTTCCCAGTTGGTTCTGCAGGTGCTGAAATATAAAATTGTGGAATGGTTTGGGCTGAAAGGGACCTTAAAGGTCATCCAGTGCCACCTCCTGCCCTGGGCAGGGACACCTTCCACCAGCCCAGTTTGCTCCAACCTGGCCTCGGACACTTCCAGGGATCCAGAGGCAGCCACAGCTTCTCTGCCCAACCTGGGCCAGGGCCTCCCCACCCTCCCAGCCAAGAATTCCTGCCCAATCTCCCATCTCTCCCTGCCCTCTGGCACTGGGAAGCCATTCCCTGTGTGCTGTCCCTCCCTGCCTTGTCCCCAGTCCCTCTGCAGCTCTCCTGGAGCCCCTTTAGGCCCTGCAAGGGGCTCTCAGCTCTCCCTGGAGCCTTCTCTTCTCCAGGGGAACCCCCCCAGCTCTCCCAGCCTGGCTCCAGAGCAGAGGGGCTCCAGCCCTGGCAGCAGCTCCGGGGCCTCCTCTGGACTCTCGGCAGCAGCTCCACGTCCTTGTGCTCTTGTTCCCAGGGCTGGAGCAGCTCTGCAGGGGGGGCTCAGCTGAGGGGGCAGAGGGGCACAATCCCCCCCTGCCCTGCTGCCCACACTGGGGGATCAGCCCGGGGCACAGGGGGCTCTGGGCTGGGGCATCTCCAGCCTCTCACCCACCAACACCCCCAAATCCTTCTCCCAGGACTGTTCTCCATCCCTTCATCCCCACCCTGTTCCCACACCAGGTGTTCCTCTAACCCAGCAGCAGCACTTTGCACTTGGCCTTATTGAACCTGATGAGTTTCCCACATTCCCACCTCTCCAGCCTGTCCAGGTCCCTCTGGATGCCCCATCCCATCCCTCAGGGGGTCACTGTCAGGGCTCAGCTCGGTGTCCTCAGCTGTGCAGTGGGAGGGAACAGAGCTGGGAACTAAACTGGATCTTCTGGCCCAGCCTTGGTGCTGAGCTGGGCTCTCCTCCCTGAGCCAGAAGTCACATCCCTGCTGGAGTGACTGTCCATGACCCTTCAGGTGAGACTTTCAGGAGAGCTCACTCATGTGGCTGAAGGGAATCTGCCTGGGAGCTGATTCCACCGAAATGGGGTAGAAAATGGAGTAATTTAAATAGGTATTGGGAGATTGCGGTGATAGAAAGGTTGGTTTATTTTTATTATTGGTGCTCTGTGGGTTTCTCCTTCTCCCCTCGAGGAAACTCTTCTCTGTCCCCTCCTTCAAACCAAGTAACATTAACGTGCCTTTCATTCTTTTCGTCGATACATGTGAGGGGAAGGACGTTTTTGGGGCATCACGTTTGTGATGTGAACATACAGACTTTATTTCTGAGGGTCCACCTTCTCTCAGGTTTAATGTTTGGTGCTTAAAAGTCTCAGTTGCCGTTATTACTATTTTTAACACCTGTGTTATTATTTTTGCTGCTATTAATATTTGCTGTTATTGTTATTTTTAACTACTTGGTGGCATCCTTTGAACATCTTCCTTATTACCACGCTGAACAAGGTGTTATTAAATCACTACATTGTCTGAGAATTTGCTTGAAATATAGCATTTGAAATGTTATATATTATAATATTACATATTATAATGTATATTATAATAGTATCTATATAATATTATAATATTATATATTATATATAATATGGTATTTGAAATAAAATATGTTCTTTATTGATTCCCTGCTTTTCCCATGTCCTTCTTGGTGTTGTTTCAGCCAAAAGCCTCCTTTAAAATGTTATGGGTTTGTCATTCTGTAGGTTCACAAACCCCTGTTTGGATTTTGGGGTGTACTTTGACTATTTTAGTGATCTACACCTGAGGATCTGTGTTGAAACCCGTTTTTCAGCTTGGACCAAACAAAAATCAACCTTTATCCCAAGCTGTTTCCCAACTACTTCGTGTTTTAGGGATCAGTTTTCCCAGCAGGTAACGCTGCTACGTAGTAGCTTAGAAATTTCTGAATGTTGGACAGGAAATAAAAGGAATTATTTCTATCCCCTTTAGGAAAGTGGGTCAGGCTGTGATGTTTATTTATAGAATGTCTCAATATTTTCATTTTTTTTTGCTGCAGCACCGACTGATTTTTGGCTGGAGCTTTTCGGGAAGTGCTACTACCAAGTTCTGAGCTCTGCTTTTGGCCTAGAAATGAGCAGTGACGGAGGTTTGGAGCTAAACCGGACTCTGAGTGTGCTTTTTGAGGGTTCAGGGGAGGATTTTTGGGGGTGGAGGAGTTGGGCAGCAGGTTCGTGCATGGAATTAAACGGGCATTGGTGCTGCTGGTTTTCCTTTTCTCATAGAAAACGGAGGGTTTTGCCTTTGTGTGAGCGAAGTGCGGCAGGATGATGGTTCTCTGCTCCACAGGAATGGCCTCAAACTCTATTTATTTCCCATTCCAGCTGGCTGGAAGGGTAAATCAGCAGCTCAACCCCTTTTCATTCACAACACATGTCCCGCCAGTGAATGGTTTTTGCCTGGGCTCGAATGTGGATCTGACAACTTGAAAGCTCCTCAAAGTGAAGGGCTCTTCAACTGCAGGGGGATGTTGATGTGTCTGTCGCTCCCTGGGCGTGTGGGGTTTCAAAGAATTTTAATTCCAGATTGTTTCCAAGGGTCCCAGGTGTGCTGTGCTGCAGCTGAAACGATCCTGCGGGGATTTGAGATCCACCGAGTGACTGAATATTTCTAATTTTAGGAAGGAAAAGAGAAATCATCTGACAAATCCCGTGTGTTATTTGCAAATGAGCGTGAAGCAGAATCGTGGGATGGGTTGGGTTGGAAGGGATCTTAAAGATCATCCAGTGCCACCTCCTGCCATGGGCAGGGACACCTTCCACTAGCCCAGGGTGCTCCAACTTGGCCTTGGACACTTCCAGGGATCCAGGGGCAGCCACAGCTTCTCTGCCCAGCCTGGACCAGGGCCTCCCCACCCTCCCAGACAGCAGTTCCTTCCCAGTCTTCCATCTCTCCCTTCCCTCTGGCAGTGGGAAGCCATTCCCTGTGTGCTGTCCCTCCATGCCTTGTCCCCAGTCCCTCTGCAACTCTCCTGGAACCCCCCCTGAATCCCAATTGACTCTTGAAACAGGAGGGCAGAGTAAGGAATGAATGTTTGTTGACTGCGAGAAAAATGGATGGAAGTTGATAAAATCAAAAATGCTTCTTGAAATGGCCTGAAACAGCTCACTTATATAAAAAGCTGATTTTTTGGTAGATTATTAAGCCTTTGAGCTGGAAAATATGTGACTGGGTATGTGTTCAGTTGGTTTAAAGTTCTTCTGGACCAAATACATGTGGAGAGTCTTTTCTCTTGAAGTGACACGGATTGTGTTTTACCCTAAAATGACTTGGAAATCCTGCACATGTGAATGTAACACAAGCAGAAATTACTGGACTAGGATGCTGTGGAGAACTGGTTCTAATTTTAAATTTCTGACCAGAATTTTAGTGCAACACTTTATTTTTTAAGGAGGGACTTTCTGACCCTCTGTGACCCTTGATTTAAGCACAGGTATCGTTTCTGTCTTGTATAATATACATATAATATGTATATATCTAAAGTCAGGCTGGATCAGCCAATGCAGTGAATATTTTAGATGTTCCAGTGGTAGACCTTGCTGGGATCACTGTGGCTCTGGAGATCTTTCATCTTGAGCCTTTGATGATTCTCTTTGACCATCACAGTAACATCCTTTTGTCCTTCAGGGCGTTGAGTTTTGGGATAAGACATTTGCGAGGGCTCTTGGCCAAAGGTTTTTTTGGGTTCATTGCATGGCAGGGAAAGAGGGGGGTTGTTATGTTCCATTTTCTGCTGCAGAGGGAGGTGGTTTATCATGTGTGAGGTGCATTTGCTTTCTGCTCTGCACTGTTGTCTCCTCCCGCCTGGTGGGAATCGGACAATTCCCGACCACCAATCCCAGGAGCATTTCAGGACCAGCAGTGAAGGCTGGGAGTTGAATTTTCCTGGGCATTCATTACAAACACTTGCAGCTAAATTATCTTTATTTCAAAGAACTAGGCTGAGATACCCAGTGAGTGGATTTGGGAACAGACAGGGAAAGCAGGGGGTGGCTGTTGGATCAGCTTAAGGGACAAGTGGTGCAGCCTCCACCATCTGCCTGGAGGTGTCTCAGGTGTGGGTGGTGGCTCAGGGTGGGCTTCCAGGGGACCTTGGGAAGTGGCCTTTTGTCATGGAAACATCTCTGCATAAAATACAGGCAGTGGGGGGAGATGTTTTGAGGAAATAAAGGAGTGATAAGATTGGGGCTGTTGCGGTGGGGAGACAGAGATCAAGGATAAGGCAGAGATGATGGAGCAACACCGCAGAAATCCGTGCTTACAAAATACTCCTTGTGTGAAGAACGTGCTCCTGAGGTGTAATTATAATAATAATGTCTTTTATTCTTTGTTTTCCTCGGTAAATTTGAGTGGGGGAAGAACTGGTAGTGAAGGGTAGACGGGAACGTTGAGGTTCACGGTGCAGCTTGGCTGGATTTTTGGGCAGAGATAAAGCTGAGGTTGTGCAGGGAATAATTCTGCTGTGCGGTCTCAGGAATGGGCTGGGAATAAAGAAATAGGAGGGCAGACAAGGATCTGAATTTGGGATGTTTGCAGTTTGAGTTTAATAGCTGGAGGAACTTAGAGGCAGGACCATCAGTGGAGCTGCAGCGGGTTTCTGGTGTGTCTAAACATGATGGTATTGAAGAATCCATCTCTAATGGATGGTTGGGAAGCACTGGGGAAATGCTGGAGCCTTTTGGGATCCAGCACAGTTCTGATTTGGGTTGTTTTTTTTTTTTTGGTGTTTCTGACATGAGGAAATGGGGTTGGAGGAGGGAAATCAGCTTCTCCTTCAGAGTTTCTGTTGTCTTAGTCTCGCGGTTGGGTGATTTGAATTATTTTTAGAATTCAAATGACAAATAAAGATTAATTTCTTTTAGCTATCAGGAAAAAAATATTTACTATTAGGAAAAAAATCTTAATTATGAGGAAGAAATTCTTCCCTGTGAGGGTGGGGAGGCCATGACACAGGTTGGGCAGAGAAGCTGTGGCTGCCCCTGGGTCCCTGGAAGTGTCCAAGGCCAGGTTGGAGCAACCTGGGCTGGTGGAAGGTGTCCCTGCCCACGGCAGGAGGTTCAGATTGGATGGTCTTTAAGGTCTTTCCAACCCAAACCATTCCACGATTCTGTGATTCTAATTTGGTCTTATCAAATGACTTCTCCCTGGCTATAATTAACTGGCTTATAATAGTAAGTTTTTGGGTTTGTAGGGTAAGAGAGCAATGAAATATCTTCCATAAAGAGGAGCTGAAGTGCATTTTTAGATTAAAATGTCTTTAAAATTCCTCTCCTTCCCCAGCAGGACAGTTGGTTGGGCAAGCAGAGCATTGAGGGAATAACTAAACAGCCGGGACATGTTTCAAGATCTGCTTCCAGCTGCTACTGGAAGCTCCAGTGGGATGAGGGCAGAGGCACCAACCCTCCCTGGAAGACACCCCTCGGTGTCATTCCCGTTTCGTGACAGCAGAGCAGGACCTGGGACAGTGTGTCAGGATCAGGAATGTGATGGAGTTACTGGTGACCAGCTGGAGAGGGGCAATATTTGAAAGGATTTGCTTTATGAACTTAATGATTTTGAAGGCTGTAGTGGCGTTTATTCTGTGTGAGCTCTCTCAGGCTGTCCGTGGTCATTCAGTCACCTTTGGAATCCAGCAGCTTGTCAGATCAAGGCCTGTTTTTCAGGAGCAGAGAGGGATTCAGGAGCATTAGTGCAATTTTTTGGAGCATTAGTGGAGGGTGTGACTCAGAGGTTGCACTGGTATGTTTTACCTGCTGCAGTTTCTCTGAGCATCCTTTCCGAGACCTCCAAGGGCTTCCCAGGCTCTGCCCGTATCTCTGATCAGCAGCCAGGAAATCACTTTCCCTATTTTTACATATCTCATGCAGGAGGGAAAGGCTAATCCCTGCCTCTGGAGGAAGCGTTTCCCAGATCCAATTAACTCCGTCAGTCAGGTGCTTGTTTTTTGAGACAGCTCCTCGTTCAGCTGTGCCATGGAAAGTGGGAGGAGAACAGAAGATACCGAGCATGGAGAGGGATTGTCACCCTCCTGTGACCTCTGGCACAGTGGGAATACCTGATTCCCCCTGGGAGGAAACCCCTGGTCAGGGCAGGGCAGGGGATGGTTTTCCACAGTGTTGCTGTGAGTGGGAAGGAATTCCTGGCTGGGAGGGTGGGGAGGCCCTGGCCCAGGTTGGGCAGAGAAGCTGTGGCTGCCCCTGGATCCCTGGAAGTGTCCAAGGCCAGTCTGGAGCAACCTGGGCTGGTGGAAGGTGTCCCTGCCCATGGCAGGGGGTGACACTGGATGGTCTTTGAGTTCCCTTCCAACCCAGACCATTCCATGGTTTCATGATGATGGTACAGCAGCGATTTTTGTGCGAGTTTGCTCATCCTGAGGCCTTTCCGTTTGTGTGGAGACTCTGCTCTGTGTGCACCCGGAGTAGTTCATAGTCTTTGTTTAGGTACTTGTTGCTGGAGGTTAAATCCTCACCCAGCTGGATTTTGCAGGAATGTCATTGCCTTCATCTGGGAAACCTGGCCTGGAATTAATGGCACCTTCCCAGCTTTACCTGTGCTGTGGCCCCGTGCTGGCAGGAGGAGGGACTTACCTGTTGGACATTAGAAATTCATTAAATAGATGCATTAAGTGGTATATTTATCTGCTCCTCTCATTGCCAGTGTGGCTGATCACTATTCCATGCCCATAAATCCAGGCATTTGCTTCTAGGATCTCTCCTTTAACCTCTGGGCCTTCGGTGAGAACAGGAACAAAACCAAATTGTTACTCAATTTAGGCTGCAAAGCCTTTGTGTTGCTAACAGGCCGTAACAGCCCTTTCTTTATTGCTTTCAGCTCCAAATTCACCCAAAACAATGACTTTTAATTGTGGAGTGCTGCAGGCACTTGGGAAGGAGAGGGGAGAGAGGAGGAGAACTCACTATTGGCATCGATCTCTGGGTGTAGCAGCTTCAAAATTAGGGGCTTTTGGGTTTGTTTGGGGGTGGAGTTTTTTCATTTTTTTTTTTTTCCAGTGGAGAGGCTGTGCTAAACCTCTCCAGGCGCGACGCTGTTAAGTCACTTTTCCGTGGCAGTTTATGTAAAGTACCAGCATCTAATGTACCTTTAATGTTGGAATGCTTTGGAAGTAAGTGCTGCAAAACGATTTAATCCGAAATTATAAGCTGCTTGTTGTGCTCGGCTAATAACGACAGGATCGCTTTAGATTTATTAGATGGCAATTAAACAACAGCTTTGAGGCTTTGCCGGGTTGTGGCCGTTCCTGTCTCTGCAGGAATTTTCTCCGTGTGTACTAATTGGTATTAGAAAAATAGACCCTGCTAGTTTTAGTCGTGTTATCAATTAAAAACACATGGAGGTTTCTGGTAGTTTCCAATATCAGATAGGGTTTTTCACCCAGGAGATACCATCGAGTGCTGCCTGATTTTCCTGCCTGGGTTTTGTGGTTTTCAGGGCCTCCCAGAAACAGAAAAAGTGGGGAGGAACTGGATACACAGAATCCTTTTATATAGCATGTATAAATATATGAATATATCCTTTTATATAGAATATTTCCTTTAGAAGCAATTTTTGTTGGTGAGCTCTTCATCCTTGTCGTGGCTTCATTTCTTTTTGTGAGGGAAAAATCTGTTGCACACAACAGTGTAGTGAACAAGTGAAGTATGAAGCAAGCTTTGTTTCAAAATACTTTGTGTAAATGCACGGGAGTGTGTGTATGTGTGTATTTTTAAAATCTGAAGTTTGTAAACAGATCCTTGCAAGTTGTTTTTCTACCCTGGAGGTTTGAAAGTCAGTGCTGTGTTTTAGGACCTTGTGAGGGTGGTAGTAAAGGCCCTGAGTTTTGTTTTCTGGGGGTGTAGCAGCTGCTCCTTGCACAGCAGGAGATGTAACACCCAGGGAGTGTGGAAGTGCTTCTCCAGGAGCAGCAACTTCTGTTACCAAATTAGCGAGGAAAAATGGGAATTGATGCCTTCCCATGCTTTCTGGTGTCTGATTTCTGCATTTGAGTGAAAAAATTATCATGGAATCATTTTTTGGGGGGAAAGCCCTTGAAGATTATCGAGTCCAGCTGTTCCCCCAGCGCTGCCAAGGCCACCACTGACCCCTGTCCCCAGGTGCCACATCCACATTGCTTTTAAATCCCTCCAGGGATGGAGACTCCACCCCTGCCCTGGGCACCTGTGCCAGGGCTTGACAACGTTTTGGTGAAGAAATTTTCTCTAATATCCAACCTAAGCCTTCCCTGGTGCAATTTGAGGCTGTTTCCTCTTATCCTGTCCTGGGAGCAGAGCCCGCCCCCCCCCGGCTCCCCCCTCCTGTCAGGGAGTTGCAGAGCCAGAAGGTCCCCCCTGAGCCTCCTTTGCTCCAGGTTGAGCCCCCCCAGCTCCCTCAGCCGCTCCTGCTGCTCCAGCCCCTTCCCAGCTCCGCTCCCTTCCCTGCACACGCTCCAGCCCCTCAATGTCTCTCGTGTCTGAGGGTCCCAGAACTGCCCCCATGGCTGGAGGTGGCTCCCTGGGATCCCTCTGGTGTCCATGTGGGAGCAGCCTGATGTGTGCCCCCAAAATGTGCCGCCTCCAAATCCTTCATTCCTGGAGTGTTTTTCCTCCCCGAGTTCCTCACGTGTTCCCTTCCCGAGGCTTCTCTCCCAGACCAAGCCAAAACACAGTGTAGGACATGTCCCAGTTATCCGTGCCCGCCAGCAGGGATGGCACAGGGAGCAGGCAGCGGGAAGGAGCAGGGGCTGTTTGCTTTTTCACTGGAGCTGGGAGAGCACTTGAGCTTTTTCTCTGTTGAATGGAAACATAAAATCCCACTTTCACTTTGCTTTTAGTGCTGAGGATTCATTTCTGTGTGTCCTGGATCGTGTCTCTGCGAGAGTATTTATGGGGTAACACGGATGCTGCTGCCCTACTCATGCCCCAGTGCAGGGGGTGAGAACCTATGAGAACTTAGTTCCTACTTATTTTCCTTTCAGAGACATCAACTCTGATTTATCATATATTTTTTTTTTTTAATATCCTTTATTTGCTCAGTGAGTTTCGTAAGGAGTCTGAGTAACTCACAGGTAAGTTTTTACTAATATCATCTCAAAGTTTGACTGTCCTTATATTTATAAAACTAAATCCCATGTTTTGGTTTTAGGTTGCTGAAATTTCATTAAATTATGTAGGTGTTGAAACACTCTAATTTTTATTCCCCCCTGGGATGTGACATGGCTGGGGCCACAGCATTAACAGGATTATTTTATTTTTTGTATCACTCTCGATAGCATTTCTGTGGAGAGTAATTTAATAATTGTTTCCAGATAAAATTGCTCCAAGAGTTCCGTGAGCAGAGGCTCCCTGAGAGTTTGGCACATGAAATGAGGTTGTTTTTAACTCGGGAGACTTTGCTCAGGTTTCCAGAACCTGTTTATTCTTGGTTGCAGGCAAAGTGCTGTCGGTGCTGGTACAGTTGGATTCCTGGCTTTTTCCGGGGATATTATTTTCAAAGGGATGAAACAGTCTGGATATTATTGATTACAGCTTGGGAATTGCGTCTGGTTTTGTGAATTCCTGGTCAAGTAGATAAGTGGTTTGAGTTTTCAAAGCTTTTTCAAAGCTTTAAAATAAATACTTATTGTGGCAGCGTGGAATGGTTTGGGTTGGAAGGGACCTTAAAGATCATTTCCAAACCAGTGCCGTGGGCAGGGACACCTTCCACTCTCCCGGGTTGCTCCAAGTCCAACCTGGCCCTGGACGCTTCCAGGGATGGGGCAGCCACAGCTTCCTCAGCTCTGTTTCTGAGGTTGAAAAGTATTGTAATAAATTCATACCGAGAAAGAGGAAGGTGGTTTTGAAACAAACCTGTGGGTTTTTTGCCTTTTTAATTGGAAGCGGAGATGAACCTTAAAAGTTCCCCGTTGAAAAAGAGGCTGGAAAATCACTTTTGACTCAGTCAAAACATTTAAAAAAGATGAGCTGATGCATTAACAGATCACCGGGAAAAGACACAGGAGAGGCTCCAAGATACCGGTTTGGGGAACTTCTGATCTCAGTTTTGGGAACTTCTGATCTCGACTCCTTCCCTTTCCTGCCAAGATTGAGTCGATGGTGGTTTTGTTTTCCTAAGGCTGTTGTAAGTAGGACGGTTGGATTTTGCCAGAGGGCTGTGATTTACTCCAGCCTTGTGCCCATGGTGGGGTTTATAACCTGCCTGGCGAGGGATGCTGTGCCAGGCCGTGGTGTTTGTTGGGCACCTTCAGGTGCTGCTGGTGTTCGCTGCCATCCTGCCCTGGCATTTTTTTCCAGCAGTTTCTGTGGTGCCTCAGCAATTTGTTGAAACCCACTTGGAATATTTTGACTGATTCCTATGAGATGGGAGCGTGTGTATCCCAATGGTTTGGATCTTGGTTTTGTCTTCTGCTCGTCTAGAATTTGCACTGTGCAGTGTTTGCAAATGTTGGTGACAATAGTCATGGAATCATGGAGTGCTTTGGATTGGAAGGGACCTTAAGGATCATCCAGTTCCACCCCTGCCATGGGCAGGGACACCTTCCACCAGCCCAGGGTGCTCCAAGCCCCGTCCAACCTGGTCTTGGACACTTGCAGGGATCCAGGGACAGCCACAGTTTCTCTGCCCAACCTGGGCCAGGGCCTCCCCACCCTCCCAGACAGCAATTCCTTCCCAATCTCCCATCTCTCCCTGCCCTCTGGCACTGGGAAGCCATTCCCTGTGTGCTGTCCCTCCCTGCCTTGTCCCCAGTCCCTCTGCAGCTCTCCTGCAGCCCCTTTAGGCCCTGCAAGGGGCTCTCAGCTCTCCCTGGAGCCTTCTCTTCTCCAGGGGAACTCCCCCAGCTCTCCCAGCCTGGCTCCAGAGCAGAGGGGCTCCAGCCCTGGCAGCAGCTCCGGGGCCTCCTCTGGACTCTCGGTAGCAGCTCCACGTCCTTGTACTGTACTTCTTCCCAGTATCCCATCTATCCCTGCCCTCTGGCAGTGGGAAGCCATTCCCCCTTGTCCTGTCCCTCCATCCCATGTCCAAAGTCCCTCTAAGTACTTTTCAGGCTTTTCCCCCTTCTCTCTTTCAGTGGCATCCTGAGTTTTTTATGCTTCTAAGTGCTGCTGTTCCCTCAGTATCTCGGGATGAAGGATTCCAACTGTACTTTCTGCTTTCACATCCTTCTCCAGAGTCTTTTCCTTCTGTCGAGTCCTCACCACCTATTTATAGGAGCGGCGGGAAGGGATGTTGTGGAGTATTCCTGGTACTATCCCAGCAGTGGGAAGCGCTCAGCTCTCTGACTTCAGTCCCTTGATCCAGGGATGACCTGGGGATGGGGACGTGCTACCAGAAGTGGGAGATGCCTGGATCTGGAAATTCCGTGCTCTGAGGTTGTCCTGAGTTTTGCAGTCCTTGATGTGTGAGGAATTAAGGTCTGACTTCGCACTAGAGGGTTGTCAGAGAATCCCAGGCTGGGTTGGGTTGGGAGGGACCTTAAAGATCATCTTGTTCCACCCCCTGCCCTGGGCAGGGACACCTTCCGCTATCCCCGGTTGCTCCAAGCCCCATCCAACCTTTAACACTTCCAGGGATGTGCTTTGGGGGTCACTGCTCCATCCAGGAGGTTGTCAAGGAGCTTGTGGAGAGTGAAACACAGAGAGGTCACACCACGGACTTTGTCTGACCTTTGTGTAAGAATGATGCAGTTTGTATAAATAAATAAATAGCTTAGGGATAATTTTGGCTTTTCTGTTGGGGAATTCCTTTTGGGTTATGTGTGGTGTATCCCTACAAATGGACTTGGAGCCATGACATCCCTCTGACAGAGAAACCATCCCTCCTGAAGTGATGTCCTTCAAGATTTCATTCTGGAAGGAAAATCATCAGAAAACCTGTATAGAGACTTGCAACAGGAGAATCCCAGCTGGGGCTGGGTTTGTTTGTAGTGGCCCTTCAGTAAATAAAAAGCCAATGATGCATCTTCAAAAACGTGAGAAATCATCTCTGAGTGGAAAACTAATGTTTGCCTTTGTTTTTTCTTTCCAGACTCACTGAGCCTTCGGGGTACGTCACGGATGGGCCTGGGAATTACAAGTACAAGACAAAGTGCACCTGGCTCATTGAAGGCAGGTAAGGGTGGCTTTTAGGTGAGGTTTATCTGCGTTAAATATTTGTGTGCCTCGTGATTCTCTCTGGCTGTTCTCAAAGCTAGGTAGGGCAGCACTTAGTTATTCTCAGTAGATAAGTTTTGGGGGTGTTTTTGTGCGACTGAGCCCTCCAAACTGACTTGGGGTTCAGAGGTTTCTGTTGAAACAGCACGTGGTAAACGAAAATCAGTGTGTTCGTGTAAGTAGTGAAGGATTGGGAATTACTGAACTGATATTGGGGGGGACCATTCAATGCTGGGATTCACAAGACACTGGATATTTTGGCAGTGTGGGAAAAAAAAAGAGGAAACTCTCTGAAAGCCCCTGTTTATGAAAAATCATGTTGTGGAGTGATCCTTTAAATCCTTCTTTACTCACTGGGCCATGGGGACTTCACAGGGACCACTGACCTGTTTTACAAATGTTTTCTAAACTGGGAGAAGTCCCTTAGACGTTGCTTCCTGCCCTTCCTGGATTTGATCCTTGTTTTGCAGTGGTTTTTAGGAGCAGCCCATTTGGTGCACATCCTGATGGATGGTGCGGCACTTCAGAGCGTCTAAACTTGTTAAAATACAAATTTTTGTAGAACCAAACTGATGCCAGGACTGGAAAATCCATTTTTTTTTTGTCTCTAAGGCTGTTCCATGGTGGGGGGTGCTGCTGTGTGTTGACAGCTCTGTGTTCAGTCACATTCTGTGTTGTTCCCTGGATGTGGAAGTGGAGAGGTCAGTGAACTGGAACAAGTCATGTGAGAGCTTGGACTTGGCCTGGATGCTGTGACCTGAGGCCTCTTGGCATCGTGGAGGATCAGAAATTGCCAAAACTCAGAGCACACTTTTCCTTGGTCTTCTCCCTGTGTTTAACATCCCTGCTGGGGACATGGACAGTGGGATTGGAGCACCCTGGGCTGGTGGAAGGTGTCCCTGCCCATGGCAGGGTTGGAACTGGATGACCCTTAATGTCCCTTTCCAAGCAAAACCGTTCCATGATTCCATGTTTGGGAGGTCTGTTGAGTGGGGCTTGGGGGGAAATTGGTATTCACAGAATCTACTTCAGCCATTTGTTTGGGATGGGGAAGTTAAATTCCTAAGCTCCCAAGATACTCTGAGCTGAGGGCTGAGCTGCTCCAGAGAGCCATCCAGAACCCTGGAATTGGGAGCCAACCACTCACCATTAACGATGTAAAGGAGCCCCGTCCTTTAAGGTGGGTGAGATCAAAAGTTGGATGCTCCAAGTGGCAGCTCCTTTTAACTTCTGTAGGTAAGAGGAACCCAACTGCAGAGAGTTGGCAATTACGGATAATTAAAAAACGTTTCACAAGAATGTTATTCCAGACAAACCAGCCCGAGCCATTCCAGCACGGCCAGATCAACCATCCCAACTTCTGCTTTGAAAGGATATTGTGACTCACGTTTTTATCAGAAGTGAAGTGCTGCTCCCGAGTCCTCGGTAATGCCACCAGAACTGCTCCTCCCGCCTCAATTTGCTGCTGCTGAGGGGTTTCCTGGAAAACCCTCACTTTGGGGGGTTTAAAGTGAGGTGTTTCACTGCTAGGGAGACAGAAATGTTCCTCCCTCTTCCATGGCCAGGCTTTCGGGTTGGAGTCCTTTTCCTGTTTGTCCCCCGCTGTCAGAGGAGGGTGGTGAACAGAGAGGAGATAATGGTGCTGATCAGAGCAGCTGGAAAATGCAACCGCGGGAAAAGAGCCCCAGCTCTGCTGCCAAGAGTGAAATTCCCAGACATCTGGACTTGGGAAGCAGTGCCTGCAAAGCTGTTCAGGTCTGAGTGCTGGCATTCCTGTGTTGGAGGGATTTGGGATTAGCAGGGAAAGGCACAATCCAATGTGCGCTGAGAAATTCAGTATAAAATAAGCCACGTTTTCCTTACTGTTGCCCTTTCCTTTCTGCACAATTCCTGGCTCTTCCTGGCTTGTGCCTGTGCCGTGCCCTCATCTTGGGGCTGTCCTTGAGTGAGGTGTCACCCTGTCCCTGCTCCCTCAGGTCCCTTTTCCCATAAGAATGCTCACTTGATCCCCTAAAAAACGCAAATAGCTCAAAACCCAGCCACATCCAACTCGGTTTTCCATCGATTTATTTCCCCAAAGGAATAATTCCATTACTCTCCAATTCCATGAGGTTGCTTTTCAGGGTTAAGTGAGGGCTTGGAGTTTGGGAGAGCTTGGAGTGAGATGTCACCCCCGTCCTCTTCCCTCAGGTCCCTTTTCCCATAAAAACTCTCAGTTGATCCCCCAGAAACACAAATAGCTCAAAACCCAACCACATCCAGCTCAGTTTTTCATTGATTTATTTCCCCAAACGAATAATTCCATCATTTCATCGTTCCATGGAGTTGTTTTTCAGGGTTAAGTCGGGATGGAGTTCAGAAGAGCTCGGAGTGAGGCGTCATCCCCATCCCTCCTCCGTCAGGTCCCTTTTCCCATAAAAACACTCAGTTGATCAAAAAAAAACCCCGAATGGCCCAAACCCCACCCAAGTCTGTCTCAGTGTATCATCATTTTATTCCCCAAAGGAATAATTCCATCATTTTATCATTCCATGTTGTTTCTCAGGGTTAAGTCAGGATGGAGTTTGGGAGGGCTCGGAGTGAGTCGTCTGCCCCATCTCTCCTCCCTCGGGTCCCTTTTCCCATAAAATCACTCAGTTGATCCAAAAAAACCCCAAATGGCCCAAACCCTGCCCAAATCCATCTCAATTTTCCATCATTTTGTTCCCCAAAGGAATAATTCCATTACTCTCCAATTCCATGAGGTTGCTTTTCAGGGTTAAGTGAGGGTTTGGAGTTTGGGAGAGCTTGGAGTGAGGTGAACTGATCCCCCCAAAAACCCCAATTCGTTCTTCCCCAGGAGTGTGAGACAAGGCAGGTGAAATCCACGGAGCCTGAGGATCCCAAGGCACAACCAGGTGCCTCGGATGGTGCAGATGAGGGTCCACCAACGAGGAGCAAAAAGACTCTTTGTTCCTGGTCTGAACCTTTATTGATGGACCATTTCTTTCTGCTCCCCAGGCTGTTCAGATGGAAGCAAACCCTGTGACTCCACAGTTTTGAGACCGTGGTTACTCTTTGTGCCTTTTGTTTTTTTTAAGCAGGACATTATCCATGAGTTCCACCCGCTGCTCTTTTTCCAAAGGCCCGGAGCAGGTCGTTGTGCTTGTCACAAAATAGAACAACTTGCCGAATAACTCCCAAAAGAGCTCGGCTCCCGTGGGAAAATGAAAATTATTGATTTATCCCATTAGGGTGAACAGGGATTTCGTGTGAATCCCAGGGCAGTGCTGTTGGAGAGACCCTAAATCACTTGGATCTGTCCTTTCTACAGCTTCAGCTGTGGGAGGGAACAAGCAGTGCTGACACGGATTCACAGTTATTTATCTCGGGTCTGAGCACAGTGCAGCGGTGTTTCCACCCTCCTGGAGCTGAGCCCTAAATCAGGTGTTTGCTGTGGCTTCTCTGGGGTGTTCTTTACACGTTAACTTGTGAAACAAAAGGTGTCTTACCATGGAGAGAAGCTCCACGTGGCACCCGGACCGCCCCAGTGCCCTGGGCTGATCCCCCAGCGTGGGCAGCAGGGCAGGGGGGGATTGTGCCCCTCTGCCCCCTCAGCTGAGCCCCCCCTGCAGAGCTGCTCCAGCCCTGGGAACAAGAGCACAAGGACGTGGAGCTGCTGCCGAGAGTCCAGAGGAGGCCCCGGAGCTGCTGCCAGGGCTGGAGCCCCTCTGCTCTGGAGCCAGGCTGGGAGAGCTGGGGGGGGTTCCCCTGGAGAAGAGAAGGCTCCAGGGAGAGCTGAGAGCCCCTTGCAGGGCCTAAAGGGGCTCCAGGAGAGCTGCAGAGGGACTTTTGACTTGTTTGGACGTGCAGTTCGAGGGGCTTCCGTCAGGAGGGGACCGTGTGTTCTGCACAACTGATAAAGTGAGAGAAGGAGGATTGGTGCAAACTCCTGGGCAAATACATCATCTCAGGCCATCAGAACCATATCAGCCTGCAGAAAGTCCCTTGAACGAGGGAAGAGCTCTCCTGAATTCCCTGCTGATGGCTGGGATTCTTTCACATGTGTTGTCCCTGTAGGTTTTCCTCGCAAAGCCCTTTCCTTAGGAGTGTCAGCACCTGGGAAGAGCTGAGGGTTGGCTGGTCTTACTCTTTGATATCTGCTGGTGATGATGGGGAAAGGTTTAAGGACACCGTTTCCTGACCATAAAGAACCTGCTACTTAACACCAGGGGAGCTGCACACCCAAAAAATTAAGCCCCAGCATGTTTGATGCATCTGCAGTCACACAAATCTCTCAGTTTTAGTCTGGTTTAGAGCAGAGCATCCCCACCAGAGGAGGAACCTTTTGCCCTGTGTGTGAGTTGGCTGAATACAAATATTTAATTTATTTATTGATTTTTATTTATTTTTCTTTTCTTTACAGGCCAAACACAATCCTCAGGCTTCGGTTCAATCACTTTGCCACAGAGTGCAGCTGGGACCACCTGTATGTGTATGATGGAGACTCCATTTATGCTCCCTTACTGGCAGCTTTCAGGTAAGTCCCTCTTGGTAAGGCCCTTGATGCTATTTTTAATTTAAAACCTGACTTAAATGTGGCTTCAAAATGTTCCAGGGATCCAAATATCTAACCCTGCAAGTGCAGCAGTGTAGCCAGTGTGTCCTTTTGTGCAGCTGCCATCAGAGTAAACAATTAAGGAGTTGTTTTTTTTGCTGTTGCAATGAACCAGTCGTGTTGCCGCGCTGTGGCGTTGAAGTGAGACGTTTTCATTTCCAAATCCTGAGTACTTGAGAGACAAAACCAGTTACTGCCATGTGGCTGGGCTGGAGATGATTTGGAGTGCAGGGTCATAGAATCATAGAATCAGAC
>VXAY01004341.1:117551-161392 GCA_013399855.1 Oxyruncus cristatus
GCACTCCAGGGGTGGCCTCCCCAGCGCTGAGTCCAGGGGCACAATCCCTGCCCTGCTCCTGCTGCCACACTGCTCCTGAGCCAGCCCAGCAGCCATCGGCCCTCTTGGCCCCCTGGGCACACTCTGGCTCCTGTTCAGCTCCCTGTCCATCCCAACTCCCAGATCCCTTCCTGCCTGGCTGCTCTCCAGCCCCTCTGTCCCAGCCTGGAGCTGCAGGGGATTGTTGTGGCCAAAGTGCAGGACCCGGCCCTTGGCCTGGTTGAACCTCATCCTGTCCTCCTGGAACAGGCTCCCCGGGGAATGGTCACGACCCCAAGGCTACCAGAGCTCGAGGAATGATTGGGAAACGCTTTCAGGCACAGGTTGGGATTGTTGGGGTGTCTGTGGGGGGCCAGGGATTGGACTGGATGGTCCTGGTGAGTCCCTTCCAGCTCAGGAGATTCTGTGATTCTGTGGAAGGAGAAAACTGCCCCAGTGAGGAGCTTTGAACAGGATTTGTGAGTTAAACTTGGAGTGTGTCGGGGCTGACAGAAGGGCAAAGCCCATCCGTGTTGGACACACGAGGATCTCAACCTACGAATGGATAGGGATACACATGGATCTCAACCTACAAATGGATAGGGATA
Source organism: Oxyruncus cristatus (assembly GCA_013399855.1). NCBI lineage: Eukaryota > Metazoa > Chordata > Aves > Passeriformes > Cotingidae > Oxyruncus > Oxyruncus cristatus. The sequence continues at coordinate 118,178 of VXAY01004341.1, forward strand.
CACGTGGATCTCAATATTCAAATGTGTATGGATACACATGGATCTCTATCTACATATGGATAGAGATAAACATGGATCTCAGTATTCAAATGGGTAGGGATACACATGGATCTCTATCTACATATGGATAGAGATAAACATGGATCTCAGTATTCAAATGGGTAGGGATACACATGGATCTCTATCTACAAATGTGTGTGGATACACGTGGATCTTTATCTACAAATGGATAGGGATACACGTGGATCTCTGTCTCCAGATGGATAGGGATACATGTGGATCTCAATATTCAAATGTGTATGGATACACATGGATCTCAACCTGCAAATGGATGGGGATACACATGGACCTCAATATGCAAATGGATAGGGATACACATGGATCTCCAATGTACAAATGGATAGGGGTACACGTGGATCTCAACCTGCAAATGGATGGGGATACACATGGATCTCAATATGCAAATGGATAGGGATACACATGGATCTCAATATTCAGATGTGGGTGGATACACATGGATCTCTGTCTCCAGATGGATGGGGATACACGTGGATCTCAATATGCAAATGGATAGGGATACACACAGATACCTGTGGATCTCAGTATGCAAATATATGTATCTTTATGTACCTTAATATTTTAATTTTGAAACTCTTTGTTACGTGTTCAGAAGCAGCAGCGAAGGATCAGACAACCTCGTGGAAACTTGGAATCCCACAGTGGTTTGGGTGGGAAAGGATATTCAAGACCATCCAGTTCCACCCCCTGCCATGAGCAGGGACACCTTCCACTATCCCAGGGTGTTCCAACCTGGCCTTGGACACTTCCAGGGATCCAGGGGCAGCCACAGCTTCTCTGCCCAACCTGGGCCAGGGCCTCCCCACCCTCCCAGCCCACAATTCCTTCCAACATCCCAGCTAACCCTACCCTCTGGCAGTGGGAAGCCATTCCCTGTGTGCTGTCCCTCCATGTCCTTGTCAAATGTCCCTCTCCAGCACTTGACACATGTAAAAATATCCCTTCTTCCGAGGGTGGCAGGAATTTGGCTCATCCCTGCGGTGACACCAGTTTGTGAATGGTGGTGAACAATCAACATTTCACACCAGACCCCACTGCAGCTCCTGCATTCCTGTGCTGCAGTCCCACAGTGACACCACTGCCTGATGCTTTTTGTTCTTTTAGCTGAAATTAGGAGAATAATCCCAAGTTATCCATGGAGAAAAAACTAATGGTTCCCCCTTGGGCTCTGCTTGTTCCAAGTGGCTGCATAACCATGTCCAGAATTAACCTTCTGCTGGGCTCCCTCTCGTTTGTGAAATGAAGGTCTAAAAATACTTGGTGTTTGTTCTAGAAAATCCTTGTAATCTCTAGGAGGGAAGGTCAGCAGAGGAACAAAAAGTTGATTAAAATGTCAGAGCCGTCACATGTGGGGTGGCTTTTTTTTTGGTCTTCAGCTGCAGTTGCAGAGTCGCTTTGGATTCCTGCAAAGCTGCAGAACAACCCCGGGTTCAAAACCGGCCGGGGGTGAATTGTTGCATCATTCTTACCTCATTTTGAAGAAAAAAACGACCTTTCGCCTTCTAAAAACCTCCGGAAAAACCTGGAAGTGGCACCTGGAAGGGCTCTCCTGGTATCCTGCCCTGATGGATACGCAGGAAGGGGAGGAAATGTCATCTCCACTCCTCGTCATTTCGCTCTGATCGGGCCGATTTTGAGTGCGCTGGTGAAAAGGTGAAATGATGATGGTTCGTGCCCGCAGTTTCTTGTGTGTTTTCCAAAAATTAATAGGCTTTTGAAATGGGGGTTGTAAGTAGTTCACAGCATTAGCAATTACGGCTGAGGCTGGAAAATCCTCTGTAAATCACTAGGAAGTCCGGGCCTGAGGACAAGCAGGAGTGAGCTTCATACAATAACACTTCTGAGGGAGGGGGGAAAAAAAAAAATCAATTATTTTCTTTAATTGCTTCTTTAGATGACATTTGAATTTCATCTTCATTAGCACTGAGCTGTGGTGTTCAGTAATCCAAGCTCAGGAAATGGCAGACGCTTCTCATTTTGATCAAGTGCCAGAAAAGCAGCTGTTGAAAAACACCTTTGTCTGGTACAAAAATAAATGCACTCGTATTTTTTTTTTTTTTAAGGGCAGCGTTCATATTTTATTAATTTTTGGGGGTTGTATTAAATTCATTATTCACCATAAGTGTATTTCCTCCCCCGTTATCTTTGCACCCTGCCAGGGGATTTGCAGGGTTGAGTTGGACACTGTAAACTTTCAGAGCTCGTTGATAAACACTATAAATTCCTCCCTCTCGAAACTCAGGTTTTGTTCCCTCCCTGGCTTTTTACAGCAGTTCCCTCAGTTCTTTCCCTGCTCCCATCTTGTTTTCTTGACCTTCTGATGCTCATTTGTGTTTGTTCACAAGATGATATTTACCCTGAATCGAAGATGATCTTGGAAATCCTCAGCACTGGACTGTGGGGAAGCTTTAAATTGGTTTTATCAATTTTAAACAGCAATAAATATTTGCATAATGCCAACATTTACACAGTCCAAGTGTCTGCACGGACTGAACTCCTCGTAGCCCGAGAGCCCCCGGGGCTCTCTGGTCCTGCACATTAAGCTTTTTTATATTAAACAGGGTTAAAAATACCTTTGCTGGTTTATATTTGTGATCAGGGGCAAGATGAGACCGTGTCAATGTGCTGCTTCAAAAATAGGCAGTAAAATAACGGGGAGGAAACAAATCCAGAAGAAATCTGAGTTAGATAAACTCCAGATCTGAATTAGATGAACTCCACTCAGCATCTGTGAACTCTGCTGGGTTTGTTGGTGACTTTACTCGGCGTTAAACATTTACCAGAGCTGCTTTTGCAGCTTTATTTTCATTTTACGCTGGTTGGTGGGGGGTGTTTTCCTCTTCAAACCCAGTGGTTCTTGTGCAAGACCTTTGGCCGAGGCCCAGGAGCTCCTGGTGGCTCCGATCAGGTGCCAGGGGGATGGTCCTGGTGGCCTCCACGTGAGCCCTTGTTCCCTCAGGAGACAGGAGCAGCTCCCCTTCCTTTCCTTGCAGGTCAGTGTGGCACTTGAGCACCCAAATCTGAGCGTAGGGGGGGGAGTTGGGATGGAAGGATCTGATCCCTCTCTCAAAGCAGATCTGGCTTCAGAGCCCTTTGCTCAAGATTTTACCCAGTCAGGGTGGGAATTTCTGTTCAGGATGGAGATCTTGTTGATCTTGAGGGTCGGTGGTGCAGCGCTGAGCCACCCTGGTGTTAGAAAATGATAATAATGAATCTAATACTAATGTCTAATCAGAATCTCCTGTATAGTGTGTTGCCTGTTCCTGTGAACCTCTGGTGGTATCTCCTCTCTCATTTCTCCTGGGGCAGTTGAGGGCAGCAATTACATCTCACCCGTCTTCAGCCATCGCCCCTCCAGGCTAAACAAGCCTCCCTCCTTTTTACCAAGAGCAGCTGGGAAGGTCTCATCCCTGGAAGTGTCCAAGGCCAGGTTGGACAGGGCTTGGAGCAACCTGGGCTGGTGGAAGGTGGGCAGGGGGTGGAATGAGATGAGTTTAAGGTCCCTTCCAAGCCAACCCAATCTGTGGTTCTGGGATTCTTCCACCTCTCCTCGTACATCACGGGGTTGTCCCTCTTCTGTTCCCTTCAATTCTTTGCCAAAAATGATAACCCTCCTTGCTGCCTCGGGCACACCTGTCCCAGCCCTGGGAACAAGAGCACAAGGACGTGGAGCTGCTGCCGAGAGTCCAGAGGAGGCCCCGGAGCTGCTGCCAGGGCTGGAGCCCCTCTGCTCTGGAGCCAGGCTGGGAGAGCTGGGGGGGTTCCCCTGGAGAAGAGAAGGCTCCAGGGAGAGCTGAGAGCCCCTTGCAGGGCCTAAAGGGGCTCCAGGAGAGCTGCAGAGGGACTGGGGACAAGGCAGGGAGGGACAGCACACAGGGAATGGCTTCCCAGTGCCAGAGGGCAGGGAGAGATGGGAGATTGGGAAGGAATTGCTGGCTGGGAGGGTGTGGAGGCCCTGGCCCAGGTTGGGCAGAGAAGCTGTGGCTGCCCCTGGATCCCTGGAAGTGTCCAAGGCCAGGTTGGAGCAACTGGGCTGGTGGAAGGTGTCCCTGCCCATGGCAGGGGGTTGGGATTGGATGATCCTTAAGGTCTCTTCCAGCCCAACCCACTCCATGATTCCATGATGACAGCAGTCCTGTAAGAACTGAGGAGGTTTTTGGGGCAAACCCCCTGATGCAGAGGGCCCTGCCCCTGGCCAGGATTCCCTGTGCTGGTGCTGCAGCAGCTGGGTCTGTCTGTGCAAGAGGAGATGGTTTCAAGGAAGTTCATGCTTTGGGATGTTGCCAGCTCTGTAATGAATCTTTCTTCTATTTTTTTTTTAATAAGTGTCATTCCAATGGCTTGATTTCCTTAAAAGTCCATGTTTGGGAGTCTTGCTTCATTTCAGACAGTAAATTTGAGCTGTCTCCTTATTTTCTCCCCCCGCTTTTTATTTTTCACCATTGATTTATTGTTGGTCTCTTGTCATATCTATTTTTGGTTTATTTTTACTCTTGCAGTTCCCAGTACAGGTGAGGAGGATGGACTGGTTTTTAATAAGAGAGAAATGGTGTCATTTCGTGCACAGGTGTGTCATCTGGATCTCTGATCCAGATGGATCAGAGTGTTTAAAAATCAGGGTGATTGGTTCGCATTGGATTTTGAGAGATTGCAAAGCTGATTTTTCAGTACCACCCTCATCCTTTGGCTCCCGTGCTCTGTATTTTCTGCCTTTCCTTTTCTGATTCCCATTTTTTCCTGTTTTCTCCTCAGCAGAGCTTCTCACGCCTTTGATCTCTGACAGGTGTGTGTCTCAGGAGGAAATGTGGAATCCACCAGCATCGTGATGCCCACAGAGCATATCCAGGGAACGTTAATAGGAGATCCCCTTTTGTTTTTTTTTTTTTTTAGATAATTCTTCAGCCAATTTTTAAAAATAATTTTCATTTTTTGATGGTGTAGGAGGGGGAACAGGGCAGTGGAGGAGTTGGGTCTCCTGGACCTAATTGTGGCCTTCCAGTACCTGCAGGGAGCCTCCAAGAAAGATGGACAGGGGCTGTTTACAAGAGCATGGAATGACAGGACAAGGGGGAATGGATTCACAGGGACAGAGAGAGTAGGTTTAAATTGGATACTGGGAAGGAATTCCTGTCTGTGAGGGCGGGGAGGCCCTGGCCCAGGTTGCCCAGAGAAGCTGTGGCTGCTCCTGGATCCCTGGAAGTGTCCGAGGCCAGGTTGGAGCAACCTGGGCTGGTGGAAGGTGTGCGGTGAAGGGGGTCGGAAACGATCTTTAAGGTCCCTTCCAACCCAAACCATCCCACGAATCCCTGATCCTGTGGCATTGTTTACACCGTGCCGCTGACTCCACGCATGCAGCTGACAGAAAGCAGGAGTAATTCCCGCGGGAAGCAGGGGTTTGCCTTTCCCGGGTGTCACTGGGCAGCCGGGCTGAGTAGGAGTGTTTATTTGCTTTGGAGTAGCGACGGGTTGCGAAATGTTTTGAAACCTTATGAAAGGAAATAAAGGCGGCGTGTTGTGAAACAGCCTAATCCTGGCCAGAGCCGAGCTGCTCAGGGAGTCTGGAGCGGAGTTTGAAGGAAGTTCTGCATAATCCCTTATCATTCTGAGTCCGCCTGTTGGATTCTTTGTCGGGGCAGAAAGTGGAATTTCTGTTCGTGCCGGTTCTTTCGGTGTGGTGCTGATTTATTCGTGGGTTTTTGGAGGCTCAGCCTTTCAAGGATCTGATCCTTATCGTTGTGTTGTGTTCTCTCCGTGGCTTTCTCTGAAAGGAATGACAAAGCCCCATCCCTGGAAGCGTTCGAGGTCGGGAGCAACCCGGTCTAGTGGAAGGTGTCCCTGTTTTGTTGGGACCAGACGGTCTTTAAGGGTCTTCTCCGACCCAAACCCTTCTGAGACTCCGTGATTAATTTTCCTCGGGTCGTTTTCAACTTGTGTAGGTGGGATAATGTCCCTTTAGTTATTTACACACCAGAAAAGGATGGAAATAAGGGAGCAGTTGGGAGTTGTGGTGAGAACATCAGCTATGGAGGTGCCAAACAAAACCGAGATTTCCACGAGAAAGCAAATAATTGTCCTGTGATGGTCCTTTTATTAGGGAAGATTATTGAGGGGGATTTTTGTCTGTCTCTCTGCTTTTATTCTCTACTGCTGTTATTCTCCCTTCTCCAGGGCCTCGCAGTTATCTTGCCCTGTAATATCAGCGAGAAGTGCTGAAGAAGAAACCAGAACAAAGGAGTTTTTTCTCCTCCCTGAGCTGCAGTTTTCCTTATCCTGAATTACATTCAGAATGTGTGTTTTCCTGTGGAGCAGAAGCGCCATCCCGCAGTTCCCATTTACAAAGGAATATTATGAACCCAACAAGAAGTTGATTAGGCTTTTGTGTTCTTCGGCGTTGGGGGAGGTGATCTTTTGGGAGGGATAAACTTGAGAAGTTTTAAATTTGGGAACGAAACAGGCACCTCTTCCCCATCGAGAGAAAAGGAATTAACTTTGCATTTTAATCCCGTATCCCTGAGATCTGAAAGGAGAGGGGGGGATGGGGTTTGGAAACTTGCCTTTCTCGCAAGGAAACGTTTATTGAGCAAAGGTGCTGGAGTTGTTTAGCCAAAAAACATGGGATCAGGTTCCAGCGATTTGATGGCATGTTGGTAAAACGAAGGACATCTTTTTGCCCACAAACAGGACTTGTTGTGCAGTTTGCAGAGTGACCCTGCCACAGGGGTAACACTTCATCGGGGGTTTTTATGGTGCAAACAGCCCGAAATCTGTGGCCAAAAGGATCACTGGGTGTCTGGGGTATTCACTGAGCACAACACTGTTTAATTCAGGTCATCACCAAAAAGTGCTTTTCAGGCAGCGTGAGCGGATGCTGAGGATAGTTGGGTGCTTTCCTTGGGTGTAGGAACTCATTGGCAGTTCCTGGGGAACTGCCTTCCACTGCATTTGCTTTCTGTTCTGAATGGATGTGAAAAGAGGAAAAGTAACTCCCTTTCAAGGGGGGAAAAATTCTTTTCATTGTTGCTTTTTGGTGGGTGGTGGCCTTGGATACTGGGAAGTCCGGGGCACAGCACCAGGCTCGGCTGCTTTCCCGGCTTTCCCAGCAGAGCCTCCTTTTCCCTGCCTGACGAGCCTTGGGAGCCTGCCCTTGTCACAGAGCTTCGACTTCTCCTTTGGGAAGGTGGACCCGTGCAGGAGAACAGCAGCTGACTGTGGGTAGGGGGAGTTTGAAATTTTGCTGTCCTCGGATAAAAAGGCTTTTAAAAACTTCCAGTTTACACCTGCTCTGATGTCCTTTGTGCGAGGGAGGAATTAACTTCATCTGGTTGTTGTCAAGCTTCTGTTAAATGAAGAATAAACATTCCCTGCTCAGTGCAATAGGTAAATAGGTAGTAATTATTATTTTTCAAAACTCACTTAGTCACCTGGTCTCCATAATTTTTACTCCAGTTATTTTGGGCAAGCCATTGTATAAAACCATACTGTGTCCAGGCTGGAATACTGTAAATAATCTTGTCCACCATCCTCACTCAGTTCTCTCTGCCAATCCTGGAAGACTAAAATCCTGCTTAACTTAAAATTTAGAAGGATCTTGCAGAGCCTGAAAGGGTGAGAGAAACAGCCAGAGGTGTCCAGAAGTGTGAAAGCAAGGAATGAAATGGGAGTCAGGAGTGTGAGAGCTGACAGAAAAGACAAAAGTTGTCGATGTGGTGGGTCGGGTGGAGCTTTATAAAAGAAGGGTTGGCAGGAAGATGTGGTGTGGTTGACACCCCTGAGGGATGGGATAGGGCATCCAGAGGGAGCTGGACAGGCTGGAGAGCTGGGAATGTGGGAAACTCATCAGGTTCAATAAGGCCAAGTGCAAAGTGCTGCATTGGATTGGGGTAATCCCAGTATCAGAACAGGCTGGGAGATGGAGGGATTGAGAGCAGCCCTTGGAGAAGGATTTGGGGGTGATGGTGGGTGAGAGGCTGGAGATGCCCCAACCCAGACCCCCCTGTGCCCCGGGCTGATCCCCCAGCGTGGGCAGCAGGGTAGGGGGGGATTGTGCCCCTCTGCCCCTCAGCTGAGCCCCCCCTGCAGAGCTGCTCCAGCCCTGGGAACAAGAGCACAAGGACGTGGAGCTGCTGCCGAGAGTCCAGAGGAGGCCCCGGAGCTGCTGCCAGGGCTGGAGCCCCTCTGCTCTGGAGCCAGGCTGGGAGAGCTGGGGGGGTTCCCCTGGAGAAGAGAAGGCTCCAGGGAGAGCTGAGAGCCCCTTGCAGGGCCTAAAGGGGCTCCAGGAGAGCTGCAGAGGGACTGGGGACAAGGCAGGGAGGGACAGCACACAGGGAATGGCTTCCCAGTGCCAGAGGGCAGGGAGAGATGGGAGATTGTGAAGGAATTCCTGGCTGGGAGGGTGGTGAGGCCCTGGCACAAGTTGGCCAGAGAAGCCCCTGGATCCCTGGAAGTGTTTGAGGCCAGGTTGGAGCAACCTGGGCTAGTGGAAGGTGTCCCTGCCCGTGGCAGAGGGGTGGAACTGGATGTTCTTTGAGGTCCTTTCCAGTCCAACCCATTCCGTGATTCTGTGACTGATTGTCCGTATATTTCTCATGGAAAAGGAGCCCAAGAGGCAGCAAATGTAAAATGAGTAAAATAATCCTTTCTCTGCTGTTGCAGAGTTAAATTTTTGACCTCCCTACCGTTGATTTTCCGGTTGAAAAGGGTACCAGTGGTTGAGAAAGGAAGTGGATGGAAGCACAGATGGATGGTTTATCTCACTGTGCTGACCTGGGTGCATTCTCCAGGGCAAAGCACCTGAACTGGGTTTCTGGAAGCTGGAGAACACGTCACCAGAATGCTCTGTGTGGCTTTTTACTGCAGCCTTTCCCAAGGATTTGCTGCAACCCAGACTCAGGAGGGAGATCCTGGGCACAGCAGACCTTGAATTTGTTTTGGTCGTACAGATTTTACCCTTTTGGGACACACTGATTTCTGTCCCCAAACATGCCCCTTTGTTTATGAGTGGGCAGTGCTTAAGTCGCAGCAGAATAACAAGGCAGGGAAAGGCTTTTGGCAGGAATAACTGGAATCCTCGACAGTCTTCGAGCTCACTCAGGTTGAATACTTCCAATACCTTTATTTATGATTCCACAAAGTCGTTACACCTCAGATAGTGCGAACACACCGAGTCTCAGTTGTTTTATTAATACTGATGCGCCTTCGTTGCTTTGCTCCCCTCTTTTATTGCTTCTACCAGTGCTTTGTTTTCTTTTTTCCTTCCCAGTGGTCTCATTGTCCCCGAGAAGGACAGCAATGAAACAGTCCCTGAAGTTGTAGCCACTTCTGGATACGCTCTCCTGCATTTCTTCAGCGACGCTGCCTACAACCTCACGGGCTTCAACATCACCTACAAGTAAGCGGCAACCACCCCCTCCCGAAGCGACGCTGCAGGGGGAGCAAAAGGGAGATTTTTCCCTCTTTCCTCACCTTTTTTCTTGGAATTGTCACTCGCACCGGAGCGCGTCGTTAGGAGCAGACACCTGGAATTAGGTTTTTCTCTTTTATGACGCCCTTGGCAGCAGCCAGTGCCTGGGGTGCGCTCAGCGTGTCGTCAGCTGTGCGGGCGAATGTTTGCTCCAGAAGGCGTCAGATTATTTATTTTGTGTTGTGGGATGGGTTTGGTCCCGTTTAGTCGGCCAGGATTGATGTGTTTTGTGCGTGTCTCTGTGTGTGTGTGTGCTCTGCAGCAGGGCATTCTGCGCAAACACGCTTCTCCATCGGCACAGTTTCCCTTGGGACACTGGGCTGTACCTGCTCTTGAGGATCCTCATCCTTGGGAAGCTCTTTTTTTATTCAGTTTTTGGGTTGAGTCCCTCAGTTTGGCTTCTTTTTAGTCTGGAATGGTTTTATGTTCTTTCATTCACGCTTTAACTATTATAGGTGGGTCCTTTCCGTTCACTGACATGTTTAGTCCTCGTTGATGAGCTTTTTTAAAAGTAATTTTGGGCTTCTGCCCAATTCCTCAACTGCTTTTAGACAGGTCTTGTTTTGAAGTCAGTGATCTCCGTGTGGTCTCACTCAGAGATGGAATTTTTTGCTTCCATGGGGATCACGAGCTTTGGATTTTTTTTGCTCCTACAAATACAAATGACGTTTGTGCCGCCCTGGGAGGTTTAATTTGGGGGCAACCTGCAGAAGTTCTCACCCTTTTTACAAAAAAAATCAGCTACGAAAGCTTTGGTCAGAGGTGACTTTTTAGCAAAAACTGAGGTTTTCTCAGAATGAGGAGCTTGTTTTTTTAGCACCAACCTCGGTGCCTTCATCCTTAGTAAGCACTTAAATATGCGCTGGATAATCCACATAAAAACAGATTATTTGAGAAACAGGGGACATCCAGCACCCCTTGAAAGCTCCAGAAAAAAGGAGGAGCCTTTACAAAGTTACTTGAGTCAGAGGAGCTGAAGGAGCAGCGTTTTCCAAGGTTTTCCTGGCTTATCCTATAAACCAGGACTCCATCTACTGCCAGCTGTTGGCTTTGCAGCATTGCATTAAAATACTCTCTTCAAGGATAATATTCCTTTCATTCTTCACTTCCTTGATGGGCTTAAACACTTTTTAAATTAAGTGCTGTTTTGTGGTCTGGTTTTTAGCTTTCCTTGTAGTATTCTTGCAGTGAGTAGATTAAGGGGTGTATTTTTTTCTTTTAAAACAGTCCTTACAGTTACTACTGGGTGTAGGTACTCAGCAAACACTGTGGAATTATGGTCTCGGACCAGTGACAGTGGGAATAATGGGCAGTAATCCCCATTTATGAGCTATGGTGGTTGATAAACCAGCAAAAACTGGAACCTCGGAGGTGAATGTGGCCTCTAAATTTGGACCTTCACCAGGGGTGTCTCTGGTTTTGCCTCAGCTACGCTGCAGATATTGGAAAGTCGGGAATGATTCGAACCAGGCACGTCTTTGGCTTGGGATTCGTCTCCAGCGCGTTCCCTTGGGGAGCAGATCCCAGAATAGCACCTAATTGTGAGCAGTTTGAGTCTAAATTGCACAGACACCACAACAGCCTCGTGTGCTGATTAAATTCCTCACTCGCTGTTGGGAGTTTCAGGGCGATTTCATTTGCATTAAAAGTGGCTAAAAATCATGTTGATAATTTTTTCAGAGGAGCTGAGACTTTTAACTCCCGAGGGGAGGGAACAAATCCCTGCAGGCCCATTACACCAGGGACCCGGATGGGTCTCGGTTTGGATGGAGCAAACTGTGTTGACATTATTCAGCATCCTTCTTTGTTAACAACTCTTGGGAATGCTCTTCGTTCCTTACAAATCCTTTCCCTGCTGTTCCCAGTTTCAACATGTGTCCCAACAACTGCTCTGGCCGAGGGGAGTGCAAACTCAACAGCAGCACCAAGGCTCTGGAATGTGACTGTGCCAAATACTGGAAGGGGGAAGCCTGTGACATTCCCTACTGCCCCGAGGACTGCGGGGCTCCGGAGAGGGGCCACTGCAATGGCAATGACTCCAAGGGCTGTGTGTGCTCCCCAGGCTGGCAAGGTGAGTGTCCTGGGAGATGGAGGGAAGTTTTGGGGTGCATTTTCCGTGTGGGGCACTGGCAGTTTAATTGGGAGCATATGGGAATATTCCCAATGCCGCTTTTTAATATTAAAAGATCACACTCCATTTGGGAGGATGGAGCTGCTGCAGAGAGTCCAGAGGAGGCCCCAGAGCTGCTGCCAGGGCTGGAGCCCCTCTGCTCTGGAGCCAGGCTGGGAGAGCTGGGGGGGTTCCCCTGGAGAAGAGAAGGCTCCAGGGAGAGCTGAGAGCCCCTTGCAGGGCCTAAAGGGGCTCCAGGAGAGCTGCAGAGGGACTGGGGACAAGGCAGGGAGAGACAGCACACAGGGAATGGCTTCCCACTGCCAGAGGGCTGGGAGAGATGGGAGATTGGGAAGGAATTGCTGGCTGCAGGAGTCCCCAGGACAGGCTGCCAAAGCCAACCCCTGCCAGGCAACTGCCTTCACCTCCTGAGTGGAGAGAGAAGATTCACCTCAGGATAAAGCATTTACACTGCCAGAGGGCAGGGAGAGATGGGATATTGGGAAGGAATTCTTGGCTGGGAGGGTGGTGAGGCTCTGGCCCAGGTTGGACAGAGAAGCTGTGGCTGCCCCTGGATCCCTGGAAGTGTTTGAGGCCAGGTTGGAGCAACCTGGGCTGGTGGAAGGTGTCCCTGCCCATGGCAGGGGGGTGGGACAAGATGAGCTTTATTATCCCTTCCAACCCAAACCATTCTGGGATTGTATGATTTTTAACGAAGTGCTTTTAAAAGCAGCTTTGCCCCCATCCCAAGCAGGACCAGCCTGTGGGCTGGAGGCATCAGGTCACAACTTTAAACCTCCTTCCCGTGCATGTAAAGCAAATGTGAGCTGTAGTTGAGCTGTTTGAACGCACAACATGCCTTGTTCTCATGTCGAGCTGAGCTGAACAGCCTCAGTTTTGGCAGGGATTTGGGCTGAACACACATTTTTCCTTTCCATTGACATCCTCACGTGTAAGAATTAGTCTTACATTAAATGCAACCAGCTACAGCACTGGCAGGAGATTGGCCTCGAGCTGAAACACAGGCCTTGATAAAAAACAACCTCATTTTTAATCCTTCTCTTGCCAGGTCCTGGCTGTTCAGTTCCTGTTCCTGCAAACCAATCCTTTTGGACCCGGGAGGAATATTCTCTTCCCAAACTTCCGAGAGCATCCCACAAAACGGTCATCCATGACAACAAGATGTGGATTGTTGGGGGCTACGTCTTCAACCACTCGGACTCTCAGAAGGTTTTAGCGTGAGTACAGACACAGATAATAAAATCTGAAGAGAGGGGCTTGGATTCGGGAGTTATTTCTGGGAGCGTGCGCTTTGCTTCGGCTCCGTCTCCAGGGGGAAAACAGCCTGGATAAAAAACTCAGGCTCACGTTGGAGATGGTGGGAAAACGCTGCCGAGGGGCGCTAATCCGGGAAGGGAAAAGGGGAAGGGTTCCTGATGTTCAGCGAGTTTTGGAATCATCTCTGTCTGACAGCTTTTAAATATTCATTCCGCGCTTCTGGGCCACCTCCTGAATTACAGCTTGGATTCAAAGAGGGTTTTGCTTCCGAGCTTTTAGCCCCCGTGTTCTATTTGTGTGACTTCAGAGGCTTTGGCTCCTTAATTAACCCCTCCTGAGTGCCTGTGGATGGTTTTCCCTAATGGATGGGATACAAACAGGGAGTGGCTTTTGGGATGAGGACATTTAAGCAGTTAGTGGAGGAGATTTAACAGTAACTGAACCATCAAGTAATAATTGGGAAAATCCCTCATAAAAAACATCAGTTTTTCAGGCTTTCCCGTCGAGCTTGGTTGTGTTGGGGCAGAACTAGGCAAAAGCTGAATTTTTTTTTTTCCAGGGATGCCTTGGTACCTCACTTTTTACCTAAATGGGAGCTGTGTGTTCTGCACTCACATCCAGAGATAATAGTTCTTGTAGGGGAAATTAGAAAGCAGCCAAAACCACACTTTTTTTTAATGGGATACCCTATGGCTTTGTGGAAGACTTTCTCAGAGATGATTTTATCTCCCAGGGCTCTAAACCTGACAGATCCGGTGCATTATTTAAAATAAAGAGCCACAGGCCATTTTCAGGGCTGAGGGTTTGTGTTATTTCAGGCTTGAATGGCGAAAACATAATTAGAAAGTGCTTTTTGAGCACTCACAGGGGGCTTTTTTTATCAAGCACTTGGAACTTACCTGAGTTTAGTGTGAAGGTTTTATACTTTTTTGAGGGGTGGTGTGTTGTAAGTTGCCACTGTTTAATAGGCAGTGCATTAACCGTTGGATTTGCATTGGAAAGGACAAAGGGTGAAGCAAATCAATATGTGGATGTTGAGTAACAGAGCAGGCTGGACTGGATTTTTTAATCCATAAGTAGCTTGTGGGAGCTTTGTGCATGCTGAAATCATGGCAGGATTTACTATTTTAGTAAATAATAATAATTTATAATATTGTATTGTTTTGGTAAATAATTCCCCCCAGTCTTGGGAAGGACAGGCCATAATTTTCCCAGCTTTAACACCTCTTTCTTGGAGGTTAATTCAGTTTTTACTACCCAGGTATGACCTTATTTCTGAGGAGTGGCTTCCCCTGAACAGCTCTGTGAACTCAGTGGAGATGAGATATGGTCATTCCTTGGCATTACACAAGGTAGGTTCAGAGTTCCAAGACTCGCTTCCCAGCTGACTTCCCCCTCCTTCTCCCTGGCTTCCCACCCCTTGTCCCAGATCAGCCTTGTTTGGGGGAAGCATTTCTCCCTCCAAGGCTTGTCCGTGGTTAGCCCAGGCTGTGTGCTTGTGCTGCAGAGAATCCTTGAGCTGCTATCCTGGGAAGTCTGTGGTGCCTTTGCTCGTGTGTTCCTTGTTTGCCCCTTTTTCCAGGGATTTTAGGGCTGTCTGAGGTCACTGAGTCCATTATTCCCTCCTCCTTGCTGTCTGTGCTGGCAAGACACGCCTGAGGCAGAGTTTGCTGGAGTTCAGCTGCTTCCCGGCTGCCTTTTGTGTGGGTCACATAAATATTTTTATGAGCTCTGTTGTCCAAGACACCAAAGCAGAGCTGGGGAATCAGGGATTTTCAGAACTCGCTCTGCTCCTGCAGTAAAACTGTCAATCTGCTCTTCCAGCATCCACAGCAGGTGGATTTGACTGCTTCTACCTCCCTTTCTCCCCTCTGTGCCTTGCTGTGGGGGAGAGCAGGATGGTGAAGTCTTCAGGAAGGAAATGAGCTGATCCTTTCCTGACCTTTGGTTTTTGGAATGTTGATTAGCTCATCACAAAGCTTGATTATAAACACGCAAAAACTCCCCTCGGCACCAGTTCACAAACAGAGCTCTTGAACAACCTGAAAGGGTGAAAATTCCTCCTGGAATCACAGGATGGTTTGGGTTGGAAGGGACCTTAAGGATCATGCAGTCCCACTCCCAGCCACAGGCAGGGACACCTTCCACTAGCCCAGGTTGCTCCAAGCCCTGTCCAAGTTGGCCTTGGACACTTCCAGGGATGGGGCAGCTACAGCTTCTCTGGGCAGCCTATGCTGGGGCCTCACTCCCTCCCAGCCAGGAATTCCTTCCCAATATCCCATCTCTCCCTGCCCTCTGGCAGTGGGAAGCCATTCCCTGTGTCCTGTCCATCAATCCCTTGTCCAAAATCCCTCTCCAGGAGACTTCAGGAAGTATTTTCAGTTCCTTCAGAGCAGTTAATTCACTCCGTACCTATCAGCTCTTTCCTAAATCCCTTGGCCTCATTCCACGTGCCTTTTTTCAGGACAACATCTACATGTATGGAGGGAAGATCGATGCCACAGGGAACGTGAGCAGCCAGCTGTGGGTGTTCCACATCTCCAACCAGAGCTGGGCCCAGGTGGCTCCCAAGGCCAAGGAGCAGTATGCTGTGGTGGGACACTCTGCCCACATCGTCACCCTGCAGGACAACAGCACTGTCATGCTGGTCATCTTTGGCCACTGCCCCCTCTATGGCTACATCAGCAACGTCCAGGAGTACAACCTGGGTGAGTGGGGCCCTCCCTGCCTCAGGTTTGGGTTGGTTTGACAGTTATTTGGCTTTTAATGTCTGTATGAGCGAACAGCCTCCAAGTGCGTGCCCTGCGGGAGCTCCCGAAGACCAAAAAAATCTGTAGTGGAGAAACAGAGCAGGAGAATTGGAGGACAGTTGAATTTTCCTCTTTCCCTCTGGGAAAACAACCACTTCTGAAGGTGTTATCTTTTTAATCAGACTTTTGTCAGTGGGAGTTTTTTAGTTCAGACCGAACACCCGCTTAGCCTGATCCCTGTGTCCCCAGCAGGGGCTTAGGGGAACAGGGGATGGATTTCTGCATTCCCATATCCCTGGTGTGGTCTGATCCACCATATCTCTGGGAATAGAGATGATGATTTGAAGATTCTGAGGGTGATTTTAAGATCCAAAGATTTCCAGTGAAGCGTGGGAAGCTCTCCCCAGGTGAACTGAATGTCCTCCCAGCTCAGAAGTGGAGGCACGTCCCTGGCTCCACGGAGCAGGAAGAGATCGTGGCTAAGCACAGGAAGCTCACAACAGGAATGTGCCGGTTGTTCTCAAAGACAGTGGCTCTGTTTGCACTTGGAACCTGCTACCCTTGTCTTCCAGTCACCCTGATCCAGGGAATCTGCTGGAGCTGGTTCTCTGGTGTCCACATGAGGGAGTTTTCTTCCTCTTGGAGAGATCCAGGGAGACGTGTGGCGCAGTGGTTTGTTTTTCCCACACGATCCCATTCCTTTGCCTTTTGTGTGCCAGCTCTGCCCTGGAGTTGGGAAACCTGTGCAGGGTTTCACTCTGCACTGACTCCGGAGATTTGCTGTGTAATTTGGCATTTTTATTCCAGTTGCTGTTACATTATGTCTAAAGTGCTTCAGACCAATGTTATTTCAGTGAGTGAGATACAGGACCATTAATCACATATTAGTTTTTAACTGCCCTGTTCTTCACAGTCAGACTTGGCTTCAAGTGCTGTCTGGCTTTATATATATATATATATATATATATATTTATATATACATAAAAAGTAAAAGTGCTCTTGGGTCCCATTCCAAACCAGGTCCCAGTGCTGGCATTTTCATGCCACTGGAATGCAATCTATTATTTCCCTATTTTTTATCTCTCATTTACTTAGATTGCCCGCAAAAAATGAAATAAATGACCGTGAAATAGCTACTTCTGCTCTAATTAAAAATACTTTACGGCCCTTCTTGACAGCAGACTCCTTGAAGGAGGATATTTTTGGCTCTGAGGTGATAGAGGCAGTGTGTAGATCTGAGTCGGGGGGAATCCCAATTTGTCTCCCCGCGGTGCTGATGAGTTGTTAATGGAGAGGAATTGATTGTTGTTTTATCACCCTGTTTTTCAGTGACAAATACCTGGAGCATTTTACAGACCAGTGGAGCTTTGGTGCAGGGGGGGTATGGCCACAGCAGCGTTTATGATCCGAACACCAGATCGATTTACATCCATGGAGGTTACAAAGCCTTCAGTGCCAACAAGTACCGACTGGCAGATGATTTGTACAAGTATGAAGTTGATTCCCGGATGTGGTAAGTGGGTTTTCCTTCTTTTTCCTGTTACCCCAACCCCATATTTTTGTCTGTAGCGGACAAGAGGATGGAGGATGGTTTATACCTGCCCGCGTTCAGGAGAGACGCTGTTCTCTTGGATCTCTTATTTTTATATCCCTTTATGAATGGAGAATCATATAATCACATCTAATCAAGGCTGTGAACGAGCCGAGCAATCCATTTTAATCTGTTGTTCCATTCAAGCTGAAAAGAAAAATATTTGATGGTTTTTTTCTTGCCAGCCTGTGCATATGAGTGCAGTTACTGCAGTCAAGTGAGGGATAATTCACTCTGCAGTTAAGACTGTAAAAGAATTTCTATTACAACCCCATTTTCTTCTGGCTCTGTAACTGCTTGAAATGTTCATTTCTCGAGCTGAAAATCTTCTGTGATTTGTTTCTGCCCAAAGGTGAGTTTTATTAAAAAGCTGTAGCCACACTTCGCAACTTGGAGGTGAAACACATTCTCCTTAGTTCTGTGGTTTTCTTCAAGTTGCTTCTAAAAGCTCCTGACAAAAAGGAGACTGGCTTTTGAGTTAAGACATGGAAATTTGAGTCACCATATCTCTTTTTTTTCGAGGGTTAAAATAGCCTTTGTTGTTTCTGCAACAACTGCCTGTGAGCCTATGCTCATGAGTGAAATAACGAGGGACTAATTTCCAGCCTCTTCCTTCCTGCTCCCTGGTGCACACAGTGTAACCACACTTCCTTTGTGGGTTCATTTGATCCTCCACTTGAGCCAATTCAGCAAATCTGGCTGAATAGGCAGAGAAGTGTCCCAAATGTGACCATGTTCTTCCGAACTGCTGCAGCACCAACTTCCTCGTGTCATGTGTGCTCTGCCAGCCCGGGCAGCCCTGGTGAACAAACCCTGCAGGGAGAGGGTGGGACTGTCTGCCCATCTCAGCCTCTGCTTTTTTTTGTTGTCATCGACTCCCTTTTTTATTTCTTCCGTGGTTTAGGCCCTCTCTTCCTTGTTGAACCTCATGAGGTTCCCATGGGGGTCTCTTCTCTACCTTGTCCAAGTCCCTCTGGATGGCTTGTCACCCACACCTCAGCTTGGTGTCCCTTGGTGAAGGGACCTTAAACACCATCAGGTGCCACCCCCTGCCGTGGGCAGGGACACCTTCCACTAGCACAGCTTGTTCCAACCTGGCCTCAAACACTTCCAAGGATCCAGGGGCAGCCACAACTTCTCTGTGCCAGGGCTTCCCTACCCTCCCAGCCAGCAATTCCTTCCCAGTATCCCATCTCTCCCTGTCCTCTGGCACTGGGAAGCCATTCCCTGTGTGCTGTCCCTCCCTGCCTTGTCCCCAGTCCCTCTGCAGCTCTCCTGGAGCCCCTTTAGGCCCTGCAAGGGGCTCTCAGCTCTCCCTGGAGCCTTCTCTTCTCCAGGGGAACCCCCCCAGCTCTCCCAGCCTGGCTCCAGAGCAGAGGGGCTCCAGCCCTGGCAGCAGCTCCGGGGCCTCCTCTGGACTCTCGGCAGCAGCTCCACGTCCTTGTGCTCTTGTTCCCAGGGCTGGAGCAGCTCTGCAGGGGGGCTCGTGAGACCAGAGGAGAGGGGCAGAATCCCCTCCTTCCACCCAAACCCTCTCAGAACAGTAGGAAAACTCTACAAAGGATGACCCTTTGTTCAGTGCCATCAATCCCCCTCATTAACAATGAGATCAGTGCTCAGTTTGATTGGTGCTCTCCATGATTTAGTCACAGAGGAGCCCTGGATCTGGGCAGGTGTTAACCTGCAGGGCTGCATTTTTGGGAGCTGCACAGATTTCCTTAAAACAGGATTCTTAGTTTTGAGCAACAGCTGCTGCCCAGTGTGAAAGAATCCTTTGGGCTGCTATAAAAGCAGAGTTATTCTAAAATATTGGAGTCCTCCCAGGCTGTCTGTGCTCAAAAGCCCAGTTAGAGTGAAAAGCTGAGAATCCCTGGGGAGGGAATTGATGATATGAAGATCCATAGCTCTGGAAAGAGGCCCTCATAGATATATTTCTCTAAACTGGCAAAGCAGATGGGATGATGAGAACGGAATTGCGGAAGGGGTTGAAGAGCGTGGAAAGGAAGCTGTTAAACACCTCGTTAGGAAAAGCAGTTAAACACTTATCCCCCCTTTCCCTGCACTTCTCCGGCTGGGATTTATGGGTGGGTTTGTCTTTTCAGCCCGGTTAATAGACGTGTTTTCATTCCCGAAGGACTATCCTGAAGGACAGCCGGTTCTTCCGCTACCTGCACACGGCTGTGATCGTGAGCGGGACCATGCTGGTGTTCGGGGGCAACACCCACAACGACACCTCCATGAGCCACGGCGCCAAGTGCTTCTCCTCGGACTTCATGGCCTATGACATCGGTGAGTTCTCCCAGAGATCGTCAGAAACCCCCGGATGAACAGGAGCCAGAGGGTGCCCAGGTGGCCAAGAAGGCCAGTGGCATCCTGGCCTGGCTCAGGAGCAGTGTGGCAGCAGGAGCAGGGCAGGGATTGTGCCCCTGTACTCGGTGCTGGTGAGGCCACCCCTGGAGTGCTGTGTCCAGTTCTGGGCCCCTCAGCTCAAGAAGGACATGGAGGGGCTGGAGCAGGGCCAGGGAAGAGCAGCCAGGCTGGGAAGGGACTGGAGCACAATTGCCATGAGGAGAGGCTGAGGGAGCTGGGGTTGTTTAGCCTGGAGAAGAGAAGGCTCAGGGGAGACCTCATCGCTCTCTACAACCCCCTGACAGGAGGGTGTAGCCAGGTGGGGGTTGGTCTCTTCTCCCAGGAACCAGCAATAGGACAAGAGGGCTCGGCCTCCAGCTGTGCCAGGGAAGGTTTAGGTTGGATATTAGGAAGAAGTTCTTTCCAGAGAGGGCAATCAGCCATTGGAATGGTCTGCCCAGGGAAGTGGTGGATTCTCAATCCCTGGAGGTTTTCAAGATGGGGCTGGACGTGGCACTGAGTGCCATAGTCTGGGAACCGCGGTGGTGTTGGATCAAGGGTTGGACTTGATGATCTCAGAGGTCCTTTCCAACCCGTCTGATTCTATGATTCTGTGATTCTCGGATGTGCCAGGGGAGCCGTGTTCAGAGTGCCTGGTTTCCATGCTGGCTGTGCTGCCCCAAGCGCTGCTGAGCAGAGGGGATGTGGAATCGGGAGGGGAGCCTCGTTAGGGTTGCTCCACAGCTCCAAGGAAACGAGGTGGTGCAGTGGTTCCCAGGCACAGACAGCAGCTGGTGCCCTGTCAGCAGTCTGTGTGTGACCCTGGGCATTAAAAATTAGGTTTTTGTTATAGCATCATAAAAATCGAGGCGTCATCAAGGTTGGAAAACACCTTTAAGATCATCAAGTCCAACCATCAACCCAGCACCACCGTCCTCACCAATAAACCATGTCCCCAGGTGCCACATCCACACGTTTTTTGAACGCTTGCAGGGACGGTGACTCCACTTCTTCCTTGGGCAACTTGTTCCAGTGTTTTGCAACCCTTCCCTTGAAAAAAATGTATCCTAAAATCCAATCTAAACCTGCCCTGGCACAACTCGAGGCCGTCTCCTGTTCAGCTGTCTCAGCCGTAAGTTCTCCTGATAGTTTGGGTGTTGTTTAATCTGTTATTTGATGAAAAAAGGCAGGTTTTTAGGACAGTTCCAAGCACTGGAAGCTGCTGAAACTCAGCCTGTGGAGTGCACACTCTGGTTTTAACTGCTTTATTCAGCAATAAAGCCAGATCAGTAGCTTGGCTTTGCTGAATTTGAGTAGCCAGGAGAGGGCAGCATTTATCTGTGAATTCGGGGTCCAGAGACGGTGAATTTAAGAAGGAGAAGAAAAGGAGAGGTGGAATTATCTAAAAGAAGAGGTAGAATGATCTAAAAGAAGAGATGGAATTATCTAAATGGAGAGATGGAATTATCTAAAAGGAGAGATGGAATTATCTAAATGGATAGGTGGAGAGGGGGAATTATCTAAAAGAAGGTGCTTACACACCCAGATAGTTCACACTGGGGAAAAACACCATTCTCTGTTCTATGACATCTGTCCTTTGCTCTCAGAATTCCCTGAATTTGGGTTTTCCTGATGGATTCCCTGAAATAATCACATAAATCTGAAATCTTCCAGTGGCTGTCCACTGAGACCTCACTCCTGGTTTGTGAGAGGAAAACACAGCTGAAACAACTACTTGGATCATCAGGGTTTGACATCCTTGTGCCATTTTTCCCCTTCGTTACAGGGATCATTCCCTGCTGCTTCCCGTGGTTTCAGATCGTGTTCCTGTGGGATTTTTGTAACTGGCTTTATTTTTTTTTTTTTTTAAATGAAGAATTAAAATGAGGTGTTTCACCAAGTTGGACGGGGCTTGGAGCAACCTGGGCTAGTGGAAGGTGTCCCTGCCCAGGCAGGGAGTGGAACAAGATGCTCTTTAAGGTCCCTTCCAACCCAACCCATTCCGTGGTTCTGTGGCAGCCGTCAACAGTTTGATATTTTAAACTTGGATTGCCACAGTGATTGATTTTCCCTGCTGCATTCCGCTGTCTGCCCTGACCTATTGAACTGTCTGTTAGGTTTAAAGCCCAATTTGCATTAATTTGACAAAAAGTGCCAACCGTGATGTTCATTTGGACTCGTTCTAGTCGCCGGGCAGGTTCCTGTTACATGAAATAAGGGGTGCAGTTAATTTTCAGTTTTACACTGAGATTTAGATTTCATTTTACATGATGGGGGTGAGACGTGTTTTTGGGTCCCCTCATTCTCTAGGGCAGAGACTCTCAACCCAAAAAGAGCAGCTTTTTTTTTCAGATAACAGACCACTTCTACCGTTCTCTTCATGGCAGGACCCCTTCTGCCTGATTTTCCATATCCCATTTGGCTGGGAGCAGTGCCAGGAACACCCCAGGGTGGTGGCTGATCATTGGTGTCACAGCAGAAACACCTTCTTGGTGGTTCTTCCTGCAGGATCTCTGCAGTTAATTAATTATCTTGTTCATATTCACGTTGGTCTCCATGGAAATAAGTCCATATAAACCCCCTTTTATCTATCCCTTGATATTCCCAGGGAAAACCAAGCAAGGTCAGTTTTTTCCAAGAGGCTTAATGATTGTCTTTATTCCCCACTTTTATAATGATCTGGCTGGCTGGTTTGCTCCTCTCTTACGTCCTGTGGATTAATGATCCCGATTGATTAGTGATTAGGTTAATTAGTGATCATACTGATGGTTGCAAGACTGGAGAACACCGTAATTAAACCCAGTCT
This sequence comes from Oxyruncus cristatus, assembly GCA_013399855.1. Classification (NCBI taxonomy): domain Eukaryota; kingdom Metazoa; phylum Chordata; class Aves; order Passeriformes; family Cotingidae; genus Oxyruncus; species Oxyruncus cristatus. The sequence continues at coordinate 140,600 of VXAY01004341.1, forward strand.
AAAACAAAGGCTTCAAACTCAGCTCTTCTTAACCCTTGCCATTAAAACCCGTTCTGGAATCAACTCATTTCATTTTATTTACATCATCATTTTTTTTCTGGTTTTCCCTCCTCAAATTTCCAGGTAGTCAGAGCACAGGCACCAAGTGTTGCGAGGACTTAAAAATCTCCTTTATTTTTTGGGAGGGGGAATGCCAACAGGTGTCAGAAATGTCTGCTGAGCTTTAGAAGCTGGAGAGATCTGAGAATTCACTGATGCTTCTTACCTTTTGTCCTCCACTTGACCAGGCTGGGGTGTATTCAGTCCAAATTGTCCAGGTAATGCCTGGTGTGGGAAGGTTTCAGGACAGCAATCCAGCTGTCTGTGTGCTTGTGCAATTCCTGTTGAATCTCACAGTGATTTTCTGCACTGTTGAAATGGCAAATTAACTCTTCCCATCCCCAAAATGGGTCTTTTTGGCCTTTGGCAAAGAATCTCCTGCTCTGCAGCAGCTTTAAGTGGAAAAATGCCCCGTTTAATCCTCTCCTGTTTGTGTAAAGCTCTAGTTGTATAAAGATCTTTTCTCCCCGCAGAAGGGAAATTAAAACTCTTCTGTTTACCCTGTCAAAAATTCAGATTTAGATCACAAACATGGGAAGAGGCTGCATGTTTTCATGGCAGATGCTTTCTGTTTGAACAGTACATTCAATAAATCCTGGGCATTGTAAGTCTTAGGCTTGGCTTAACTCCTAAGTCGGGAAGGAGAAGACTCTTTCGTAGTCTCAGAATTACTCATTTTTTCCAGTACTTGATCTGGACTTAAAGATGGGAAAGAAGCTTAGAAAGCAAAACATTCCAGGCCTTCTATTAATCCAGAAAAATATGTTCCTTGGCCTCACATAACACACGACTTGATGGCTAAAAAAATCGCGAATCGCTGTCCAGTTTTGCCGAAGTCTCCTGCTAAAAACTGGAACGGCGCATTCTTGGCTCGGGAGTGATGCTGGGGTGGGTTAAATCCTTTGGAAATCGAGCAGATGACATGCAAAAAAGAAACTTCACAATCGCACTTTATCAAAGGATTAAATCCAACGGGGCACTTTGTCTTTCATTTTGTCAGCACTTCTGGACAAAATTGCCGCGGATCGGTTGTTTTATCCAACAGTTCTCCAATTAAATTAGGTAAAAAAAATGAGTAAGTTTGTTCTTCTTTGCCCTCATGGACTAGTTTGGTTTGTGGGCTTTTTTTTTTTTGCCTTTTTTTTTTTTTATTTCCCCAGAGGTTCAGTCCATGGCACAACAGTTTTATCCTGTACTAAAGAATCTTTACAGCAGATTGACTTTTCTCTCTTAATTGCATAAATTGCATCCAAGTGCCCCTGGGCCGTTGGTCCCCAAGGTGATCCCGTTCCCTTTATGAAGTCGAAGTGACATGAATTGGACTGACTTTCCCTGCCTTTGTTCCTTTGCTCAGCGGGTTGGATGTTTCTTAGCTTGTTTTTCTTGATTTTTGTTTTTTTTTTCTCTCAACACTGCCCAAAGGAAAAAATCACCTGAGAAACCAAGTGAAAAAAGACGAAGCAGAACTTACAAATGTTATGCTAATAGAAAAAAAAAAAAAAAAAAGATGGAATAATCTAACGTTGTGTTAAAAGAGGAAAACAGCCGCGAATCCCTAAGCTATGATGAGTGAGAAATGTTTTTAAAAGCATGGGTATCTGCCCTCTAGGAACGGAATTGCAATGGAAATAAAAAGGAAGATAAGCCTCTGTTCTCGGTGATGCTGGTTTGGGGCAAAACTGCAAATAATTCACGTGTAAACAGATAAAAACTGAACTTGTTACACGGGGAAAAAAATTCCACTGGTAAAGGAGGGAAGCAGCTTCCTCTTGTCCTGTTCCCTGGGATAAGAGACCAGGAAAAAGAGACCAAACCCCTTTTGGCTCCCCCCTCCTGTCAGGGAGTTGCAGAGCCAGAAGGTCCCCCCTGAGCCTCCTTTGCTCCAGGCTGAGCCCCCCCAGCTCCCTCAGCCGCTCCTGCTGCTCCAACCCCTTCCCAACTCCGTTCCCTTCCCTGGACACGCTCCAGCCCCTCAGTGTCTTTGTTGGAAGATCCCAGGTACTTTGGGATTTTCCAGGAAGGATTGTGCTGTGTAATTGTCCTGTTCATTATCCTGAGAGTGCTTCCGCAATGAGTTTTTTCCATCCCAGCGTGCGATCGATGGTCGGTCCTTCCCCGCCCGGGGCTCCACCACGACGTGAACAGGTTTGGACACTCGGCTGTGCTCTACAACAGGTAAGGACAGAGACACTCCACACCTCAATAAACACCCCCCACGGGGAGCTCAGTGATGCTGAGACCAGAGGGGTGAGGATCTGGCACAAACCTCCCCTCCAGGGAGGTTCTGGATACCCTATCCCTGGAAGTGTCCAAGGCCAGGCTGGACTGGGTTTGGAGCAACCTAGGATAGTGGGAGGTATCCCTGCCCATGGCAGGGGGTGGGACTGGATGGTCTTTGAGGTCCCTTCCAACCCAAACCATCCTGTGATTCTCTGAACCTCTAAAAGTTCTCAGCTCTTCACTTCTGTAATGTCTGCGGTATCCACCTGTGCCCATCAGCCCTTCACTGGACTAAACTCTCTCAAATCACTGAACTGTCTCAGCCCACTTCCTTTATTCAATACCTTGATTTTTCTTCATATTTCTATTCCTTTTTCTTGCTTTTATATATATTCATATTTCTTCCTTATTTCTGCTTCTTCTTTATTTCGTAATTGTGCATTCCAGTTTATTTCACATTTCTTAGGAGTTGTCAGTGCATCTGTCTCCAAACCTCCTTTTGCCTCATGGTGTCTCAGTTTGCCCATGTTTCAGTTTACACACTTTCTCCTGCCAGTTTACACACCTTTATCCTGTGGGGCCCTTCTTTCCCAGCCGTGTGATGTCCAGTATTTAGGGAATATCCTAGATGAGATCCCAACTGTTAATCTTTACCCCCTGTAGTGATATCCCTGCCTTCAGGTGAACGGCTGTCGCTGTATTTATGTCTGTGGAACCAACTCTGAGAAATTTTCTTTCACAGGAGTCCTAAAATAGGATGAAAATCATATTAAAAAATACTCATTATACAACCAAAACATACCTTGATCCTTCTTTGCTCTCTTTTTACCTGTTCACTGGCAAACTTGGATTCACAGGGAATTTTTGAGTGACATTTTTATGTAACTCGTAAAACTTGATGTTTTGCCTGAGGCAGTTGTGATCCTAAAGACTATTTAAAAACCTCACCCCTTCTCCTACAAAGTATTCTGTTATTTTGGGGGTTGTTTGGTGGGGTTTTTTTTAGCTGACACAATGACTCTGCTCGGTTGGTACCAGCCATGAAACCGGCGACAGCGAAGCACCCAATTGTTTTGTCCCAGTTCCTGGACTCTGCTTTTATGGTGTGATACCATCTCCCAGATTTTTAGCCTTCCTCCCTCTCACTTGCCACTGCAAATTGCGAGAAGACCCCAAATTTTGGGTCTCATCAGGTTGGTCAGGTGCCTCTCAAAGAGTTTTGGCTGGAGGGGAAGGTCAGTTCATGACTTTGGGTGGGTTTGAGTCTGTTGAGATTCTCTGGCTTCCCTGAAACAGTGCAATTTGACTGACCTTTTCTTTAGTGCCTCCCTTAACCAAGAGCTATTTATTTGGATTTATACACTCTGGGATGTAATAAAACACCTCCCTCAGACCTTAAACGCCGTTTCCCCGGAGCGGCGCGTCACCCGCCAAAACCCCTGCGAGTCCTTCTCTCTTCCACTTCCCTCTTCTCCAGCACCATGTACATCTTCGGAGGCTTCAACAGCCTCCTGCTGAGCGACATCCTCAAGTTCACCCCTGAGAGATGCGAGGCTTTTGCCAACGAGTCGTCCTGCCTGCGGGCAGGGCCCGGCGTCAGGTGCGTGTGGGCTCCCGACCCTCCCCGCTGCGTCCCCTGGGAAAACGCCACCCTGGAGCAGCAGCAGAAGGTCTTTGAAGACTGTCCTCCCAAGCCAGGTATGTGCCACGTTCCTTCCATCCCCCTTTCTCAGATGTCTGGAGGGTCGTTTTTCCCTTCCCAAGGCCTGCCATGTGCTGGTTGTGTGTCGTTATGAGGTCGAGCTGTGGCGGTGCTTCCATAAGTGCCCGGGAGTCCTTCCTCTGACCAGGTGTCCTGGAGATGTTTCCGTGTCTAGTTCCTGAAGCTGGTCATAAAATCTTTTTTCCTGTCTTGCTGCTTGGACTTACTTTTTGCATCATCAGCCAGGAATCAGGCCTGGACCGTCACTGTAGATATTTACTCCAAGAACTGGCCTTTTGAGAACAAATTCCAGCAACTCCCTGATCAGCACCACGGGGCAAGGAAGGGGATCTAGATCTGGTGGAGTTATCCTGTGCTCTTCAAGAGAGGCACCAGGAATAACTTCAGGAGTAACTTTAGGAAAAGTTCCTTTATTTTTTGGTAGGGGGGGTTGAAACCAAATGATCTTTAAGGTCCCTTCCAACCCAAACCCTTCTGGGATTCTGTGTATAGAGGCAAAATGAATGGATGTTTTAAGGTCTGATTCCTGTGTTTTCCCTCAGGATAATTTCAAAACAACTTGATAACTTCAAAACAACCCTGATGCATCAAGTTCAAGTTGTTGAATTATCCAGCCCTTGATTCCATAATAGATTGTCATCCTTTAATTATTTAGTAGCAACTGATGTGAGGGGACATTGCTTTGCTGGGCTCTCAGTGTACGACAGATTTTCACAAACCACAGGCAACAAATAATTGGAAAGAGGAATGAGAAGTTCAAGCTTGGCATGGAAATGCTCTGCTTGAAGGCCAGGCTTGCAGGAAGATGATGGGAAATGATCACTTGTCCCTGTGGAATGTCTGAACATCCATGTCTTCGTTCGTGTCTTGCTGCGTTTCCTGGTCGTGTGTTTTAGGGCTCCTTGGACTCTAAAACTGGCAAAAAATGCAATTTTCCCTCAGTCCAATCCCATGGAAGTCCCCGATTTTCGTTGCTACCGGCAAATCCGCCGCTGTTTGGTTGTTTCTTTGGCTGTCAATAACCAAGTTCTGAGAGCTCTGTCGGGAAATGCCTCTTTTTGGTCATGCAGGTTTTTTTCTTTACTAGTTGTAGACAATGAAAAATGTGATCAGATTACAGACTGCTACAGCTGTACAGCCAACACCAACAGCTGTCAGTGGTGCTCTGACCAGTGCATCCCAGCACACAGCAACTGCACAGAGGAGCAGGTAATGGAATCGGAATATTCCTCGCTTTAAATTTACCCTGTGGCATAGCAAACGCCCCCCTGTTCTCGTCCGTCGGAGTTGTGATCCCTGTTTTGTTATTCCTTAGCTCTAAAGTGCTACAGGCTTGGATTTTTTCCAAGTTGATCCAAGGGTTTTTCATGGGGTTTTCCAATGGATTTAGGAGGGCTGTGGGCACAGGGGGAGGCAGAGGTTTCACTGGCGCGGATCACAGTGGTGTGATTATTCCTTAATCATAGTTTGGGGTTGATACCAACAGAGCTTCCCCTAAAAAATAACCAGTTAACCCTCTTGGAGAAGCTCTAGTGAGGGAAACGTGTCAGGTGGTGGCTTGGGGGAATATCTGGGATACCCAACCATGCAGCTTTTGGATACATCAATACCCAAAATATGTATAAATTACTTTGTAGGGCTGGACTGGGATGTTTAGTCTTGCAATCACGGCTGTTAAATCCCCCATCGGTTGGATACGGGAAAAAGCCTCCCCTGTGTTGTTTCTTTTAGGTTCCTATTACACTCTATGACAATTGTCCCAAGGATAATCCTGCTTATTACTGTAACAAAAAGACAAGCTGTAAAAGCTGTGCCATGGATCAAAACTGCCAGTGGGAGCCCAGGAATCAGGAGTGCGTTGCTTTGCCAGGTAGGTACTGGTTATATTCACGTCAGTAAAAAAATAAAACAACAAGTTCAAGTTGTTGAGGGATTGGTTTTTTTTCGTTCATTTTTATCTTCTCCATCCCCCAAATCTATAATTTTTAGTGCGAGGCTGGAGTAAATAATGTTGTTTAATCGTACCAGCTCTGGCATGAAACCTAATTTCTGGGAAATCCATCAAGTCTGCTGGAATATTTTTCAGTCCCAATTGTCTGAAGAGGACTGTGATGATTTGTGTAATTATTAGGCTGTATTTCATCTCTCCCTTTCCATTTGATAAAAGCTGTTGATAATAGGCTCCTGCAAGATATTAGAGTTAATAATGCGTGCTATTTAATTTGGGGAACTAAATTTGTGCAAAAGCATAATGGCACATACTGGACAAATTAGGCAAGTAACACCTGAAGTGTTTTAGGAAAATTCTCCTATTAAAATGTTTCCAGTGGAGCTCACAGGAGCTGGTTATTAGTCCCATTGGAGTAGCTTTTTTTTTTTTTTTTTATCCCAATGACTGGGGGGAAAAAATACGGGATCTTCAGTGATTAACATTTGCAGGTAGTAAAATCTAGAGAAAGGGGAAAAAAGCCATCAGACAGGACATTTTAATGGGCATGGAAGGCCTTCCCCTAGGAACTCTGATAAGCTCGGACTTAACCAGTCCAGGTCTGGTTTTGCCAGTCTGGAAGAGTTAAAAGTTGAGGAGACTTTGGATCAGAGCCACGAGAGTGAGAAAAACATCTTTTAATGAGGTAGATCAAGAGCTTGGTGTGTTTAATTTGATGTAGCAAAGGGGGTCACTTGATCATGGGTGTGAAAAGCCCATCTGAAAAACTGACACCTGGAGCTTTTCAGTCTGTTAAGTCTAAATTCACACTGGAAACGCCCACCAGGGTTTTTTGTACAGGAAATAATGAACCACGGAGCGTAAGGAATTCTTCAGGAGTGGGATTGTGCTCAAGATGAACCAGGGATTAATCCTGGAAGTTCATGCCAGGGACAGGATTAACACAACAACCCTCTCCTGCCTAAAGGTCCCCTGGAAACTGTGGGTGAATAAGTGGTTTTAAGCCATCAACAAACTACTAGTTTGCTTTCTTTTCCTCTTTCTCCTGCAATGATTTTACTCTTCAACATTGTAAAGAGTGCTTTGATTACATACTACAGGTAACTCAATGCTGGTGTCGGACTTCAGCCCCCCTAAACAGCTTCTCTTCTCCAGCAGTAGGATTTAACAGGGGAATGTTGCTGGATAATAACATGGGAATACACTGGATATCCCACTAAATAGGTGTAGAGTAAATTCCTAAAAACCCGTGGCAGCCCTTCCCTCAGAGTGTTGAAACCCTTACGGTGGGGAGGAACATCAGTGCTCATCACTAGTTCTGGGCACACCAGTAAGTCAGACTGGTTTGGGGTGGGGCTGTGGGTTTTATTTTAGTAGAAGGGTTCATGGAATCATTAAAATTGGAAAATACCTCCAAGATCATCATCACGTCCAACCTTTGACTGAATACCACCATCGCACTAAACCACAGCCTGAAGGGCCTCTTCCACACTGTTTTCTGGACACTTCCAGGGATGGGGACTCCCAACACTGCCCTGAGCAGCTGTGCCAGGGCTTGGCCACATTTTTAGGGAAGAAATTTTTCCTGATCTCCACCCTGCCTGTCCCCTGGCACAGCTGGAGGCCGTTCCCTCTCCTCCTGTCCCTTGTTCCCTGGGAGCAGAGCCCGACGCCCCCCGACTCCCCCCTCCTGTCAGGGAGTTGCAGAGCCAGAAGGTCCCCCCTGAGCCTCCTTTGCTCCAGGCTGAGCCCCCCCAGCTCCCTCAGCTGCTCCTGCTGCTCCAGCCCCTTCCCAGCTCCGTTCCCTTCCCTGCACACGCTCCAGCCCCTCAATGTCTCTCGTGTCTGAGGGTCCCAGAACTGCCCCCAGGGCTGGAGGTGCCTCAGCAGGGCCAGCACAGGGAGGGCACTGCCCTGGGGCTGGGACACACCAGGGCTGACACAGACCAGGGGCCATTGGCCTTCTTGCCCGCCTGGGCTTGTGTTCCTTCATGGCTCTTTCCCTCCTTTGAACACCTTGACGGTCACCTCTGTCTCTGGGTTTACTTTCTCTTTCCTCCCTTCCCCAGAAAACATCTGTGGAACAAACTGGCACTTGGTTGGCAACTCCTGCCTGAAGATCACCAATGCCAAGGAGAACTACGACCATGCCAAGCTGTCCTGCAGATCCAGTGGTGCTCTGCTGGCTTCCCTCACCACCCAGAAGAAGGTGGATTTTGTCCTGAAGGAGCTGCAGAAGATCCAGTCCTCGGTTAGTGCTTTGTTCTACCCCCTGAGTAATTAAGCTCTGCCTGTGGAGAAGTCCTTGCTGGGGTATTGTGTGCTCTGTACACAACAGAAGTGCCTCTTAACCCAAAAGGACTGATTTCCTTTTGAAATTCAATGCACCCTCTGGGTGATTCTGAGCTGAGATTGTAGGGAATGTAAACGGGAAAGATAAATATAAACACACACGGTGCCTCAGAGGTATCACTTGCTGTAATGGAATCACCCCCGTGTTTCCCTGGAGGGATCCAGGGCTGCAGCAGGAGCCCTCTCCCAGCTTGTACACAATATTTTATAAATCAAGGTCCCTGTGGGGCACTGGAGGTGTTTAATGTAAAGCACTGGAACTTATTTATTCCACTCAGAAGAGCAGCTGTTTAAAATGTCACCTCCTTATTCCACGGAGCCGCTTGGCTTATTTGGAGTTATTTACGTGGGATTCAGCGGCAGGTGCTTTTTTTTGTCGGAGCCAGGGAGAAGTGAATTGGAATCTGTCCCTCTTCATGCATCAAAAAAATAAATACATATATTTTTGCAGTGCTTGGGAGAAGCAGGGAATGTTCAGGGCAGGTTGTGTAGGTGGTGCTACTGCCCTGGCAGAGAACGATGCTGGGCAGCTTCCCTAAAATCCTGGGTTAGGCTGGAAAACTGCTGGGACTTCATGGCACGTCGGGGTGTCAACTCCTGGGTCCCAGAGGCCACTGTGGGAAGGGTTTTATCCAAGAAAAATGAGGCTGGAGGCAGTGGGATTGCTGCTTTTCAGGGGAGAACGTGCTTCAGTACTTACGAGAAGTATTCCCCTGTCGAAATCAGAATGTTCCCTGCTTTGATTCCCTTTGTGATTTTAAAGTGGAATTTCAACAATTACAGTGTTTTAGAGTGGAGTCAATTTAGCCAAGGAAAGGTAAAGTGTAATTTAAGCAGGATTGTTTGTTAAATCTTTTGTAAAGAGGAAACCAAGCCTGGGATGTTGTAGAAGTGCCTGGTTCTGACAGCTCCAGGTGTTTCTGGATATCCCACTGGTCAAGTGTAGAGTTAATTCCTAAAGAAAGATGGCAACAGTTCCCTAATACTGTTTGAATCCTTACACTGGGGAGAAAAAAAATCATAAATTTACAGGGTTTTTTTCCTATTTATGGTGTCCTTTGAAAAGTGAGTCTGAGGAGACTATGAGCCTGTTTTGGGGGATATTGGAATGGAATGCTTGTAATGTGGGAAACTGTATCCTGGGCTGATCCCCCAGCGTGGGCAACAGGGGAAGGGGAGATTCTGCCCCTCTGCCCGCTCAGGTGACCCCCCCCTGCAGAGCTGCTCCAGCCCTGGGAACAAGAGCACAAGGATGTGGAGCTGCTGCCGAGAGTCCAGAGGAGGCCCCGGAGCTGCTGCCAGGGCTGGAGCCCCTCTGCTCTGGACCCAGGCTGGGAGAGCTGGGGGGGTTCCCCTGGAGAAGAGAAGGCTCCAGGGAGAGCTGAGAGCCCCTTGCAGGGCCTAAAGGGGCTCCAGGAGAGCTGCAGAGGGACTGGGGACAAGGCCTGGAGGGACAGCACACAGGGAATGGCTTCCCAGTCCCAGAGGGCAGGGAGAGATGGGAGATTGAGAAGAAATTGTTGGCTGGGAGGGTGGGGAGGCCCTGGCCCAGGTTGGGCAGAGAAACTGTGGCTGCCCCTGGATCCCTGGAAGTGTTTGAGGCCAGGTTGGAGCACCCTGGGCTAGTGGGAGGTGTCCCTGCCCGTGGCAGGGGGGTGGGACTGGATGGGCTGTAATGTCCCTTCCAAGCTGAGCGTGTGGGTGACACGCCTGAGGGATGGGATGTCATCCAGAGAGACCTGGAGAAGGTGGGGAAGAGAGCCCATCGGAACCTCATGCGATTCAACAAGGAAGAGAAGGGCCTAAATCACTGAAGAATAAAAAATGGTGTCAATGACACCAAAAAAAAAAAGCAGAGCATCGATGGCTGGGCTGGGGGAGGCTCTGCCTTAAAACTCCTGGTTTAAGTTACTCCTTTTCGTAAGGTGTTTAGCAATAACAAGAAAACCTGCTGGTGTTGGCACAATGTGCTGTGTAACCCTGTTGCCGCCAGTACCTGCAGCTCTGAGGTTTAAAAGTGCATAAAATCATTTTAAAGTAGGTCATGTTTGTATCATTCAGCGGTAAAATAATGTATTATACCAGTAGAGCTCAAGTGCTCCTCCCCAAAATAAAAGCGTGCCAAAAATGAACCCACCAGCAGAAATAGTTGTGCTGTGGGATCCCTACGTTAAGAATTCCTAAGAATTTATATTTACTAATGTGATTAGTGTTGATACACTAATTCAGGTTCCACCTGCTCCTTTATTTCCAGCCCAAAACTTTGACTCCCTGGGTTGGGCTGAGGAAAATCAACGTGTCCTACTGGTGCTGGGAAGACATGTCCCCTTTCACTGACACCTTGGTCCAGTGGCTTCCCCAGGAGCCGAGTGACGCTGGATTTTGTGTGTATTTGGCTGAGCCTTCCCAGCAGGGGCTGAAGGCAGCGACGTGTATCGACGAGCTCAACGGCAGCATCTGCGAAAGGCCGGGTAAAAACACCTCTCTTGGGGGGGCACCGAGTGGGTTTAATATTTCCTGGAGAACGAAAAACCAAAAAACCCTCCGATTTATCACATTTTAAACCAGCTGCATCCTGACTTTGCCGAAGAAAAGTGGTTCTGAACTAGGATCTTGTGCAGTTTCTCCGTGCGGGAAGCGGAGGCTTTAAAAATAGCTCAACGTTGACGCCCGCAACTGTAAAATACTTGAAGTACATGATTTTAATTATTTTTCTCTCCGTTGCATACCTGGATGTGACATTTAGGTTAATTATGGTACGGAGCAATCTCATGTTTTAAAAAAAAAAAAAAAAAAAAGAAATAAAAGCTACTTTCCAATTGAACTCCCCTTTCTCCCCTCCCCGGCTCCGTAGCCAGAGGAGGATTTTATCAAAGTTTGAAATTAATTGAGCAGGACACTTTGGAGATATGAGAACTTGGGGGGAAAAAAAAAAAAAAAGAAACTATTTGCTTTTGGGAAAAGTCTTGCAGCTTTGTTGGAACTGCATATCTTTTCAGATGGCTTGGTCTGCTCGTTCTCCATTATAGCTGATTATTTCTGAATACCAATTAGTGCCTCTTTTTAAGTATTAAGAAAGTTGGTTGATTACGTAAAAGTTTTTAAGTGAGAACCACTCGAAATGGTTCTTTGTGGAAGTGCAGGATGGAGATCCTGAACGTGAACCTGAACTCCAAATTCTGTGTGTTTTCACTCAGAGTACTTTGATTTAAGCTTTAACTTGGTTTTTGTGGTCTGAGAACAGTCCCTTGAAACGGATGATAAAGTGTTGGCTCACACTAAAAGTTCCTGAGTTAGTTCTGCTTTCAGGGCTTGTTTGATGTGGGGAACTGATCAAATCACTTAGAACAGGTTCCAGTGTGCTCATGTAAAACGTGGGGGTTCTTCCCAGCCCTTCACTGGGGAAAGATCAACAGACCTGCAGGGAGATAAAGCCAACACTCACAACACCATTCCCAGGGAAACTGTGGCTGCCCCAGCCCTGGGAGTGTCCAAAGCCAGGTTGGACAGGGTTTGGAGCAACCTGGGATGGTGGGAAGTGCCCCTGCCCATGGCAAGGGGTGGAATGAGATGATCTTTAAGGTCCTTCCCAACTCAAACCATTCTGGGATTCGATGGTTCATGGGATGGTTTCTGGTGCCCCCAATGTAAGAAGGACATGGGACTGTTGGAGCACGTCCAGGGGAGGCCACAAAACAGATAAGGGAACTGGAGCATCTTCCCTGTGGAGACAGGATGAGAGAGCTGGGGCTGTTCAGCCTGGAGAGGAGAAGGCTGAGTGGAGACATCACAGCCCCTTGCAGGGCCAGGAGAGCTGGAGAGGGACTGGGGACAAGGGATGGAGGGACAGCACACAGGGAATGGCTTCCCACTGCCAGAGGGCAGGGAGAGATGGGAGATTGGGAAAGAATTGTTGGTTGAGAGGGTGGTGAGGCCCTGGCCCAGGTTGGGCAGAGAAGCTGTGGCTGCCCCTGGATCCCTGGAAGTGTCCGAGGCCAGGCTGGATCAACCTGGACTAGTGGGAGGTGTCCTTGCCCACAGCAGGGGGGCAAGATGACCTTCCCGACCCTCTTCGGACCCGAGGCATTCCATGGCCACCCCTGGCCACAGCACTGACGCCCTGTGTCTCCCCCCAGCCAACCACAGTGCCAAGCAGTGCCGCACGCCCTGTGCCCTGCGCGCCGCCTGCGGCGAGTGCACGAGCGGCAGCTCCGAGTGCATGTGGTGCAGCAACATGAAGCAGTGCGTGGACTCCAACGCCTACGTGGCCTCCTTCCCCTACGGACAGTGCATGGAGTGGTACACCATGAGCAGCTGCCCCCGTGAGTCACCGCCCCCGGGGCCTTTGGGAGAGGGGCAGGGGGGTGTTTCGGTGGTGAAAGTCGTCAGAAGGCTCGTGGGTTGTGCTCAAAATTCCCTGACGGAGGGTTGGGTGGGCTCGGAGCACCGTGATCTGGTGGCAGATTCCCTGCCATGATGATTTAGAGGTTACTTTGTTGGTGTTGAAATCTTTGGGAGCTGAGCGTGAGCAGGGGCATCACAAGTAGCTCAAAAGTGTCACAAAACAAGGGATGAAGAAAATTGAGTTTTGGGAGCGGTCAAACGTGAGTTGAAACTTCCCATATTGCCAGAGGTTAAAAGTTGGAGGGAGTAACGTGGCCTAGTGGAAGATTCCCTGCCTGTGGAGGGGATTGGAACTACACGATTTCTAAGGTCCCTCCAACCTTCTATGAGTCCGTTTTTATCTTTATCAAAACCCAAATTAGGGTTTACAGAAGTGGTTTGTTCTGAAGTGTTGTCTCCTTACAGCCCCACACCAGAAGTGTTTAACTTCTCATAAAGAAATAATTCATTTTTTACCCCTCTTAGTGTGACCAAGATTTCTGATGCTTTGGAATGTTGCAGTCTTGTTTTCAGGCTGGGCTGAAAGAGCCCCAAAAAATCTAAAACAAGTGAAGATTTAAAACTTATTTTATTGATGTTGAAGTCTTTATCAAAATTCAAATTAGAGTTTACAGAAGAGTTTTATTCTGAAGTGTTGTCTGCTTACAGCCCCACCCCAGAAATGTTTAACTTCTCTTGAAGAAATGATTCGTTTTTGTACCCGTTTTAGGTAGAAGTGGCCAAGATTTCTGGTGACCAAGATTTCTGGTGCTTTGCAATACCGTGTTTTATTTTCAAACTGGTGTGAAAGAGCCCCAAAAAATCTAAAACAAGTGATGATTTAGAAGTTACTTTGCTGATGTTGAAATCTTTGGGAGCTGAGCGTGAGCAGGGGCATCACAAGTAGCTCAAAAGTGTCACAAAATAAGGGATGAAGAAAATTGAGTTTCGAGAACGGTCAAGTGTGAGTTGAAACTTCCCATATTGCCAGAGGTCAAAAGTTGGAGGAAGCAACATGGCCTAGAGGGAGATTCCCTGCCTGTGGAGGAACCTGGAACTACAGGATATCTTGGGTCCGTCCAACCTTCTATGAGTCCATTTTTATCTTTATCAAAACCCAAATTAGGGTTTACAGAAGTGGTTTGTTCTGAAGTGTTGTCTCCTTACAGCCCCACCCCAGAAATGTTTAAACTTCTCTTAAAGAAATCATTCATTTTTGTACCCATTTTAGGTAGAAGTGGCCAAGATTTCTGGTGCTTTGGAATATTGCAGTCTTGTTTTCAGGCTGGGCTGAAAGAGCCCCAAAAATCTGAAACAAATGATGATTTAGAAGTTATTTATGTTGAAGTCTTTATCAAAATCCAAATTAGGTTTTACACAAGTGTTTTGAAGTGTTGTCTCCTTACAGCCCCACCCCAGAAATGTTTAAACTTCTCTTAAAGAAATCATTCATTTTTGTACCCATTTTAGGTAGAAGTGGCCAAGATTTCTGGTGCTTTGGAATATTGCAGGTTTTTTTCAAACTGGGCTGAAAGAGCCCCCCAAAAAATCCAAAAGCAAATGAAGATTTAGAAGATATTCAATTAATGTTGAAGTCTTTATCAAAATCCAAATGAGGGTTTACACAAGTGGTTTGTTCTGAAGTGTTGTCTCCTCACAGCCCCACCCCAGAAATGTTTAATTTCTCTTAAGGAAATGATTAATTTTTTTACCGCTCTTAGATAAAAGTGGCCAAGATTTCTGGTGACCAAGATTTCTGGTGCTTTGGAATATGGTGTTTTATTTTCAAACTGGGGTGAAAGAACCCCAAAAAAATCCAAAAGCAAATGAAGATTTAGAAGTTATTGATGTTGAAATCTATATCAAAATCCAAATTAGGGTTTGCACAAGTGTTTTGAAGTGTTGTCTCCTCACAGCCCCACACCAGAAATGTTTAACTTCTCTTAAAGAAATTATTAATTTTTTTACCCCTCTTAGATAAAAATGTTGAAATCTTTAGGAGCTGAGTGTGAGCAAAGTAGCTCAAAAGCATTGCAAAATAGAAGGGTTGAAGAAAATGGGTTTCAGGAACGGTCAAACATGAGAGTAGTGAACTTCCCCTATTGCCAGAGGTCAAAAGTTGGAGGAAGCATCAGGCAGGAGATGAGTGAGCCGAAATAATGGAAAACAACATTTTCCTCCTACATTTCTTCCTATTTTAAAGGCAAATCCTGTCAGTTTAAACATAAAGACAGAAAGTCTGCTCGTCTTGCAGCCCCAGAATGTTTTTTAAGGTGATCTGGGCGAAGGAATAGAAGAAGTTTTCTGCGTGTCAGGAGTTTGCCACCCCTGAAATCCAACCTCCATTAGAGAGAGGGAGGGTTAAAAAGGGTGGAATTTTATCCTGTCTCTGTGTTCTGCACTTTTCAACTCGGGCAAGTGCTCGGAATAATAGCATGTGATACTAAAACATGTGGCAGGAAGGGACTCCAAGCGGGTAAACAGGCTGGTTTTTAGCCTTTGCTTCCAGATGGCTCCTTTTATCATCTGATCCCTTGTAAATCAACGGGAGATGTTCTGGAGAGGGAACATTAACCTCTGGTTTTAGCGGGTGCTGCGTAATGGGTCAGACTGTTTCATCACTTGCTGATTAGTGCAGCCTTTGTTAGCTGAGATTCTGGAATAAATACGTTTGATAGGGGTGAATATATAGGCAGATATTACTGGGAATATCAGGCTAAGGATGGATGGATTTGGTGAGGTAAATACTGAGGTCATGAAAGCCACACAGCAGTTTCTGCGTTCGTTGTCGCCTTGGGATGGTGATTTCTTGCCCAGTTTCACATTTTGGGGTTGTTTTACAGCTGAGAACTGCTCAGGCTACTGCACGTGTGCCCACTGCCTGGAGCAACCTGGCTGTGGCTGGTGCACGGATCCCAGCAACACCGGGAAAGGGAAGTGCATGGAAGGCTCTTTCCGGGGTCCCGTCAGGATGCCGAGCCCGTCCACGGCAGGGAAGCAGAGCCTGGAGCCCGTCCTCAACGTCAGCATGTGCCCTGTGGAGAGCAGCTACAGCTGGTCCTTCATCCAGTGCCCGGGTAAATGGACAGGGTGGATTGAATTGGCCGACACTGCAATTAAATGCAAGGGGAGGGAGTTTTTAAGTCTGTTTGGGTCTGTGCTCCCTCCTGTTCGTGGAGGGAGGAGAAGAGCGCAGGAACAGGAATTACGGTTGGAGGTGGAAGGAGCCGTGCAGCTGAGCTGCAGAGCTTTGCTGCAGGAAGATTTAACTGTTCCTTTTTTCCTTTCCCTGCAAACCTTTACCGAGGTTTTCGCTTTTGTTTGTTTACTCGTTTTGGAACAAATGAAACAGGAGCAGCTTTTCTGTTTGAAAGAAAGGCCTTGGAAGGTTGATTTAACTCTTAATGATGCTCAGGGTGATTTTTAACTCGTGTTTCTGACACAAAACCTATAGGAAAAAAATGACCTGTGCTGTTGCTAAACACTCCCCTCCCCATTCCTTGTAATCCATCCCACCAGCAGCTTCCAGTCCAATGTGCCCCCTAATCACTTGTCCATCTATTGCTTTTAATTCCAGATTTTCAGTACCCCCCTCTCTTTGAGTTCCTGTGTGATTAGTGAGACTCTAAGAACCTCTCTAGAAGGTGCAGGAAAAGGTTTAAATTCATCCTCTGCACAACACGCTCTCCTGAGGGTCCGTTTGAGCACAAATACTCATCATTTTTCCTTTTTTTTTTTTTTTTTAACTTTTTTCTTGCAGCCTGTCAGTGTAACGGGCACAGCAAGTGTGTCAACGAGAGCATCTGTGAGAAATGTGAGAACCTGACAACAGGCAAACACTGTGAAACTTGTATCTCTGGCTACTACGGGGATCCCACCAACGGGGGGACGTGTCAGCGTAAGTGCTGCCTCACATCTGCCCTGCGCTGAGCCCCTTGGATGTTTTCCCACCCTTTGCTCCTTCCTCTTTTACCCCAACTCGAATTGTGTCCCGACGCTCCGTGTTTTCTCTCCCGCCAGCGAGGCTCAGTCCTTGTTTCTTCAAATCGGAGCCGCTCAAAGTGCCGGGTGAAATTCCTCTTCCTCGCACCTGACGATGATTTTTTTACCCTCCTCTGCAAACTTGAAGTGAGCAGAGTGAAAAAGGGCTGGGTGGTAGGGTTTGATGAGCCTGTTTTGGGGAGGAATGGTGTTAATCCCAGTGTCTTGAACGGATTTCTGCTTATCTAAGTCCCACCTTCTCTTCCATTTGGTTAACGTGGCGTGTGTTTATGGCTCTGAATTGTCTGCTTCACAGAGGCTGCCCGTGTTTCAGCTGAGGACTTGGCTGCCTTTCAGTGGGAGGATTAGGAGAACCCTGTTGAAATTGCATTTGGAGTTTGTGAAGTGTTTTGGGACCCTTTGGCACAAAGAACTGTTTTCAGTTGTGCAAGATCCAGTTAACAGAGTGGGGGAAGAAAGTGTTCCTTGAAAGCCCAATACAGTTAATATTGAGAAATGAACGTGTAGGACTTGGAATTTTGCCCCTCAGCCTTGTGACATTGTTTGGAACTGCTCTTTTAGTGTTGTTGGCGTGGAAAGAGCAGCTGTAAACCAGAATCCAGCTGTGAGAGGGGATGTGCAGATGTGAGGGAAGGGGCTTCTTGCTCAACCTTAATCACAGAATCAGAGGATGGTTTGGGTTGGAAGGGATCCTAAAGGTCATCTCATTCCCCCCCCTGCCATGGGCAGGGACACCTTCCACCAGCCCAGGTTGCTCCAAGCCCCATCCAGCCTGACCTTGGACACTTCCAGGGATCCAGGGGCAGCCGCAGCTTCTCTGCCCAACCTGGGCCATGGGCTCCCCACCCTCCCAGCCAGCAATTCCTTCCCAATCTCCCATCTCTCCCTGCCCTCTGGCAGTGGGAAGCCATTCCCTGTGTGCTGTCCCTCCCTGCCTTGTCCCCAGTCCCTCTGCAGCTCTTCTGGAGCCCCTTTAGGCCCTGCAAGGGGCTCTCAGCTCTCCCTGGAGCCTTCTCTTCTCCAGGGGAACCCCCCCAGCTCTCCCAGCCTGGCTCCAGAGCAGAGGGGCTCCAGCCCTGGCAGCAGCTCCGGGGCCTCCTCTGGACTCTCTGCAGCAGCTCCACGTCCTTGTGCTCTTGTTCCCAGGGCTGGAGCAGCTCTGCAGGGGGGGCTCAGCTGAGGGGGCAGAGGGGCACAATCCCCCCCTGCCCTGCTGCCCACACTGGGGGATCAGCCCAGGGCACTGGGGCGGTCTGGGCTGGGGCATCTCCAACCTCTCACCCACCAACACCCCCAAATCCTTCTCCCAGGGCTGTTCTCCATCCCTTCTCCCAGCCTGTGTTTGTACTGGGATTGTCCCCACCCAGGAGCAGCCCTTTGCACTTATCCTTGTTGAACTTCACGAGGTTCCCACATTCCCACCTCTCTAGCCTGTCCAGCTCTGCCTGGATGCCCCATCCCCTCCCTGCAGCTGTGACCACACCACACATCTCGGTGTCACCAGCAAACCTGCTGAGGTGCCTCAATCCCACTGTGTCCCTGTCACCAGAGGCTAATTTAACAGAGATGTTAAACAGCACCATCCCCGTGGATCCTGCTAATGGAATATCACTGGACAGTGAGTTAGATACAGTTAGAACAGGCATCCCATTGCTGGTGTCAGAGCAGTGTCGGTGCTGCCCTGAAATGAGTGTTGGTGGTTTGCAGCCATCCCAGAAGAAAGAGGTGAAGGTGATTAATGAGTGGACATTGAAGGCTTTGAGTTTCTCCTTCCAAGTGTGGAGGGAATCCAGTAGAAAATCCTTGGATATTCATTTAATGTGTTTACTGGGAGTAGCACTGACCTTTGGGGTGAAGGTGAGAGTCCGTAGGTGGAGCATGAACATACTGTTTCCTCAAGCAAGAGCGAGGTGACGATGTTTGGGGCTACAAAAGACTTCCCAGTGGACAGATTCCTGGAAGCAGGGGGGGGAAATAATACAGGGATATGTCTGCCTTCCTTAGAGAAAAGGGTTTTACAACACAGGTACAAAGGAAAAGGTGCTTCTGACACTCGATTTCACACCATTATCTGGCAGATTAAACACCTCTGATACTCGTAAACTCATTTCGGGTGGAGATAATTTGAAGTGCAGGAATGAATAAATTGAGGCCGAGTTGCCTGAGAAAATACAAAATCCTGCCCCGGGCTCTCAGTTTAATCCCCGGATCACAACGTGCCCGTTGGAAGGTGTTGCTTTTCCGTGCGTGGGGAAACGGAGAGCGAGCTCCTTCGGACCCTGCCTCGCGAGGATTGTCCCCAGACACTTCTGTTGTGGAGGCAAACGAATGACAGACTGAAATCATCCAGGCGCCCGAAAAACAAATTCAGGAAACGTGTTGAGAGACTGTGGAGCAGCTCTCGGTCCTTATCTGATGGAGCAGCAGCTCCTGGCAGAAGGGCTTTGCTCTCCAGCGCTCCGGGCCCAGGGTTTTAATTTGCTGTGATTTAACGCTATTTACCGGCGAGGCAGAAGACAGAGGGAAGCAGGAGGCCGGGAAAGGCCAAGGAGAGCAAATCATCCTGTCTGATGCAGCCAGGGTGACTCCTGCCCATCAGTCATTTCTGCTCGGTGGAGAGCTTTCCAGAGGGGAATTGTTCAGATAAGGGTTGGCTGACGGGCAGCAGAGCCGGCTCCTGCTTCCCCCCTCCTCTGAGCCACATCCCTTGTTCCTTTCCCATTAATAGTGTGCTGATTCCACTCTTTTTGTGCCTTTGTGAGCAACGTTCTGTGCTGCTCTGCATTCAGAGCCCACGGTCCCATCCCTGCTGGAGGTGGCTGTCGTACATTCCAGCCTGACACACGAACATCCCTGTGTTTGCACACTCACTGGTAGTGTGAGGCGTCGTGGATCCATGGCATCATGATCCATAGGATCATGGAATGGGTTGGAAGGGATCTCAAAAGATATGCACTTCCACCCCCTGCTGTGGGCAGGGACACCTTCCACTCTCCCAAGTTGCTCCAACCTGGCCTTGGACACTTCCAGGGATCCACAGCTTCTCCAGGCAACCTGGACCACGGCCTCCCCGCCCTTCCAGGCAGGAATTCTTCCCTATATCCCATCTATTCCTGCCCTCCCCTTTTAATTAAAAGCCATCACCCCTGATTCCATCACTAGGTACCCCTGTAAAAATCCCGGCACAAGGTTACATCCCTTTGTGTTGGAAAAATGTTGACAAGCTGCCATTATTTCCCTGAAAGGACCTTTTGCATCCCATTCCAGGCCCTGGTGTTGGCAGAGCTGGGCAGGTAGTGCCTAAATGGCAGGTAAATCACTGCTCAGAGGCTGCTTTTAGGACGTGTCCAAGTCGAGGAGTGTTAATCAGGAAGGGCAGGAAACGCAGCACATCAAATGTAAAAGTAGCTGCAAGGTGCTTTCTCTGCATTCAGGAGGCTTTTTGAATTCTCTGATTAAAGTTTCCCGTGAAAATATGCTGGTGGGAGATAAGGAAGTTATTTGCAAGCCAAGGGAAGGCTCTATTATGCCTGGAATCAGATTGTGGCTGCGGCAGCGCTTCCCAACACATCTGTGGAGCTTTTGCTGGTGGCCCAGGAGCTGCTGGTGCTGTGTCCTGCCTGTCCCCCCCTCCCGGGGCTCCCCCAGGCCTTGGAGGGCAGGTAGAGCATGTGGAAAATTGGCCTTGGGCAAGTGGGTGATGGTGCTTCTGTTGGGAAACAGGGCTGTCAGAAATGCAGGAAGAGGAGTAAGGATGAGGTTTGACCAGGCCAAGGGCCGGGTCCTGCACTTTGGCCACAACAACCCCCTGCAGCTCCAGGCTGGGACAGAGGGGCTGGAGAGCAGCCAGGTAGAAAGGGAGCTGGGGGTACTGATTGACAGGAAGCTGAACATGAGCCAGAGTGGCTCCTGTGGGCCCAGGGGGCCAAGAGGGCCGATGGCTCCTGGCCTGGCTCAGGAGCAGTGTGGCAGCAGGAGCAGGGCAGGGATTGTGCCCCTGGACTCAGCGCTGGGGAGGCCACCCCTGGAGTGCCGTGTCCAGCTCTGGGCCCTCAGCTCAGCAAGG
>VXAY01004341.1:161617-191638 GCA_013399855.1 Oxyruncus cristatus
CAGCCATTGGAATGGGCTGCCCAGGGAAGTGGTGGATTCTCCATCCCTGGAGGTTTTCAAGATGAGGCTGGACGTGGCACTGAGTGCCATAGTCTGGGAACCGCGGTGGTGTTGGATCAAGGGTTGGACTTGATGATCTCAGAGGTCCTTTCCAACCCATCTGATTCTATGATTCTGTGATCCCTGTGTCCATCTCTGAGTTACTGTGAGACCTGGCGTTTGTGGAGGAGGTGGAAGGAGAGTCACTGTGAGGTGGTTCAGCAGCAAACCCTTACCAGGATTCACAGTCAAAAAGCCATTTCCAAAAATTTTGGCTTTTCTGCCCTGGCATCTCTGACTCCGGAGGGAAATCATCACTTGGAGACCCCAGTGAGGCCATCCAGTACTATTTATCCACAGTTTGTCTCCCAGGTTCATAGTTATTTGAGAAACCACTTGAAGATGTCTCTTTGTGCAGATTCCAATCCTTCAGTAAATAATCTCTAGTCGCAGACTTGGAGGAAAAGGGGATAAAGAAATAGATTCTCTCGTTGTAAATAGAGATATTTGAGTGTTCAGCCCTCTGGAGAAGCACGAGTCCGAAGAGCAGGGAGGGGGCAAACATTAACGTTAATGCTCGGGATGCTGCAATCTGCCTCCAAACAGCACGGAACTGAAAAATCAGGAGGAATTTTATGTTGTGTTCACGTTGAATATCGATCCGACGTCGCTTTGCTTCCCTCGTGCAAAGCAGGAGGAAGTACAAGACATTCGCAGCGGTATTAGACTTATTTCTCTTTAAGTGCCACTAATGAAAAGTGTGTTTCCCTTCACAGAATACAATTATTTTGTCGAATTTTCATTCAGGCTCCTTGTTCCCGCAACAAGCCTTTATGCTTCTTCCTATTTTGCTCCGTGGTGCTGCTAGGAAACCACTCACCCACCCCTGAGAGGCACAGTTAAGTGTCCCTGATAGAACATCCTTCCATTATGTGCCAACAGAAAGAAAGGGGACATCAAAAGGAACCCTAAAAATAAGGTCCAGGGCTGGCAGGAGTATTCAGGATGGGGACTTCGTGTCTAAGAATCTGCTGGTACCTTGAGTGGCACATTAATGAGAAGGAATATTGTCTCTTAACGAGGAGGCTCTGGGCTTTAAAGCACCCTGTTCCCATCAAGCTCAGGGGTCACAAACAAGGGATTTTCCCTTTGTGCACTTTTTTCTGTCTTGTTTTGTACCCTCTCCCATGCACAGCTGCAGGTGGATGCACCTCCACTGGGAGAACAACTCCTTAAAAAGGCTGAAAAATTGTGCTGTCCACTCTTCTCCACGGGACATCCAAGGCAACTGGTTGTGTTGGTTTTGTTCTTATTTGTTGATTTGGTTTTGGGTTGTTTTGTTCCTCCTCTCCACCTTTATGAATAAAGGTCTCAGAGTCTGCCAACGTGAGCATTTAGTTTGAACCAGGAGCGTTTTTGGGAAGCAAATCTCCCCTGTGTCCCCACCGTGGGACCTTGGGTTGGATCTCGAGCAAGCTCAAGTCTAACTCTAAGCTGGGCTATTTTGGGCAGTCCTGGACTTCCCCCAAACCTGAGGGAAATCGAGGACTGGGCTGATTTTCTTCAACCACAACCCAGTGACATTCATCTCAAAGTTATACCAAAATATATTGGGGTAATGTACCCCAAATTCCATCACGGACATCGTCTTCTTGGCACCGGCTGTTTTCTGCTGACGCCGTTGATAATGGCATTATTTTCTCAACAGGACTATTGAGGCATTATTTTCTCCTATTTATTGATTCCTAGAAGAGGCCCTAAAAGCCCCACCAGCTTTGTTTCAATTTCCAAACTCTTCTCTCGAGAGTTCTGACTTTGGCTGAGGTGTCTCAGCAAGCCCCAGACCGTTCCAAACACCGTTTCCCTTGCCAGTCATGACATCCCCGCTGCTGTCTGTCAACGGGGGAGGAAGTTAAATAAATTTTTGAGGCTTAAAAAGCTCAGTCTGGTGATGCTTCCCTACCCACATCAGTCGTGGGGCCGCGCTGGCTCTGTTTTGACGCGCGGTTCTGTTTTTGGCTGCACGAAAGGAAGGCGAAGAGCACCAAATGGGTTTTTCATCCGCACGTTAGTTGTTGGTGTAGCTCAGTTTGGCAACTGAAGGACTTAATTGCTGGCGAGTTTGCTTCCCTTTGCCTCGCTGAGTGTTGTGTCTTCTCCCCCCACCCCCTGCTCTGCTCCACAGCCTGCAAGTGCAACGGCCACGCGTCCGTCTGCAACACCAACACTGGGAAGTGCTTCTGCACCACCAAGGGGATAAAAGGAGACGAGTGTCAGCTGTGAGTTTGTTTCTTTGTCGTTTGAAATCAAAAGGTCGTGCCCATCCCACCATGGAATCCCCTGGCCACCCAAGGAACACCCCCCCTCCCACCATGGAATCCCCTGGCCACCCAAGGAACCCCCCCGTCCCACCATGGAACTCCTCTGTCCCACCATGGAACACCCCTTGTCCCACCATGGAATCTCCTTGTCCCACCATGGAACTCCTCTGTCCCACCATGGAATCCCCCTGTCCCACCGTGGAATCTCCTTGTCCCACCCTGAAACACACCCTTGTCCCACCATGGAATCCCCTTGTCCCACCATGGAATTTCCTTGTCCTGCCATGGAACCCCCTTGTCCCACCATGGAATCTCCTTGTCCCACCATGGAATCCCCCTGTCCCACCACGGAATCTCCTTGTCCCACCACGGAACCTTCCTCATATACCATGGAATCTCCTTGTCCCACCCTGAAACACACCCTTGTCCCACCATGGAATCCCCTTGTCCCACCATGGAACACCGCCTTGTCCCACCATGGAATCCCCCTGTCCCACCATGGAATTTCCTTGTCCTGCCATGGAACCCCCTTGTCCCACCATGGAATCTCCTTGTCCCACCATGGAATCCCCCTGTCCCACCACGGAATCTCCTTGTCCCACCACGGAACCTTCCTCATATCCCACCAGGGAACCCCCCTGTTTCTTCCTGGTGGTTTTCATGGTGTCTCTGCTCATCTCTCCCTGCTGATGGTTCAGTGGCTGCTCCGAGGGTGCAGCCAGCTGGGCTTCCCCTGGGGGGTGTCTGGAAGAATCCTGAAGAATTCCGTTTTTAAGAATGTTTCAGCTGGGAATGTTACACAGTAGGGATGGAAAAATGAAGTGCCCACCCTTCCAAACTACACGTGGAATCACAGCGTGGTTTGGGTTGGAAGGGACCTTAAAGACCATCTCGTTCCATGACATGGGTTGTTCCATGAGCCATGGCAGGGACACCTTCCACCAGCCCAGGCTGCTCCAACCTGGCCTCGGACACTTCCAGGGATCCAGGGGCAGCCACAGCTTCTCTGCCCAACCTGGGCCAGGGCCTCCCCATCCTCCCAGCCAGCAATTCCTTCCCAATCTCCCATCTCTCCCTGCCCTCTGGCACTGGGAAGCCATTCCCTGTGTGCTGTCCCTCCCTGCCTTGTCCCCAGTCCCTCTGCACCTCTCCTGGAGCCCCTTCAGGCCCTGCAAGGGGCTCTCAGCTCTCCCTGGAACCTTCTTTTCTCCAGGGGAACCCCCCCAGCTCTCCCAGCCTGGCTCCAGAGCAGAGGGGCTCCAGCCCTGGCAGCAGCTCCAGGGCCTTCTCTGGGCTGGCTCCAGGTTTTTTTCTCCCTCGGCAGTTCCTCTTTAATTGGGGGGTTTTACTGCCTGTGCTCCCTGTTCCGGGCGAGTGTAAATATCTCCGAAATGAGCCTTTGACATTCAGGCAGTTTAATGGAGCGGTTTTAGAGCAACAAATTTGCTGGAGGTTTCTCTGTAACGCACCAGAAATGCTTTTAGTGCAGTGTTAGTGGAAATAATTTAATTCTGGAGGATTTCTTTGCCAGGTTTATTTTCAAAGCGTTGCTCACGCGAGCGAACGTTTATCGGAGAGATCCTGGAATAGCCATAAATGTAAATGGAAATTAGTTTTTGGCTGAGCTAATCCAGTTCCATGCTTTGTGAAGAGCTAATAAATACCTTCCAAGTGCAAGCAAAGGTTGACATCCTGAATTTTATATTTGATTTTTTTATTCCCTGCGAGTTGGACTCGCAGAGAACGTGGAATTTCTTCCTTGAGCCCAGCACAGCTCAGACATTGATCTTTAATCGTTGCTGTTATCAGCACAGGTTGTGTTTTCTGATATTTTAGTGGCTGGGAATAAATAAAACTAACCAAAAAAAAAACAAAAACAACAAAAAAAAATCTGAAAAGTATTGAAACGTGTTTTCTTTTTTAGGTGTGAAGTCGAAAACAGATATCAGGGAAATCCACTCAAAGGAACGTGTTACTGTGAGTACCCCTGGGATTGTGTTTGCAGATAAAAAATGTGCTTGAAGTTTAAAATACCTCGTTTAAAACTCGTTTTAGTTGCCTCAGCATGTGTTTAAAATATGGGGGATTAAGGGAAGGACTGAAAAACAGCTCGAAAAAACTTAATTTTTTTTCTGAAAAGTATTGTTTAAAGAGAATGAAAATGCTTCCCTTGATAAGGTCTGATCGTTTGAACGAAGTTTTGGATGTTTTTCACATGACTGGGATGAAATTTGGTCTTTTGGAGAACACTCTAAAATATATTCCTAATAGGTAAGACCAGGAGAATTTTTAAAAGTGCAAAATGCTATTTATTCTCAATTCTGGTCCTCGTTAAAACGGGCCTCAGAACTGCCACGTTTCCTCGGAATCGAACAGTTGGATTCCCGTGCAGTTCCAGGAGATCCTGTGCCAAGACTCGGATTACTTGATGGAAACTCTCCAGGTTGTGTTTGCAAATATTAGCAATCAGCAGCCTGGCAGGGCTGGAGAGATGGAATCTGGAATTCCATGAAGTCCCGAGCGGGGGGTTTGTGTGGCACGGGAACGATCAACCTGCTGGTTTTTGGCTAATTCGGCTTCTGCTCGTGGGGCCAAACGAGGCCACTGGTGGCTCCTCGTGACAGTCTCTGTGCAAGGATGACCAGATTCATTGCAGGGGTGGTAAAAATGGGCAAAAAACCAGGGAAAAGGCAGAACATTCCGACTCTTGCAGGAAGAATCTTGTGCTGTAGGGCTCCAGTCTTGCTTGGTTTCATTCCTTCAAGATCTCAGACATCAGGCTGTCTGGCTTTCTCTGTCCACAAGGGATCTCCAGGGGGCAATGAGAGAAAAAGAGCACCTGGTGTGTAATTTCCTATTCCTCAGTACTTGGAATGTTCCTGCACGGCTTCAGGAATATGGACAGGCCAGAATAGGGTGTTCAGGTCGTAATAAGTATCAATACAAATGAGGATGCTGAGACCGGTGGATGCATCCCCAAAACTGGCTGTTGAGCATCCCCCAGCCCGAGCAAACATGAGCATGGAAGGACATCCAGGCAGACCAGAACCTGCTCCTGGAATGCCTGGGTGGGATGTATTCCAGACAAGATGGGAGCTGAGTCCATCAACAACCAGCTGCTCTGTGAAAATCCTCCCAGTAAAGTGCACAGAAACTTGTCACGGGGGGGAACTTTGCCCCCTCCCAAGTGGGAATTGCACATCTCTTTAATTTCCCTGCTATTCCTTTAGATCATGGAGGTGTTGCCGGCTGGAAAAGTCAATGTTTTTTGCGATGTTTAGGTATGAACATCAGCATTTTACAATATTTCAGTGGTTTTTACAGTATTTAGGCGTGAGCTTCCATTTAGACCAGCTGCTCTCTGGCAAATCTGAGCCGCCTCTTTCTCCCTTTAGGCTCAGCTTAGGGGTTTTTGTCCCTTGTGTGGGATCATACCTAGGCTATGGGGGGGCCTTTCCTAACAGTGTGGTGGCTCCTGGTTGTCCAGAAATCCCTTCAGCGACATCATGCCTTGCTCTGCTGACGTTGCTTTGTTCCAGGAGGTGGGATAACTGTGTCCCTGTGTTCCTTTACAGATACTCTTCTCATCGACTATCAGTTCACCTTCAGCCTGTCCCAGGAGGACGATCGTTATTACACTGCAATCAACTTCGTGGCCACACCCGAAGAGGTACATTCTCCACTCCCCCTTTCAGCTCCGTCCCTCGGGTGTCCTCTGGTCTCCTCTCGGCCCTGGAGGCCGTGAGTTGCTGCAGCTCTGGGGGTCTCCAGGCGCAGGCTGCTCATGTGGAAGGTGTTTCCACCCCCACGGAGCAACCTGCGCTTTGGGACCTTGCCTTGGCTGTGCAGTCCCAAATTTTCGTGGGAAAATTGCATAAGGATCCACAGTTCATTCTTTCCGGTTGTCTGAACGGCCTTTGAGCCACTCAGGTTTTATGGAATCATGGAATGGTTTGGGTTGGAAGGGACTTTGAAGGCCATCTTGTTGCCACGGGCAGGGACACTTTCCACTATCCCAGGGTGCTCCACCCTGGCCTCAAACACTTCCAGGGATCCAGGGGCAGCCACAGCTTCTCTGCCCAACCTGCGCCAGGGCCTCCCCATCCTCCCAGCCAGCAATTCCTTCCCAATCTCCCATCTCTCCCTGCTCTCTGGCAGTGGGAAGCCATTCCCTGTGTGCTGTCCCTCCCTGCCTTGTCCCCAGTCCCTCTGCAGCTCTCCTGGAGCCTCTTTAGGCCCTGCAAGGGGCTCTCAGCTCTGCCTGGAGCCTTCTCTTCTCCAGGGGAACCCCCCCAGCTCTCCCAGCCTGGCTCCAGAGCTGACATGTTTCGCTTGTTTTCACCCCAGATCTTGTATTTCAGTTCTTCCTGGGGCATTCTTTGCACTTGTTTTATTCTTTCTTATGTTTTCCCTGGACAGGAGAATACTCCTTTCAGCAAATACAGTGTTCAGTTTTTTTGCTCGATGTGTTTTCTTCAGGCAAATAACAAATTCCAAGATAATTTTTTTTGTAACAAAGATCTGTCAGGGAACTGTGCAGTGCAACTGCTCATCCTAAAAATGGGCGTTTCTTTTTGTGTTTCCTTCCCGCAGCAAAACAGAGACCTGGACATGTTCATCAATGCATCCAAAAACTTCAACCTCAACATTACCTGGTCCACCAGTTTTGCAGGTAAAATGAGCCTGATCTGAGCTCCTTGACAGCTTGTTTCAGTTATCAGTTTCTGACAAATGCAGATTTAATTGGGAAAACATTGTGTTTTTCAACCTCTGTACTTGATATATAATGTTCTTAAACGCTGGGCCTGAAGGGGGAGGTGAAAGGTTTAAAAACACCATGTTTTCCATGTTAGCAGTGCATTTTGGAAACACCAAAAGGTGCAAATATGATTTTTAATAACGCAGCATTTTGGCGCACGGTGATTTTGATACTGCAGTGCAGCTGAAAGGAATAATTTCCGAAGGAAGAGTTAATTTTTTACCATTAGAATTCAGGCCGGTTTGCCCTTTTGTTTGTCATTTTAAATACGCGTCAAAACTCCTTTTTTCTTGCTGCTTCCCGAACCAGCTGGCACACAGGCCGGGGAGGAAATCCCAGTTGTTTCCAGAACCAACATCAAAGAGTACAAGGACAGTTTCTCCAACGAGAAGTTCGATTTCCGCAACAACCCCAACATCACGTTCTTTGTGTACGTCAGCAACTTCACCTGGCCCATAAAAATCCAGGTAGGAGCTGGTCATTTATGTGTGATGCTTTAAAAGCGCCTTTTTGTTCGGTTGGTTTTTGGTGGCACTTCGCTGTGCTTTGAGTCGTCCAAGCTGGGCCAGGCTCGGTGTAATCCCACAGCGGACACAGTGGGATGTTGTGGATAAGAGGGAAGAGGGTCCGGAAATGTTCTGGGAAATAAAGTGAGGTGCTGAGTTCTTAACAGGCTTAACGAGGTGAATGTGGAGATACTGATGTGGAATGGAAAGAGGGATGAAGTTAAGAACCAAACCTGGGATGAGGAGACAGAGGAAAAGCAAATATCAGCTGCTTGTGTGCTCGGAGTGATGTGGGGCTTCTTTGAAGGACAAAAATCCTTCTAGGACTGGGACAGAGATCATGGAATGGTTTGGGATGGAAGGGACCTTAAAGACCGCCTAGGGCCACCCCCTTCTACTAACCCAGGTTGCTTCAAGCCCCGTCCAACTTTGAACACCTCCAGGGATGGGGAATCCACAGAGCTCAAATAAGGCCTGGCATATTTGAATTCCTATTTAAGAAGTTTGGTCAAATATGGGAACCCGAATTCTTCCAGCTTCACCCTTGTTATGATGTGAAAGCTGAGACTTCACGTTGAAGTTCTTGGTGGTCCTGACATTCAGTCCCACAAACTCACACTCCCTGATAATATTGAGCCAGGGCATGAGACTCACCTGGAAAAAAAACCCTCCTTGAGCTATAATGACATTTTTCAAGGTATTCCCTTAATTTTTAAAAATATATTAGGAATACTTGTGAAACTTCTGCATCACCTTCTGGTAAAGACAGAGGGGTTTAAGTGTTCAGGAAACTTTGTGTTGCTGATGGCAGGCTGTGGGTTTGATAGGCTGCCTTTGGACTGCTTTTGGCTTCTTTTTAATGCCATTTACAGTTTTGATGATCATCTTCCAACTGGAGAGTTTTTACCTTACAAATTGTTGAAGTCTTAGTTTATTTTCAAGTCCCGATTTTTCAGATGTGGAGGAAGTTGGCAAGGGCTGCAGGGTCAAACCTTGGTGTGATTGGATACTCAAGAAGCAAGTATTAAACCTCATTTTCGTTGAAAAACTCTTGTAGTAGGGGAAGTAACACCTGTGTATAAAGATTAGCACTTGTGTGGTGATTTATTTCAATATTTGAGCTTCTCTTTTATCAAATTCACATCGCAGACATCAGGAAAAAAATGATCATATTTTATTTATCTCACAGGTTATTTTGACTGATAGTTGATTTTCCACAACCAGTGCTGGACTGAATCTTATCCTGATTTATTACTTTGCTATTTCTTGCTGCAGAACTGTGTGTTAGGACTTTGCTGTGTCCCGTCCCTAAAGCGCTCCTGAGTTTACTCCAGTCTCCATCCACCTGCACCGACAGGGAATTTCTGGCTTTTCCTGTGCCAGTGTTGTCACTGAGCTTGAATGTCCCCTCCACCTCCTCATTTGGCAGCTCAGACTCCTGCTTTCCCTGGATGAATGTGGACAGGTCATATCCTCTCAAAACCTTCTGTGTTTGTTGGCTTAAGCTGGACAAACCCTCCTGGTCTTTTCCTGTGGATCGGGTTATTCAGGTTCAGTTGCCTCCTTTGTTTTCCCTTTGTGCTTCCAGGTATTTGTGTCATTTGTACAGTTTTGGTCATGGGGATCAGGATCTGATCAAGGCCAACCTGGCCTTGGACACTTCCAGGGATCCAGGGGCAGCCACAGCTTCTCTGGGCAACCCGTGCCAGGGCTTCCCCCCCCTCCCAGCCAGCAATTCCTTCCCAATCTCCCATCTCTCCCTGCCCTCTGGCACTGGGAAGCCATTCCCTGTGTGCTGTCCCTCCCTGCCTTGTCCCCAGTCCCTCTGCAGCTCTCCTGGACCCCCTTTAGGCCCTGCAAGGGGCTCTCAGCTCTCCCTGGAGCCTTCTCTTCTCCAGGGGAACCCCCCCAGCTCTCCCAGCCTGGCTTCAGAGCAGAGGGGCTCCAGCCCTGGCAGCAGCTCCGGGGCCTCCTCTGGACTCTCTGAGAACATGAACACATTCAAATGCCATCCTTGAACTACCTTCTGTCCTCTTCAAACCACTGTGATTCTTGAAATCATCTTCACCATCTTCGTGTCACGCAGGAATTCCCAGTGTATTGGTATCCATAACGAAGTTGGGATTAGCTCAGCTGCACTTCTTAGGTCTATACAATAAATAATTCTTCCAGGCAGGAAATAGTGGACTGAAATAGCACAGGTGACTGTTGGCACCTCCAGTGCTTTGTTTGCACCTCATTCCAGTTTTTTCATTCACTCATTAAGTTCTTTCATTCAAAATTCTCCTTTTCATTCAAAATTCTCCTTGAAACTTTGTGTACTCCTGAGGTCTTGGCAGGATTTATTTAGATTCTCCCTCCTCCTCTAAATAAAATAAAAAAGTTTGAAATGTTCCACACATCCATGCTCAGCTGCTGGACTGCTTTAACAGCCTCATTCCAGAGGGGATATTGTTACATGTGCCATTTTTTCTGGAGGTGGGATGGGGGCTGTCTGTTTTCCCTGGATGAGAACACATCAAAACATTGGAGTTCTGTCTCCACCTTGGGTTGTCTCTCTTACAACCTCAACCCCGGGACACAGTTTGCCTTCCACCCATGTTCACGTCCTTATTCCACTCATAATTTAGTGTTAAGCTTGGTTTTATCAAGCTCTCCTTACAGGATCTCTTCCCTTCCCCTCCTGATCTCCTTTCCTTGGATACCTGAAACGTCTCCTGCCCTTTTGTTTTCATTTGCTGAACTCTGGCACAGCTTCACTCCTGGCACTTCTTACTTTATCTCCCTGCTCCTTGCTGGCTTTGAAGACACTGCTAATGAATCCTTTCCTGTCCGTAATACTCAGATCCTTTAACTGATCCTGATGTCCTTTTTGAGGTTAGTTCTGAGGATGCAGCTTTCAAACAGCTTTGCATCTCTGACCTGAGAGAAAGGCTCGGATGGCAGCTTTCCCATCCCTCATCTCCTCAGCCCACTTCATTTTACTGTTTGATTTAATTTCTCGCAGTTAAAGAGTGAACTTGGATTCTCTTACAACACTTAACCTCTTTTTCATCCCTAATTTGATAGGAATGTGCTTGTGTGCACTCAATCCAAGGTAATGTTTTATCACCAGCTCTTCTTAATGCCTTTGTTACTTGCCAAAACAAAGCCTAAAATAGCATCAGCTCTTACTCACTGAGACTTCTTCACCCTTTTTTGTGGAGCCTGGCAGTGATAGCACATCCAGGAATGTGTGGTCCTTAGGATTTCTCTTCACTTCCCAGCTAAAAAACAGGACTCACTGCGTCCTTCCAGGTCTTGTGCAATATTCCGTGGTGGACTGAACTTCCCTGAGTTCCGATCTCTCTGTTCCCACCTGTCCTTTCCGTGCCTCTTCCTTAGGTGCTTTCCCTATTTTTTTCATTTTTGAGAAGTCTTGGCTCTCCAGAGTTTCTCTTCAGTATGAGAAAAAAGGAGATAAATCATGGGATGGATTTTTTGGGACAAAGATGTTTTGGGGAAGTGCCCAGAGAAGCTGTGGCTGCTCCATCTCCCTTGAGTTGTCCAAGCAACCCAGTCTAGTGGGAGGCGTCCGTGCCCATGGCAAGAGGTTGGAATTAGGTGACCTTTAAGGTCCCTTCCAACCTAAACCATTCTGTGATTCCGTGATTTTAAGACTTCCCAGCACTCAGTCCTTGACTCATCCCATGCTCTGTTCCTCTCAGGAATTGTTTTGACTCAGATCTTTCCCATATTCCATCTCTCGTTTCTTTTTCCAAGCTGTTCATCCCTTATTTATTTCCCTGCAGAAAACTCCTGGTGCCGTGGGGTTCAGCCCTTCAGGGCCAAGCGGCTCCTTAATTAAAGCAGGATACAAACTGTTCCCTGATCTCCCAGCCTGACTCCTTCAGTTTTCCTCACTGCAACTCCACTGTTAAACTTCCTCTCCCCTACAGAACATGTTTCAATAACCCTTGGGAAAGCAGAGTGGTTTTAATAGCAGGAATGTGATGAAATCTGGGAAACTCTGCTCCTACCAGGCTGCTGGGAACGATTCTGTCTCGGCTCACACGTGTGTTTGGGTTGTTCCTGGCCAGGGCAAAATGTCCAAATCATGATTTTTTTTTTTAATTATTATTTTTTGTTTCTTTTTTTTTTGCATATATTAGTAACCAGTCATTTTACACACACTCGTTTCTCCTGGCTTATTTTGAATTTCAGTACAACGAATGTATTTAAACATGAGTTTTTTATGTCTGGACAAAGTCTTGCTGAGTAAAACTTCAGAGATGTGGTTTTTACTGCAAAAACAACAAAAAAAAATCCTACAATCCACATTATGGTGTTTTTTTTTTTTTTAAATAGTAGAAACCTTATCCTGGAGTCCTTGATTGAAATCTGCCTCCCTTTCCCTCTCCTTGCCTGTTAAAATCTGCACTTGGAAAGTATAAATGCTCTTTTGTGTCAGAGACGTGTCCCTGCCAATGCTCAATTCTGGCTCTTCCCCCCACCACCCCTTCTTGCTCCACCTCTTTTCCAAACCGCCTCAGTTCAGTCCTTTTTTCAAGTGTTTCGGTTTAGGATGTCTGTCCCTGCCTGTTCAGTGACTTGAAATGATTATTTAGTGGAAGAACTAAAGCAGCAAAATGCAGAAAGGCTTCAAAAAGCAGCAATGCTCCTCCTAAGGAAGGAATTCACTGGGAGCCTTACCTTGCCAAGCTTTCCTGCAAATCCAGGTAAGGTCTTGTCCCAGCAGCTGGATATGCCCTTTCTTTGCTTTGTGTGGCTCCTCTGCTACAAACTTTGGCCACACTGAATTCCTGAGTGTTCAGCAAACATTCCTTATCTTCCCCCAAACCAGGAGTGCACCCTTTGGAGAAGGACGTCAGTGGGTGTTGAAGGGTTGGTGTTTTCCTCTAGTCATTTCAATGTCATGGGATTTCCCCCCCCCTCACCATTTTTTAATTTGTTTTCTTAATCTTCCTCAAGTGAGTTTGCTTTGTTGCTCTTTCCAAATTTAACTCTCATGGGCTATAAGTGAGCCCAGTAAGAAGCAAAGAAATCCAGTGCAACAGTTTTCGGTGCAACCCTCATGGGTTTCAGTCCAGGCAAAACTCCCTGTGAGGTGAGCACTGTGGGTTCTGGAGCTGACAAGTGGTTCATGGTGAGAATTTAAAAGCTCTCTCTGATACCTGTGCAAATGGCAGCACTTTTATCACTCTTTAAACTGTTGTTTTTTGGTTTTTTTTAACCTGGAGCAGGTTCCAGTGAGTGAGTCCCTCCCACGAGTGCACAGGGGTGGAATTAGAGCTGCTGATACAGCAAATCCACCCCGTTTTTAATGACTCTGAGCTTTCTGCTCTGTTACAATCTACTGCTGCTGGTGTTCGCTACCACTCACTGAACAGAAATCGCTGTTCTTGTCTTGTTTCATACCCAAACTATTGTTTATATTCATTAACATTCTGTCCCATTCGATTTTAGATCTGGGTTTTTTTCCCTCTCCCAGATTCACATCCTTGAAGCCTCTCGCATCGATCTCTACGTTCTGGGAATATATCTAAGACATTTTAGGAGCTGATTTAAGGCAAACCCAGTTTGTAATTGTGTCATTAACTGGCAATTGCCTCCTGTCTTTCCTTCGTGTTGCTTGAAGTATTTTGATTTGAAAAGTTAATTACCAACCAAATGCTTCAAGGAACAAAACAAAAGAGCCGAAGGAACTTTGCAGCCTCTCGCATACAGAATATTCCACTTGAAAAATATTGGTAGGGATTCACTGTAGGTTATTTTCTTGGCAATTCAGCATCTTGTTGGGCTTCAAAGAAGCACCACAGTGACCACAAGGCATTGCTGCACCTGCAGTGGTGGAGGCTGGAGCAGCATCCACAGCTCCCACTGGCTGAGGAGGATTTTGGGAACCACTGGGAAACGTCCAAATCACTGAAACTGTTACCTTCCACTCTGATTTCATAAAGGCTGTGGTGGAAAAATAGATAAAATTGCCTCTGCTGTCCCCAGTTTTAGCTTTTCCTACTTCTTTCTGGCTTCTTCCAGTTGGTTTCTTTTTGGGGAGGTGGATCTATACGGTCTCCTTTAAATCTTTATGCCTTTCACAGAACAAACAGGGATGGAAGGGACCTTAAAAAATCCATCTGTGGATTGCTTAATTCCGTCACATCATGTGTTGTCATAAGTATTTTCTCTATTTCCAGAAGTGTTGTTTACCCTGATGGGAAAATGTTGGTTCACCCCCTCAAAGTGTTGAATTGCTCTCTGGTTCACCCCCTAAAAAGGGAGAGTGGGGAAGCGAAAGGTGGGAACAGTTCGGCTCCTTTCAGTTGATTGCTCTTGCTGAGGAGCTGCCAAAAGTTCAACTGTGACAAATGGGAGACCTGAGAATTAAGGATTTGGCTTAAAGGTACTGTAGTTAAATAAGGATTTAGTTTGTGGTGGCTGTCCTGGGCAACTGTGTTCGGACTGGCACCGAGAATCATGGAATCACAGGATGGATTGGGTTGGAAGGACCTGAAAGCCACGGGCAGGGACACCTTCCCCTAGCCCAGGTTGCTCCAAGCCCTGTCCAACATGACCTTGGACACTTCCAGGGATCCAGGGGCAGCCACAGCTTCTCTGCCCAACCTGGGCCAGGGCCTCCCCACCCTCCCAGCCAGCAGTTCCTTCCCAATCTCCCATCTCTCCCTGCTCTCTGGCAGTGGGAAGCCATTCCCTGTGTGCTGTCCCTCCCTGCCTTGTCCCCAGTCCCTCTCCAGCTCTCCTGGAGCCCCTTTAGGCCCTGCAAGGGGCTCTCAGCTCTCCCTGGAGCCTTCTCTTCTCCAGGGGAACCCCCCCAGCTCTCCCAGCCTGGCTCCAGAGCAGAAATCCGTGGTTGCCACAGCTCCAGCTGCACAGATCCATAGTGTGCACCATCCCAAGGAATGTGAGATGTCAGTTGTTCACTCCAAAGCCCTTGGCTGATGTGCTCTTCAATGACCCCCTTCCTTCAGGGCCCTCCCTCTCTGCCTTCTGTACTTTTCTGACCATTTCCCTGATGTCTGCGTCCAACTTTGGAAGGAAAATGCTCGTCGTGGTGCTCTGGGGAAGAGCTGCTCTGCTGCACTGAGGAGGATTTCCCACAGATGTGGGATCTGCTCCCAGTAATCCTTTCGGATCTGAGTGCTCTGTCTGTTAAACCTGTGGCTACTGATCTTTTATGACCTTTCTTCTCTCCTGAGCTGTTCTGAGGGAACAACCAAAGCTCTGTTGATTCCCAGGCATCAAAAGGCTTTCCCTGCCTCTCTCTGCCACCCAAGGCTTTTCCTTGGAATTGTGTTACAGTCACTAATTGGCTCCTTGGACCTGGGAAAGATTTCCCACCGGTATCCAGAGATGTGCTGGACACATTCCTGCAAATGTCTGCAGGAGTGAATGTAGGAGGGCACGTTCCCTTCACATCTCTTTGGCTTTGCAGAGCTGGGAATAACGTTGGAAATGGGCCTTTCCCTTAAGCCAGGAGATATTTCCTGTGTTAATATGTCGGTAAAGCTCATTTAGAGCCACGTGCTGCTGGTGCTGGATTTTGGAGCCAGGAGGAATTAAATAGACTGGGATTCTCCCAAGGAATGGGCCTCTTTTTTCTCTTAGCTGAACGTGGCTATTTGTGTGGAAAATAGTAGCCAGTATCTTCCAAAGTGCCAGGAATTACATTCCTAAGAAGACTCCCAATCAGACAGAGCTCTTGCTCTGATCTTTATCATCATTTGTTTTAATGTTTTAGTCATTTTTTCCATCACTCTCTTGTCCTGCAGATACTGAAACCTTCCCAAATTCTCATTTTTCAGAGGAAAGCTCCTTCATTAAAGCAGTTTTGGGTTGAATTTCTTCTTCTGATGCTCTTCCCCGAGATCTTGCTATTTTTATTGGCACCTAAAACAGGTGCTCTACATTAGCAAGGATCTTAATACCAGTTTCAGTTAAGCTTTAATTTGACTTGCCATTCCATGTTTAATGTGGTTCAGGAAGCTTTTGCTTTCTTGCAGAGCTAAATGATGGATGACACTTGGCTACAGCCAAGGAAAGCTTTGGGATACCCTCAGCTCCTGCCAGGGGAGGGAGATGGTCACCCCAAAACAGAGCTGGAGGGATAGCTGGTCCCACACTTCCAGCTTCCTTGGATTTGAGGCTCTCAGCCTCTTTAAGGTGATTTAAGGAGTATTTCCAGCAGTGATGCTCTCCAGGGTTCCCTTTTGAGTTTTGCAAGGTTTTGATAATCCATGGAATAAGATGGAGCCAAAGAACCATCCCCCCCCCCCGTTAAAAAACAGGGCCTGAACTGGCCCTTAATTCCCTGATTCCTCTTTGGAGGAGGCATTTGGTGTTTGATACCGGGCATAAATATCCCTGAGGACATGGCCCACGGAGGTTTCCAGCCTTTCCCTAAATTAATACCATTCTCTAATTGGAGGCTCGTGGAGTGAGAGCTCTCAAGGAGAGGGCGAAGGCAGAGAAAAAGCGTCTTTGTTGTTGGCCAAAGAGAATAAAATGCATTCAGACAGGTAGTGATTGCTTTGATAAAATAATTCTGGAGGCCTGAAATCATCCTGAGGGGGGTGATCCTGCCAGCTCTCCTGCCAGGTCCTCCCTGTGCCTCGTGCATCCTTAACGAGGCCGAGACGTAGGTGCGGAGATGAGATCACCCTCAGCTCTCGGGGACCCTCCTGTTCCAAAGGTATTCCTTTTTCCGTTGCTCCTGGAAGCACCAGAATGCCAGGAGTTGTTTGCTAATGATGTCCCTTGCCTTTCTCCAGCCCTTCGGCAGGTGCTGTCGGAGCCTCTCCCTGCCCCTCTCTCGCCTCGTGTGAGGGGCTTCGCTCGAAACCCGACGACGAGACGTAAATCACTTTGTTGATCTGATGAAATCTGCTGTGGAATGTAATTACTTGTGGAGACGTGCAATTACATGCTGATTTTTTGTTTTCGGAGCAGCCACGCTGACATCTTCTGCTGGGGGAAGGGGGGATGGGAAGATTTAAAACAGACCCGTTCAATGGGCCTTTAAAACATGAAACGGCTGCTTGTGTTTCATCCGCTGCCGCCGCCTTGTTTTTGGCACCAACCACTGACATTTTTCTCCTTTCAGAAGTTGCTCCCTCTCAGGTTTAAGTCGTATTTTTGTTTAGCAGGTTCTTAAATGCTCAGAAAGGAGGGTTTCTCTCAAAGACACTTAACCCTTGCCTGGATGTGGTGCAGCCTCAGACCCTTTTACTGCAGGTCGTGGCTTCAGAACCCCCCTAAAATCGCTCACACCAAACTTCCCCCAGGTGTTGTGTGTTGGGGGGGGAGATTTTTATCATGGACTCATGGAATGATTTGGGTTGGAAGGGAGATGAAGGATCATCTCATTCCACCTCCTGCCATGGGCAGGGACACCTTCCACCAGCCCAGGTTGCTCCAACCGGGCCTCGGACACTTCCAGGGATCCAGGGATAGCCACAGCTTCTCTGCCCAACCTGGGCCAGGGCCTCCCCACCCTCCCAGCCAGCAATTCCTTCCCAATCTCCCATCTCTCCCTGCCCTCTGGCACTGGGAAGCCATTCCCTGTGTGCTGTCCCTCCCTGCCTTGTCCCCAGTCCCTCTGCAGCTCTCCTGGAGCCCCTTTAGGCCCTGCAAGGGGCAACCATTGAAGCCTTGGGGTTTTACATCCACAGCTTGGGATGAACAGTGGTGACTCACATACCCATTGTGAGGTTTATTGGAATATTTTCATACAACATTGGAAGTCTGGTCATGTGGCTGCTGCAAAACTTTAGCTGCATAAATAAGGAAAAAGTTCCAGGAGAGCAGAGACCCAGCCCGAGATCCAGATTTAACAATACCACCAGGATTTCTTAGGATGTGTTTCTTCCAGCTCTGACAGTAAGACATTCCTTTACTTTAAAGGAAGCTGATTTTTTTGTTGGTTTTGTGTGGTTTTTTTCCCTCCCCCCTGTTAAAATGCAGGGCTGGAAAACAATATCTTAAAAAAAAAAAAAAAAGGCAGAATTAATTTTCTATAGAGGCAAAGTCCGAATTAGGCATTAATTTCTCCTGGGTGAGGCAGAGGCTGGTTGCTTGAAGTTGCTGTGCTGAATAACTCCTGAAAACACCAGAACCCACTGTGGAATGGGAATGTAAACCTGAAATTCAAATATATTGCAGAAAACGAACCCTGTTGAGCCATTGCAGGGGAGCTTTTATGGCCACCAAAGAGTGAGCTGCATTTCTTTGTGCAAAAGCTTATTTAAAGAGTCGAAGAACAGTGAGCAGAGTTAATGAAGAGGAGAAAAGTGTGTTGGCAATAAAGTCAAAGAAGCCACAGGCTCGAATGTGACAGTAGATCCAGCCTGGCTGAACCACGAGGGAAAAACAGATCCAGGACTAACAGAGGGTGACAAATCCAAAAGCCTGTGGCTTGTTCAGCTCCCAGACACGGAGACAGAGCCTCCAGCACTACCTCAGCTGGCTCTGCAGGGCTGCTTTGGGGGAAAAAACATTCCTGGAATGTCCTAAAATACTGCTTTTTCTCTCATTCACTTTCCTGACGTTGTATGATTAAGATTCGAGGGGTTTTTACTGTATTGGCAGATGTTACTCCCAGCA
The DNA here is from genome assembly GCA_013399855.1 of Oxyruncus cristatus. NCBI lineage: Eukaryota > Metazoa > Chordata > Aves > Passeriformes > Cotingidae > Oxyruncus > Oxyruncus cristatus. The sequence continues at coordinate 179,863 of VXAY01004341.1, forward strand.
GTGCTGGGGTCAGGCCAGTGTGGGACTGTCACAGCCCTGGATAACAGTTGATTTCTGGGATAATTGAGTTTTGTTGTTTTTTTTTTTCCCCCAGATTGGTTATTTTTAATGTATGTTTCCTGAATTGTGAGTGTCACGTGCAGTTATTTCTTTGAACGGTCTGTTTTGCCTCCAAGACCAGCACCATCCTCCTTCCCACACCTGGACCCGAAGCATCAGTAAATTCCATGAGTATTTTGACTATGAGGAGTGAAATAAATCCCAGTGGATTGATTTTGTCACTTCAGTATTTTACTGGGAGATCCTTCAGGATCCTTTTACCTGTTGTAGAAATCCTTTAGTGGCACACAGTGACCACCTGGGCTTTTTAAATGCCAGTGCCAGAGAGGTTGTTCATTTTTCCCCACCCAGCACAGTTCTTTCTCACATTAAGATCCCTTGAACCCCAAATCATAGCCGAGGCTCTCAACAAATAAACCCTGGATGAGTAAAAAAGCCCAGCCCTCCGATTTCTGACTTCGTGGCTCTTTAAAACTGATTTTTGGATAATTGGCTGAAAGTAAATTTGGTTGTTTTGGGTTTTTTTTTTTTTTCTTTCTACTGCTCCCTCGTGTCATGATGCGACACCAGGTTTGGGACAACTTGTGGCTTCAGGGTTGTGTAACAACGTGAGGATGTTGTCATTCAAAGGCATTTTTGTTTGGTTATTTATATGAACACATATTTAGTTTGAGGTTGGAACTGGATGATCTTGAGGGTCCCTTCCAACCCAAAAACCATTCTGTGGTTCTATGTATTATACATATATAAATATACATGCTATTATTTTACTGCTTTATTTTACGAAGGCCGAAAAATCCCGAGGATTTCTGTGGAAACTTCTGCACGTGGCACGTCGCAAACCTGTTGTTGCTCCAGGTTGATAAGCACGACAGATCATCCCGTGTGATCCTCAGAACTCAACGGCTTCCTCGGGGAGGGAGGCAGAGCTTGTTTTCCCCATTAATACCAGGGAAACTCTGAGCTCCGTTCTTGCGTTTCTTCCACTGTTTTGTCTGGTCAGAAATGATGCAAGACAGAAGGTTTTGCCCGTTTCCATCTGTCAGCTCTTTCGCAGCCTGAAAAAAAAAAAAAAAAAGGAAAAAAAAAAAGGCAAATATGCCCTCAGCTGCTTTCTTCTTCCTTTTATCCCTGACTCCCTCCCGAGTACCCACATTCCCAGCTCTTCAGGAAAACAGCTTTTATTCCTTTTATTGTAATGACTGTAAAGCTCACCTTTGCCGGACTTTGAGGGGTCTGGGTGAGGGTTTGAGCTGTTGGGTGCCGGAGTTTTTAATTTTCTCCACGCCGAAAGTCTGCGGGAATAGTTGGGATGGTGCCGGCCGTGGCTGAGCCTGCACACAGATGGTGTCAGAGCTCTGCGGGGCACGGAGCCAGGGAATGGGATCCTTCCAAACCCAAATGCAACGGGATCCTTCCCAAATGCATCCACAGCACAGCAGCTGGGACTGAGGGAGGTGCTTGAGGATTTGGGACGGGGAGGACCGGAGTGTTTTCGAGCTGGGGACTCACTTTCTGTCTCACCTTTCAGGGTCTTTGTTTTTAACCATTTTTTTCCAAGTATCTCAAAACTGCCTCAACTGCTGCAGTCAGAGAATAATGGAATTGTTGAGGTTGGAAAACCCGCTGAGATCATCCAGTTCCATCAGCCAAGGCCACCACTGACCCCTGTCCCCAAGTGCCCCATCCACACGGCTTTGAAATCCCTCCAGGGGTGGGGACTCCACCCCTGCCCTGGGCAGCTGTGCCAGGGCTGGACAACCCTTTCCAGGAAGGAATTTTCCCCAATATCCAACCTGCCCCTCCCCTGGCACAGCTGGAGGCCGTTCCCTCTCCTCCTGTCCCTTGTTCCCTGGGAGCAGAGCCCGACCCCCCCCGGCTCCCCCCTCCTGTCAGGGAGTTGCAGAGCCAGAAGGTCCCCCCTGAGCCTCCTTTGCTCCAGGCTGAGCCCCCCCAGCTCCCTCAGCCGCTCCTGCTGCTCCAGCCCCTTCCCAGCTCCGCTCCCTTCCCTGCACACGCTCCAGCCCCTCCATGTCTCTCCTGTCTGAGTGGCCCAAAAGAAAAACTGGGTTCAGATAATTCACTGAGAATTCCTTGAGAATTCCGAAGAAATCAATTTTTCTGGCCCTGCCTCATCTTTCTCGTGGCCTTTGGTTGGGTGTTACTGTCTCATGGAGCTGTGCAGGGGCTGATCCGAGTTTGCTGCTCCCATCATGGCACTTCCCAGAGCATTATTTCCTAGTGCACTTTAAAATTCAGACGAGCACCACTATTCACCCCGCGGCTGTTTATTGAACAAACTCTTCCCCTGTGTCAGATTTGTGGGATAATTCCTGGGATTCAGTGAAATTTGGGGCCACATCTTTGAGCACTGCTTTTAATTTAGGGACGGCACAACCATCCCAGAGTTCACGTGGGGAGACAGAACCCGGGTAATTGGCATTTCTGAGCCAACTGCTGCCTGCAGCCAATTAGCTGGGAAGTGACAATTTGTGGCTGCTGCAGGAAGGCAGTATTGGAATATAAATCGATTTTCACCCCGCTGGAGGTGCAGGAGCAGAGCAGGTTTTATGTTGGCACGGCAGCAAAGTGGTTGTGCCATAAAGCTCGGTGGCTCAGGTGACGTTGCAGCAGGTGAGGAGTCGGGTCGGTCGTGAATCTCTCTGATCCCTCACCCAGCTCCGAGTGGTGTGTGTGAAAACCAAATCTGAGGGGGAGATTTTGTATTTACGCCTTGTAGGGTGTGACTCTGGGCACGGGAGCCACTTCAGCTGCACCAGGTTCTGTCTGAGTTGGAGAGAGCTGGATTTGAGGGGTGAACTGTTCAGTGGATGAGGGATTCCAGAGCTGCTTCCCCTCTGCTCCAGGGACAGGCTGGGAGAGCTGGGGGGGTTCCCCTGGAGAAGGGAAGGCTCCAGGGAGACTTTCCAACACCTTCCAGTGCTTCTCCTGCCCACACACAGCATCAGGTGTATCACAAACTCTCTGGGATCTCCCGCCTCCTGTTGTGTGTCAGAGTTTTTCCAAGTTATAATTAATTCCCTTAAGACCCCTCTCTTGAACCTGAGCTTTAACTTCCCTGTCTAGAGAACCCTTCCCTGTGGATCAGGTTGTTCTCGCAGCTTGTAGAGACTTACAGAAGGCAGAGCAGCTGAAATTTTCTTGCTAACCTCCAAATTTGGGCGTAGTTTTGCTGCTGATTTAAAATAGGTCTGTGGTACCCCTGAAGGGGAATGTCCTGCCTTGTGTGTTGTGACTGGGGTGTGGATCCACCCCAAAGCTGTTGGATGGGGCTTGGAGCAACCTGGCCTAGTAAAAGGTGTCCCTGCCCGTGGCAGGGGGTTGGAGCTGGATGGTTCTTAAGGTGCCTTCCAACCCAAACCATTCTGGAATTCTGGAGCAGCAGCTGGAGGCAGGTGAGATGTCCCGGATTGGCAATAGGTTTTACCCCTATTTAGGCGATGAATGAGCTTTTAGTGCGTCCATGAAACCAAGGGAAGGATGCACTCTGGGAATTTGAACCACCTGAATGTAGGGGTCTGCAAATAGAGGTCTCTTCGTGCCTCAGGTGTTGAAGGTCCTGTTGTGGAACTGAGCAGGGAAGTCAAATTTTAGACACCTGCACTGGCCAGCTGGATCACACACGAGGTTCCCATCGAGTGTAAAGGGAAGATGGGAATACACCTCTGGATTTGGCTCTTAATCTGTGTCTGCATCCCGTAAATGGTCTGCAGAGGTGAGCAGATCTTCCTTCTGGAGAGAGTTCCTGGGAGCTGAGATGATTTGAGAGCCACTTGCCCAGAAAGGGTCACCTTGGGTTTGCTCATCCCTCAGGGAGCAGGGTCAGCTGCAGAATCCCGGCTATTGAAGGGCTGGAATTCTGAATGAAGAGCTTTTTGCCTTGCTCTCTGCTGCCTTGATGACTTGCTTGGCTCGTTAACGGTGTTCACAGAACACGTGAAGCGGCATCGTGGCAGAACCAAGACCACCCTTCAGGTGGTGCAGCTGGATGGCTGTGCTGGCCTGTTTTTCCCTAAAACCTCCCCTCTGAGGCTGTTGGAATTGGCTCCCTGCTCCTCTGGAGTGCAGAGCACCAAGCCCAGCATGGATTTTGGATTTTGTTTCACTAGAGCACCTTGTGTTGGTGTTTAAAGGAGACTTGGAACAAGGAATGATGTTCCTCTTGAGCAGAAGAGCCATTCCCTCCCCACCCCCTCCATCCTAGGGGGCAAAATTAATATTTTGATGGCTTTGGCATCACTCAGGAATACTTAAGGCCCCTTTGTTTTGCAGCAGGTCCTTTGACAGCAGCACAGGCACACTCAGCATTCAGGCCACGGTGTTGTTGTGTCTTCTCCAAGGTCAGGTTGAATCCTTGCCTCTAACCACAGCAGTGAAGAGACAAGACAGTGCAGTTCCCAGGAAGGAACAGAGGAAGATGTGCAGAAATGGCACCTGCAGCTTGTTTGGCTCTTGGCTTTCTCTCTCTGGAAGCCTGTGGAGCTCCCAGCCTTCCCTGCTGCGTTTTGTTCGTTAACTTTGGCGCCGGAGCTGGGTTGAAATAAAAAGCCCAAAGCGGCCTGAAATCCCTAAATTTCCATGGTTTTCAGGGCTGTGTGGTCCTGCAGACTTTGAAAACACGAGTGCTGTTGCATTCTGCCCCCTGCCAGGTGGGGCTAATGGCTGGAGCAGTAGGACCTTTTGATACCTCCTGAATTCACAGCAAGCCTCAAGCTCCAGGAGCCCTTTTCATGTTGCGCCTTCTCTGTTGGGCTCCTCTGGTTTCAGAAGTTTAATTGGGCTTCTATTTTTCTCTCTTTTACAATTCCATTCTAGGAGCGTGTCCTGTGCGAAATATCATTTCCAATTTGCCTTTTTTTTTTCCCTCGTCCCTGCTATAGAGCAGGGACGGAAAGAAAGGCAGCAACGGTGTGAATTGAGTCTCTTTGTACGGGAGTGAAGGAAGGCAGAAATCCGACCTGTAAATAATCCTGAATTGTCAGCAGGGAAAGAGGAGTCATAGGAACAATATTTTCTGTGGTTGATCATGTTTTCTCAAGCATTCAGAGACCCGAAATGTCCCAAGTTATGCTGTGAAATAGCCATACTTGAAACATTCTTTGGTATATTCACAGAATCATGGAATGGTTTGGGTGGGAAGGGACCTTCAAGATCATCTCATTCCATGGGCAGGGACACCTTCCACCGACCCAGCTTGCTCCAACCTGGCCTCAAACACTCCAGGGATCCAGGGCCAGCCACAACTTCTCTGCCCAACCTGGGCCAGGGCCTCTCCACCCTCCCAGCCAGCAATTCCTTCCCAATCTCCCATCTCTCCCTGCCCTCTGGCACTGGGAAGCCATTCCCTGTGTGCTGTCCCTCCCTCCCTTGTCCCCAATCCCTCCCCAGCTCTCCTGGATGTCCTGTAGGTGCTGAAAGGTCTCCTTGGAACCTTCTCTCCTCCATGCTGAACACCCCAGCTCTCTCACCAGCAGTTCTTCAGTTAATTTTACATTAGTGGCACAAATAATATATCTAATATTCGGAATTATCTGAGTTTGGAGAGAGGTTTGTCCCATCCCCCTTGTGGCAAATAATTTGGCTTCTATTTCCCTGAAATCCTGGTAACTTCCAGCACAAGTGGGGGGATTTATGCTGCGATAAATTACCTGTAAATCTGGTTGTTACAGCTAAACAAGAGGTGCTACTTCAGTTGGTGTCTTGCTGGATTCAACAAGAAAAGAAATTTCTGCACATTTTCCCCCTGGGTTGGTGATCCTGATTTTCCTTGGTGAGATGTGAAACTCAAATTGGTTTTAATGAGTTCAGAGCATTTGTAGAGCAAAGAATGGAGCCTTAAATGACTTTATTGTTGCACTTAAATGCTTAAGGTGAACTTAGGTCTTAGCAGAGTGAGACGTAACTGGACCCATTTTTGTCCCAAAACTGTTCTCTGAAGTTTAATCTCAATTTTCTCTTCTCTTGAGGCACAAACTTAACGGAGAGCACGTCCTGCTGTGGAACCATCCCAGTTTGTTTGTCACGGTTTCCATCAGTGACAGGCTGGAGTTGAACTCCAGCAGTGGGTTTTTTTTGAATTTGAAACACCAACTGTCGCTTGGGCTCCAGTTACTTTTCCTTCCCTCCAAATATTTTGGGGCCAAGTCGTTTGCCATCGGCTCCTTCGCGATGCGCGAGCGCTGCTTTCCAACCCAGGGCGATTTTGGGATGTTTTTGGCCAGTCAGAGGCGGCCAGATTTGCTTGCTGGCTTCATGTTTCATGTTAATCAAATGATGAAGAAAGTAAAGCTCTTAATTATGAATTTTTATCAGTCCACACAGCTATTGCTGTTCATCTGGAAAGCAGGTGGATTGGTTTGATCCTTCAGATGATGAAAAAGCGGGATAGGGGAGCTGTGCTTTCCCAGGTATCCATTCAGATCAGATAAACACAAGCTTTTTAATATTCTTTGGGATTAACATAATTAATTATCTGATTTAACTACTTAGGGGTACTCCATTATTCCTAAGAATAAAATATCCTTGAAAGACGTGCATGGCTTGGGAAGAGTGGCTGGAAAGCTGGAAAAGGAGCTGCAGGTGCTGGTTGGTAGTGGCTGAATGTGAGCCCAGGGGGAGGTTTGGGTTGGATATTTGGAAAATTCCTTCCTGGAAAGGGTTGTCCATCCCTGGCCCAGCTGCCCAGGGCAGTGGTGGATCCCCATCCCGGGAGGGATTTCAAATCCCTGTGGATGTGGCACCTGGGGACATGGGTCAGTGGTGGCCTTGGCAGCGCTGGAGGAACAGTTGGACTCCATGATCTCGGGGGGCTTTTCCAACCCCGGTAATTTTGGGATTCTTTGACATGGAAGTGGGGCTTTGACTTCGCAGCTGAGCTGAGGTTCTGCCCCATTCCGGGAGAAGTTTCTCCTCATCCCCAGCACGATCCCCACAGAGCTTTCCTGCAGTTCACCTGCTTCACCTTTTGGTCCAAAACGAGGATTTTGAGGGTGGAGAAACAAATCTTCCCCCGGCAGTGAAACATAATTAAAATTCCCTCACTGCTAAGACATTGCTGCCGTGTTTTTCCCGGATCCAGGACCAAGACACTACTTTGACCAGCCCTTTCCAGCCCGACTTCGAATGTAACTGGATTAATGAAGTCCTGGGAGCACATTCCGGGAGGGGAAATGAGGCTCTGGGTAATCAGAGCGTTAAGAGGGATGAACCCGAATTGCCTGGGACACACGTGGGAGAAGGGAATTAGGGAAACAAGCTGAGCTTTCCTTTTAATCCGCTGCCCTTTGCGGGAGGAGAATTCCAACAGGCAGGGAAAACCACCATGGGGAAGCATTTGTAGGGCTTTGTGTGAAATAACCCAAATTTTCCTTTTTTTTTTTTTTCCTTTTTTCTCCTTTTTTCTTTTTTTCCTTCTTTCTTCTTTTTTCTCCCTTTTTTCCCTTTCTTCCTTTTTCCCCTTTTCCCCTTTTCCCCTTTTCCCCTTTTTTTTCCTTTTTTCTCCTTTTTTCTTTTTTTCCTTCTTTCTTCTTTTTTCTCCCTTTTTTCCCTTTCTTCCTTTTTCCCCTTTTCCCCTTTTCCCCTTTTTTTTCCCTTTTTTTCCCCTTTTCCCCTTTTCCCCTTTTTTCCTTTTTTCCGCTTTTTCCCTTTTTTCCTTTTTCTTTTTCCCTTTTTGTTTTTTCCCTTTTTCCTTTTTTTCTCTTCTTTCCTCCTTTTTCTCCCCTTTCCCCTTTTTTTTCTTCTCCCCTTTTCTCTTTTTTCCTTTTTCCTTTTTTCCTCCTTTTTTTCCTTTTTTCCCTTTTTCTCCCTTTTCCCCTTTCTTTCCTTTTTTCCTTTTTTCCCTTTTTTCCCTTTTTCCCTTTTTTTCCTTTTCCCCCTTTCTTTCTTTTTTCCTGTTTTCCCTTTTTATTTCCTTTTTTCCTTATTTTTCCTTTTCTTCTTTTCTTTTCCTTTTTTCCTTTTTTCCCTTTTTTCTTTTCTTTTTTCCCCTTTTCCCTTTTTTATTTTTTTTGTTTTTTCTCCCTTCTTTCTTTTTTTTCTTTTTTTTTGTGAGTTTTTTTTTCTCTTTATTTTCTGTTGGTTTTTTTGTGGCTGTTGGTGTGATTGGTTTGTATTTTTTTGTGGTTCTACCTTTTTTTTTTGGTTGGTTGGTTGTTTTTTGTTCCTTTTGTTTTGTTTTCTGTTTTGTTTTATTTATTTCCTGCAGTTATATTATTAAAAAAAAAAAAAAGAGAGAAGCCCTTCTGGTAACAGTCTCATTAATTTTGCATAGAATTTCTACAATATTTAAATTAACAAATACTTGTTTCTTCCTGTTGTGAGAGCACATTTTGATTTCCACGTTGGTCCCGCTGATCATCCCCAGAGAACTGCCCTGTTGATGATTCCTTTGTCCTTTTAATTTTCCCTTTCTCCCGAAAGGATTCTTAAATTTAAGTTGTTGCTGCACAAAAAGGGCTTTATTTCGAAATCCCATCTTTTGCATCCTGGTTGCCCTCACAAATAACAACAAGAGTTATTATTTTTATCCTATTATTTTTATTTTGGGCTGTGATATTTTAGTGAGGACAATCTTTGCCTTCAAGACAATTCCAGAAGAGTTATGCACGGATTAAAGCACTGGCCACGCGCTGATTTTTTTTAATTGAAAAGTGAAGTAACGCTCAGTGTCTTTTTATAATCAGAAAATTGGGAAGAACATTATAAAGGGGGGAAAAAAATCAGCAAGAAGCTGTGTTTTCTTGTCTCTTCTGGAGGCAGGAATATTGAGGTCGGAGCATCTGGTGTGCAGGTTTGGAGTTCACTTCCCAGCCCCACAGTGCTTGAGCCTTGACAGGGAATTTTCAACTTTGGAGTATCTCAATATATTTATTAAAAAAACCCACGAAACAATTTGGGGCAGCTTCTCTACCAAGTTACAATCGATACTTAAAATAAATACGGTCATAGAAAGTGTTGCAGAGTGACAGAAACCTGAGCATTGGCTCGTTTTGCGTTGTAACCCTGATTTTTGGGATGCGGCTGCTGCCGGGAGGAGGGATTTGTGTTTCTGTTCGGGATGCCATAAATGCTGTTTATCAAGGGAAAAAAAAAAAAAACAGCAACAAAGTGAATTTAATCTCCATGTAAAGCTTTTCCCAGGGCAGTTTTCCCCCCTGGAATTGCAAAATTCAACGCTGTTGCTTCATGAAAGAGTTAATCTCTGGTGTGGCGCCGGGATTGATAGTCAGAGGAAATAGGAGGTACCTGGAAAGAGCTTCTGATCCCTAATATTGCCAAGCTGCTTTTCCCTCGCCTTCCCTCCGCTCTGTTGTTCTTACCCAGGCTCCCCAATCTTCCCCCTCGCCTCCAACCACCTCCCAGTTTCCCGTTCGCCTCTTCCCTCTGGTATTTGTCCCGAATATTCCGGGTTTTTCCTGAGGGAGGGATGAACGCCCTCGCCGTGTTCACGGTGTCCATTCTCTTCTGCGTTTCGTGCCTCTTGGCGGCTCTGGGTGTAAGTTCCTTATCCGAGGGAGGGTTTTGGCTCTCTGGAATATCGCTGGAAACGTAAACGTTGAATTTTTGGAGCTGCCTTGTAAGCACTAATTAAAGGTTTTCACTTTTAATCAAAGGTTATCTGTGGCTCTGCCTTCTGATGTTTTGCACTGGTGTTTTCCCCAAAGGGCGCTGAAGAATTTTCCTTGGAAGGTTGCTGGGAGAATGTTACTTGTCCAGCTTCGGGTTTGGGATACATGTTTTCAAAACAACGTGCATTTGTAATTTGTTTTCTTTTCCAAGTGGAATATTTCAGTTCTTTTTTTTAAAAAAAAAAAAAAAAAAAAGATGAATTGACTTATCTTTCACTGTAAAATTTTATCCTTCCTAATATCTTGAAATAGGGATTTTCTTTTCAGTGAGTAACAGGGGACATTTGCTTTTCTCTTGCAGATTGCGTTCTCCCAGCACAGCAACTTTATGGACCTGGTGCAGTTCTTTGTGACGTTTTTCAGGTACTTTTCCTTTAAGACACTTAAATGTTTCTTTGGGTTTTGATTTGCAGTGTTTGGTTTGGTTTTTAACTTAAACATCCTGCTACAGAGCAGCCTGAAAAAATGGGAGTATCTCCTTTATATTTAAAGTATTTAATCAGGAGTATGTTTATATTTAAAGTATTTAATTAGGCTAAGGAAATTAATCTTTGCAAATGCCTCTTGTCCTGTGCGCGCAGGGAAAGGGGACTTTGGGGCTGGGAGAGGCTTCTGGAAAGGGAGAAGTTCCTTTTCAAATGGTTTGGAAAACGCTGTGGGACTTCCCCCGTCGAGCAGACAAGGTGTGACTGGCTGCAGATATTCCCACCTCGTCACACACCCATCAGGAATTAAGGATATGGGTTTTGCAGGGAGTTCTGGAGTAAATTCCACCTCTTTCGGCACCACCTTTTGACTTCAGACTGAACCCTGAAAACGTGTCAAGTTAAACATAGACACGTGGTTTCAGCACCAGAGAGGCCAAATCCTTTTGTCCTTCAGGCACTGCTTGAAGTTCCTGTCTTGGTGTGGAGTGACCTGAGGGTTCCCTTGGAGCTGGAACCAACAGGAGCCATTTCAGTATTTGTTTTCCTCCCTCCAAAAACTCCAACCCTAACAAGGCCTCCCAAAGCACAGCAGGTCCTCTTTCCAAGGCCTCCAACCCAACGTGTCAGCTCTGTTTTAGGAGCTGTTAATCCTCCAGGAGTGTAAACCAACCCCTGATCCGTGGGAAGCCCTTCAGGAGGGATGTCCATGGAGTGAACACTACTCCAGGTCTTACAACCAGTGTTCTCAAGTAGGGACTGTTATGCCTGGTGCAAAGTGAGCAGTGGGAATAATACCTCACTTTAGATTTCATGCTAAATTTAATTAAGGCAAGGAGCTCCAGATGGGTCCTTCACACAAGTGGTTTATGTCATTTATTTTTTGGTTTTTTTTATTTCATATGGAGCTTCCAGGGAGTGGAATGTGCTTTAGTGCAGCCCCTGGGAACAGCAGGTTGGAGCCGCCGCCTTCCTGCTGTTTGTAAGCAGTGAGTGGTTACTCCTGGCTCACACTTAGTGTTGGTTTGTGCTGAATTCAGCACAGTCACCTTCCCTCAAAATCTTTGTGGCAGGATAATTGGTTATAAGGAGATTATAATCGACTAAAATCAATAATCAGGATTACTGATAATAGGGAGAATAAGGAAGCACTTTTTAATGCCATAAAATTGATCTGCGATTAAAACTGCCCATCAGTTCTGTACAGACACAGACCCAGCTGAGGGTTTAAACTCCTCCACAGGAGTGATTCCTCCAGATGCATTACTGGAAAAGAATCCCAGAGAAGCTGCCCCATCCCTGGAAGTGTCCAAGGCCAGGCTGGAGCAACCTGGGCTAGTGGAAGGTGTTCCATGGCAGGGAGGGTGAACTGGATGGGCTTTAAAGTCCGTCCCAACCCAAACCCTTTCGTGATTCCCTGACTTCAGCACTGAAACATCTCCACAGCTCTTAACGACTCCGACAGTGCCTGGGTCTTTATAAATTTCAGCAGGATCCCAGGGAGGTTTGCTTTTAACAGCTGCACATCCCAAATCCCTTCCTCCACCTTTCCTCCAAATAGTCAGACCTGACAGCCTTGCTCCGTACAAGCCAGACCCTTTTTCTGCAGACACAAACAGTTCAGACAAGCAGTTTAATGGCTGG
>VXAY01004341.1:195310-205344 GCA_013399855.1 Oxyruncus cristatus
TCCCTGGGAGCAGAGCCCGACCCCCCCCGGCTCCCCCCTCCTGTCAGGGAGTTGCAGAGCCAGAAGGTCCCCCCGAGCCTCCTTTTCTCCAGGCTGAGCCCCCCCAGCTCCCTCAGACTTCTTGTCCTGGTTTCAGCTGGAATAGAGTGAGCTTTTCCCAGACTGTTGGTAACACACTGCTGGGTTGGGTTTGTCCCAGGTCAAGGATTCATCTGGTTTGTATCTCCTGTGCTGCCAGGGAGAAGTTGCTCAAACTTGGGAGGGATCCTGGTTGGATCCTGACCTGAACTGGCCAAAGGGACTTCCACACCATAGGAGTCACCCCTAGTATAAAAACTGGGGGAATTACCTGGAAGGGGCCTGTCTGGGTTTGGGAAGGGGGTTCTGGCCTTCATCAGGGTGCAATGAGCAGTTGCTTTGTGCATCACTTGTTTGTGTGCTTTTTTCCTTTCCCTTTTAATTATTATCATTTACCATTATTACTGTGTTTGACCTTGGTTTCAATTATTAACCTGCTCTCATCTCGGCCTACTTTTATTTCTCCTCCCCGTTCCACCAGGTTGGGCCTTGAGCGAGCGACTGAGCCGCCCTTAATTTCCAGCTGGGCTTAAACCACTTGTGCTCCAGAGCCTTCCCCAGCCCAGTTGCCCTTCTCTGCCACAACCAAGGTTGGCTGTGGCTTCCTGAACCATCTTCTTACTGACCAGAAGGTCGTTAATCCCTCTCTGTGGCCTTCAGGCAGGTGTTTGGCAAAGCCCAGCCATGCACAACCGCGTGCACTTGTTCCAGTTATTCCGAGTTTTGATGCATCAACTGCTTCAAAATGTGTCGTGCAGCTCTCCAGCATATTAAAATTTACTTGTAAATAGCGCTGAAAGAGCTTCCAATTCATCAAAATAATTTGGGCTGTGTTTCTAGTCATTGTGGCAGTGCTTCCTGACATTATTAAGTGACCTGTGTGTGTTAAAGCACATTAGCGGGGAGGCTGCTGTACATTTGGGTGTTTAAAGCTGCCATTTTTTTACAGGCAGTTCTGATGTTGATAAACATTTCAGGAGAGTTTAATAATTGGATCTTAATACACCAGATGGATTTTCTCCTCTCCCCGTGAGAATCCATCACGGCAAAGCACTGATGGAGTTTTCCAGGCCTTTGAAAATGAGAATGGACTTGTTTGAAGGGTTTTGAGGATACCTGGAGTGGGGAGAAGATCCTCTTTGCCGTGAAAAGGAGATTAAAGTCCAGAATAAAACCAGACAGGGGGTTTAAGTCCAGACTTTTGTGTCAGGGTGGGAAAACCCCCTGGTATAACGAGCGCTGAAGGCTCAGCAAGGAAAAGTTTAATGCATTTGCTGAGGCCAATTGAGGGGAGATTATTTATGACCACATTGCTCATTCGTTGTACTTAAATAATCTAATGAATAATTAAGGGTGACTTAATGAAGCCATTTAGCAAATAGGATATTGTCCATAAAATGTAAATGTATCTCTTCCCTGCACTGCAGTATTTATGCTGTGTAAGCATGGATTTTTATAACTGTGTAAGCCAGTGGAAGCTCAACTTCATGGACTCTTGGGATGGTTTGGGTTGGGAGGGACCTTAAAGACCCCCTTGTGCCACCCCGCTGCCATGAGCAGGGACCCCTTCCACCAGCCCAGGTTGCTCCAACCTGGCCTTGGGCACTTCCAGGGATCCAGGGGCAGCCACAGCTTCTCTGCCCAACCTGTGCCAGGGCCTCCCCAACCTCACAGGGAAGAATTTTTTCCTCATATCCCATCTAACCCTGCTCTCTGGCAGTTTGAAGCCATTCCCCCTCGTCCTGTCTCTCCAGGCCCTTGGAAATAGTCCCTCTCCAGCTTTTCTGAGGGCTCTGGAAGGCCACAATTAAGTCACCCTGAAGGTTCTCTTTTCCAGACCGAACAATCCCAGTCTCTGAGCCTGTCCTCACAGCAGAGCTGCTCCATCCCTCTGATCATCCAGTTATCAGCCTCCTCTGGAACTGTTCCAACAGATTGAACCAGACCCAAATGGAGTCATGTTGAAATTTCCTTGGATTGAAAACCTCTCGAGGGGACTGAGGTGGCTCTCGATGGCTCTTTTTCCTTCCACTCTGGTTTCACACCTGAGTTTGATGGTTTCCTTTGTTGGAAAAATTGAACTGTTTTCAAACTGGACTCATCACAGGCCACAGGAAAATGGAAATCCAATAGCTGATAGAACCATGGAATGGTTTGGTTGGAAAGGACGCTAAAGCTCATCTCATTCCACCCCCTGCCATGGGCAGGGACACCTTCCACCAGCCCAGGTTGATCCAACCTGGCCTCAAACACTTCCAGGGATCCAGGGGCAGCCACAGCTTCTCTGCCCAACCTGGGCCAGGGCCTCCCCACCCTCCCAGCCAGCAATTCCTTCCCAATCTCCCATCTCTCCCTGCCCTCTGGCAGTGGGAAGCCATTCCCTGTGTGCTGTCCCTCCCTGCCTTGTCCCCATTTCCTCTGCAGCTCTCCTGGAGCCCCGTTAGGCCCTGCAAGGGGCTCTCAGCTCTCCCTGGAAGCGTTTGAGATGGGGGGAGCTGTAGAGAGAAGTCTTGGATGATCAGTGGATTTGGGGCACGAAGGGGGCTCTTGTCAGTCCGTTATTTTTGGAGGGGACAGAAAGAGAGGGAGGGGGCAAAGCAAGTCCTGCAGTGAAGGTTTATTTTCAAAGCCATTTGGGAATGGGTGGATTTTCGTGGCTGGCAGAGGGATCTCTGAGGCTGCTCAGGAGAAGGCAGGGCAGGGGATGGAGTTTGACCAGGCTCTCACTCCACACCATTTTCTGACATGGCTCTCTTTCCATGCAGCTGTTTTTTCCCTCTGCTTCCATCGTAACACAGTTGCTTTCCAAGACAAAGTAAGGGGGGAAAAAAAGCTTCTTTAAAGCTGCTGATGCTCACATCAGCTCTTTTAAACTTATTTCAGGAGGGTTTAGGCTGAGTAAACCCAACAGATAGATCCTGACTTGGCTCTACCCCCGGGGCTCTTGCAGCAGGTGATGGACTGCAGCAGGCACTGCCTTTTATTTCTCCACCAGTGCTTCCAGGGGGTGTTAGTGCAGGGGGGAGAAAATGGATTTCCTTAGTGGTTTTATGGCTTTTGTGGGTATTTGCTGCCTCCTTGTGACAGTACAAAGATGTGTGGTGCTGTTCCTGTGAAATGCAGGGCACTGTGGGGAGCGTTTTAGGAGGAGTTTTTATTGGCCTTTAATTGTTAATCCCTCTCTGTGTTTTCCTCGGAAAGTCTTGGCTGTGGTGCCAGAAGGGAGGCAGGAAAGGGAACCCCCCTGGAGGGCTCTGGCACACCCAGACTTGTGCGGTGTTGCGTTTTGGAGAGGGGATTTAATGTAGGGATAAAGTTCCTCTTAGTTCTCCACTCCAGCTTTTTTCCCCTGAGGGTGTAAATCATATGGAGGCCGTGTGAACGTGTGGCACTTGGGGACACGGGTCAGTGGTGGCCTTGGCAGTGCTGGGGGATGGTTGGACTGGATGATCTCAGAGGGCTTTTCCAACCTAAAGGATTCCATGAGGCTGATGAAACACCCGCCCTTTCTCCTCTGCCCTTGGGACTTCCGTCTCCTTTCCCCAAATAAAGGTGTTTTGAGGTTGTAGACATGGAAGAGCCACAGGAGCTGCCCGTGAGCAGCTCTAAATTCACAGAATCATGGAATGATTTGGGTTGGAAGGGACCCTAAAGGTCATCCATTCCAACCCCCTGCCATGGCAGGGACACCTTCCACCAACTCAGGTTGCTCCAACCTGGCCTTGGACTCTTCCAGGGATCCAGGGGCAGCCACAGCTTCTCTGGGCAACCTGTGCCAGGGCCTTCCCACCCTCCCAGCCAGGAATTCCTTCCCACTCTCCCATCTCTCCCTGCCCTCTGACAGTGGAAATGTTTTATCCTGGGGTGAATCTTCTCTCTGGGCTCAGGAGGTGAAGGCAGTTGCCTGGCAGGGGTTGGCTTTGGCAGCCTGTCCTGGGGACTCCTGCAATGTTTTGATTGTATTTGTTTTCTGTGGTTAAATTAAATGCAGAGCCAGGAACACTTTTCCCTCCACTGCCTTGGAAGTTTTGATTTCCACCCTCCATTTGTGTAACAACATTAAGATGTTACTGAAAACAAAGCAGAGCCAAGACTGAGCTCATGTCTGAGCTGGGCTGGGTTTGCACGGATGCAGTTTGGGGTTTTGCTCGTCGGGGAGCATTTAAGTTTCTTGAAGGAAAAGGGACCTTAAAAGAAGGAAAAAAAGCTTAAAAAGCCATTAAGTGTGGTGGCTGTGGAAATAAAACGGGAATTCAACTCTCTATCCCTGCAAGTGTCCAAGGCCAGGTTGGACGGGGCTTGAAGCAACCTGGGCTAGTGGAAGGTGTCCCTGCCCACGGCAGGGGGTGGAATGAGATGGGCTGGAAGGTCCTTTCCAACCCAAACCATTCCATGATTTTGTGAATCCCAAGACAAACGCACTCAAAAATTCTTCTAGTCCATCATTCAAGTGTGGGATGAGTGAAAATCCATCTAATCCAAAGGTGACCTGGTCCTGGAGAGAAATGCTGTCTCCAGGTGCTGTGGACAGCGCCGAAAGAAGGGGAAAGCCGAAGGTCTCAGATCCCCAATCCTGGATGATGCATGTTGCTGGGAGGAGCAGGGAACTGGGCTCCATGATCCCTATGAATCCCTATGAACCCCCAGGCATTCTGTGCTCCTTTAACAAAAGAGCAACTAAATGTGCTTTTTAGTTAATGGGGGAACATTGGGGGGTTTTTTTCACTGCAAAATCCAGCCCCTCTGAAAAAGGGAAAGAAACCAGCCATTAAACTGCTTGTCTGAACTGTTTGTGTCTGCAGAAAAAGGGTCTGGCTTGTACGGAGCAAGGCTGTCAGGTCTGACTATTTGGAGGAAAGGTGGAGGAAGGGATTTGGGATGTGCAGCTGTTAAAAGCAAACCTCCCTGGGATCCTGCTGAAATTTATAAAGACCCAGGCACTGTCGGAGTCGTTAAGAGCTGTGGAGATGTTTCAGTGCTGAAGTCAGGGAATCACAAAAGGGTTTGGGTTGGGAGGTTTCCAGTGCTACCCCCTGCCATGGGCAGGGACACCTTCCACTAGCCCAGGTTGCTCCAGCCTGACCTTGGGCACTTCCAGGGATCCAGGGCCAGCCACAGCTTCTCTGGGCAACCTACAAGTCATACAAGTGCCCATTTTTTAATAGAATTCACTATATGACAGTAAAACATATTTCTGTGCATATCGAAGCCTAAAAAATAGAAGCAGTTGCCAACTGGCTGCCCCTGATCCACAGAGTTTCCATAACGTGGAATTATGGACAGTGATCTGTCATCAGGAACAGACTCTTCATCCTTGCCATCTCAGGGAATGGTCCCTGCTGTCTGACCTGGGTTTTACTGATAAAAGTCACGGAATCATGGAATTGCTTAGGTTGGAAAAGCCCTCTGAGATCATCCAGTCTAGCCATTCCCCAGCACTGCCAAGGCCACCACTGACCCCTGTCCCCAAGTGCCACATCCACAGGGATTTGAAATCGCTCCAGGGATGGGGACTCCACTCCTGCCCTGGGCAGCTGTACCAGGGCTGGTCAGCATTTTTGGTGAATGAATGTTTCCCAATATCCAACCTGCCCCTCCCCTGGCCCAGCTGGAGGCCGTTCCCTCTCCTCCTGTCCCTTGTTCCCTGGGAGCAGAGCCCGACCCCACCCCCGGCTCCCCCCTCCTGTCAGGGAGTTGAGGAGAGTGAGAAGATCTTTGTGGTGCTTTGCAAAGTCTCTCCTCAAGAGAACCCCCTGTTCAAGCATCCAGAGCCTGGATCTCAGTGTTAATCCTGCACTGTGGAGGAAATAAGTCTGTTCTGGTTAATCTTCCTTTAAATGGAAATTTAAACTGTCTTTAAATACACACTGGAACATGGGAAGGAGGTTTGGAGACATTTTCTCTTATCCAGTCGTTGAGGAGAGAGGCTTCCACTGGGATTTGGATTTTAATCTTTGCCTGCGTACCTTGAAGTTGCTCATTAGGCATTCAGCATGATAAGATCATAACTGTCAATAAAGTCAGCTTTTATTATTATTAATATTATTATTATAACTGCTTTCTGTTAAATCTGCTTCCTTGCATTTCCCCCAGAAGTCGATAAATCCATTCATCCTTTTTTTCCCCCCTCTTTTGATTGAAGAAAACCAACATAGATTTGGGGGGAATCAAGCAGTGCCTGTGGTTCTGCACCAGTCTGTTTGAAAGAATTCAACTGCTCTGCACTTCATCTTCTTTTTTTTTTTTTTTTTTTTGTCATTTGGGAACGGAAAATAATGATCGATTTTCTCTGCTGCTTTCAAGGCTTTCGTTCTTGGGGTTTATCCTCTCACTTTAAATATCACCAGGGAGAGGCAATAGCGGCTTCTCCAATCTGATTAAATCTTTCAGTTGTGATTTCCCGGGGAGAACTGGGGACTGTCAAACAGGGAACTTTGGAATGGGAGTTTTCCCTGGAAATAGCTGTGTCATTCCTCCCTGGGTGTCAGGATCATCTCCCGTCAATACGTCCCTGATATTATGTGAACTTTTCATCCGATTTTTTTTTTCATTTCCTATAGTTTTGTTTTTTTTCAGCTGCTTGCTGGTAAAAATCACAGAGAAGAAAACTAAAATATCCCTCTCTTTTTTTCTTTCCTTTCCAGTTGTTTCCTGTCCTTGCTCCTGGTGGCAGCTGTGGTTTGGAAGATTAAACAGAGTTGTTGGGCATCACGACGGAGAGAGGTTGGAATGGCAAATGCTGCTCCTTTAATGCCACTTTTATAGTTGTTCTTGCTCACATTTATTCACATGTGCATCCCATTAACCTTCAGTTAAGGCAGAGCTCCACTAATCTATAAATGCTGCTCTTTAGGGCTTTAGTGTATTTTTGATTGTGGTTTCAGTGACAAATGGTGTTATTTCGGTGTCCTGATGTTGCAGTTTCTCTGAAGCTCCCAAGAAAAAATTAGGGGTGAACGTCCTGAATTCCCAGAGCTCGTGTTTCTAGACAACCTAAATACAAACCCACATAAATCAGGAGATTCTTTGCATCTGTTTCGAGAGAGGAAACAGAAAATAGGAAGGTCCGCTCTAAGATAAAGTCAAATCCCCTTTCTCAAATTAAACCTTATTGACATATTTTGTGTGGTTGGGTGTTTTTTTACCCCCCCCCCGGAACATTGGGAGCGTAAGGAAAAGGTAGGAGAAGCCACCCAGGAGTTGGAAAGCTGTAGGTTACTACTTAAAAAGGCAAATTTTAGAGCCAAAGCTTCCTCCTTTTCTCCTCCCCGTGGCGCAGGTCAGACTTGTTGTGTTTGCAGCACGTAAAAACAAACTGGTGCTCTGCACCCTCCAAAATCTGGCTGCTCCTTCTTTATCCCTAATTTCTTGTTTCCACCGCCTTTTCTCCTTGCTTTTCAGTGGAACCTGAGTCCCTGTTCCACCCAGAGCACTCGGGGTGACCGAGTTTGGGTGGCAAACGTGTTGTGACACACAGAGTATGCCCTGATTTCTCGGCTTTAAGCTGAAATCTCTTAAGAGCGGCATTCACAGAGAAGCCACAAGGCAGACAGCTCCACGTTCCCGGGAGCTTCTTGCTCTTCCAAGCGCTAAAACCGCGGAAGGAGAGCCTTGTCTAATGTACAGATGTATCAGAGGTTGGGCTGGGCTGCACCCGGAATTATTTTGGGGAGTTTTGGGTGGTGTTAATCTGCTTATTTCTGTGCAAGGTAAGAGTAAGCCAGACGTGACTCCAGTGAGCCCATGTGCACTTCCCATGTGTAATTGTCTACATGAGGCCAGATTCCCTAAGGAATGAGGTGGGATTCTGGGGTGAAATCTGCCCGTTCCCATGGTCTTTCCTCCCAGCTGTCCTGCTGGCACAAAGCCCTTGACAGCTGCAGTCACCCAGCCACCGTCCTGTGCTTTATTCCCGCGTGGAAGTTGATGGAGAGGATTTGGGGGGATTCATTTTTACAGCTCTGGAATTCTTTGCAAGGGCCTGTTTCCCGGCGGATCTCCCCAGCTCCGTGGCTGGTTGTGCTTTGCAAGTGCAGTGGTGTGAATAATGTGAATTTATTCCATCTGAGGGTCTCCTCTCCTGGAATAAAGCCGGATGATGTCTGATGGCTCTTCTCCCTCTTTTCTGCTTCACGCGGTTTTGCTCTCACCAGTGAACTCCCTGCATAATAAAATCATTGCTTTTCCAACAGATAACCCTTAATCTTGGAAATAATGGAAGTCTTTGAGCTTGGCTGTACTCTCTGAAGGGAGATAAATTTTTTACTGGGGTGGCTGTTTTTTTTTTTTTTTCCTGCTCGCTTTCTTGGCAGGAAACTAAGCTGGAGTCAGCATCGTGTTCCCCGCAGCTCCTGGGGTGAAATGTTATCTGGGAACGTACAGGGAATATAGACTGAGGAGTAAATACCAGTTAAAAATGTTTGAGCAGTGGCCTGAGTTAGAGATGTCTCAATAAATTAAGTTACTTGCAGCATGAGGCGTGTTCTAAGGAGGGGAGGGGGGGAAAAAAAAAGGGCAACATATTGGCATGTTTAGGTCTAAATTCGATTTCCACGTGTGGCTGTTTGACGGGCAGTTCGTCAGGGCGGTGTTTTCCAGGCAACATTCCGGTGTTTTGGCCGTTATTTATCTTGCTCCTTCTTTTTTATCTGCTGCCTCTATCTTGTAGTTCATAGATCTCTGCCGTTCCCTTCCTCTCCTCTTAGAGATACTTGTAAATCTTGAGGCAACAGTTTTAAATCTTTGCTGGGCCATAATTAAATATATTAATAAAAGGCTGTCTCCAGAAATAAAAGTCCACCCAAAAATTCCTTGGCTTTTTGTCGTTCTCAGACATTATTTTAGAGCTTGCAGGGTTGGAGTTTTTTAACACAGATCTTCAGTAATGCCAAGCAAAGCTCTCTTGAGTAGTTAATGATTAATTAATGGGATTCCCCATCCCTGGAAGTGTTCAAGGCCAGGTTGGATGGAGCTTGGAGCAACCTGGGCTAGTGGAAGTTGTCCCTGCCCATGGCAGGGTTTTGGAATGAGATTGTCTTGGATGCTCTGGAGCCAGGCTGGGAGAGCTGGGGGGGTTCCCCTGGAGAAGAGAAGGCTCCAGGGAGAGCTGAGAGCCCCTTGCAGGGCCTAAAGGGGCTCCAGGAGAGCTGCAGAGGGACTGGGGACAAGGCAGGGAGGGACAGCACACAGGGAATGGCTTCCCAGTGCCAGAGGGCAGGGAGAGATGGGAGATTGGGAAGGAATTGCTGTCTGGGAGGGTGGGGAGGCCCTGGCCCAGGTTGGGCAGAGAAGCTGTGGCTGCCCCTGGACTCCTGGAAGTGTTTGAGGCCAGGTTGGATCAACCTGGGCTAGTGGGAGGTGTCCCTGCCCATGGCAGGGGGTGGCACTGGATGATCTGTAAGGTCCCTTCCCACCCAAACCATTCCATGATTCTCTGAAAAGCTGCAGCCCTGGAGGAGGATCCTTCTCTGCTCTGAGCTGTATTTTTAGCAGCAGTCATGTTACGATCTCCTGTCTCCCATGGGCTGTGCTGTCATAACTCTGTGCTTGTTGTCTAATCTCAACCCAGAACTGAGTAAAATATGATGCAATCTGCAGGTAATTCCCAGCTATCCATCACTTTCGCTTCCAGTGGAAGCACTGCAAGTGCCCAACTCCTTATCACGGTGCAGAGTGAGAAGCTGATTGCTGAGGCTTATCCTGAGATATGAATAGGGCAGAAGAGGGACTGTGCTGAAAGGTTTAGGAGTCAAAATTATTCAGGCAGGATTGCTCGGAAAATGTGCTGGGAGAAGTGCCAGAGGAAGGTTGGAGAAGCTGTGCTTGGTGTGGTGGGTTAACGGAACAGAGGGGCAGCATTTGGTTGGATCAGATCTGCCTGCCTTCCTTCCTGCTCCACATCCAGCATCTCCATCAGGATCTTGTCAAATATACACGATTCTCCTGGCTTTTTAAAT
>VXAY01004341.1:205466-216148 GCA_013399855.1 Oxyruncus cristatus
TATAAATATAAATATAAATATAAATATAAATATAAATATAAATATAAATATAAATATAAATATAAATAATAATGGGTTTTTTCCTTCTCTGTCCCTCGTCTCATCCACTCCAAGCAGTCTGTGCTTGCTGCTCCTCAGCCTCCTGCCTAAAGGGTGTGTCGGGGGTGCAAACCTGCTGTAGCCAAGGTGTGGGAAAACGACTTTGGAGCACTGAGTAACAAGTTCAGAGTGTAAACCTTGAGCTGGAGTAAAATTGGGAGCGGTTTGTGTCCTGTCAGAGCTGGGGGAGAGGGGGTTGTGAACCGGGTGTTGATTCCCTTGCCGGTGAGCACCACGTTTAAGCATCTTCTGACATCTTAAAGAGGGAAAATGGGAGTAAAAAGGCAGCTTTTATAGGATCAGGTGAATGACAGTAGGAAATGGGGATAAGGAAACTTTCTGTCTGGTCTCTGGAAAATGACACGTTCCAGGTATCGAGGTGGTAACAGAGAATAAATCACCGAGGACGAGGGTGGCATTAGAAGTTTCAGACGTTCCTCTGCTGCTGGGAGTTTTCTGTCCTGCTGTTCTGGTTTAGCATCCGGATTGTCTTCTCTTTGCCCTCAGTCTGCTGTTTGTCCTGGAGCAAGGAATAGGCTCCTCTTAACTCTGCCAAGCAAAGGGAGCTCAGCTGGATCACTCTCTGTGCCCCTGTCAGGGTGGGGCGGGAGCAGGAGCAGAGAGAGCTCAGTTTGGGTGTCCAGGCCTCAATTTCACCTTTAACATACACAAAATTCTCTGTATTTTGCCTCCTTTCTTGCCAAGACTATCCAGGACTGAACGTTTTTACTCTGCCAGCTTATTCGGGAGGGGAGTTGTGTGTTGATTTGCTGCAGGGATTATCCTTCCCCTTCTCGACCTCGTTGCTGAAACCTTTTTTTTCCTTCCCAAGTGTGTTCAAAACGCCTCTGTTTTCCCTGGCATCCTCCTCTGTAATGTGAAATACCAACCAGGAAGGCAAATTTCCATGGTTTTCACAGCAGGGATGTTCCAAGGAGTGTGTGCTGGGTATTATTTAGTGCCCTGCCTTCGTTTTCTTCCCCTTCCTGCTCTCTCCTGGTAGTATTTTAGTCATATCTTCTCTCTTAAACTCTGATTTAGGGCCTCCTTGGTCAAAGGAAAGGCTTCAAACTGGGGGAATGTTTTCAAACTGTAACTGTGACTCAGGATTTCCGTCGTTGTTCAGAGTCTCCAGCGGTGTTTTGGACCAGGAGCTGCTCCAAAGGATCTGATATCAGCTTTTTGCAGGACTGTTAAAAGGTCAGGCAGGAAATGGCCCAAATTTGGGCAGTCCCAGGTGCTTTGGAGGGTTTATTAGTGTGTTCTCCGAGCTCCCAGCAGTCGTTTGCCACACAGACCTTCCTGGGGGGTGTCTGTGAGTGACAAGAAAATATTGACCTGGTTTTTGGGGTGGTTTGTAGAGAAAACATGAATTGGGGGAGTGAGAAATCAAGAGGGTGAGTGAGGAGGTTGAGTCACATGGTTGGTTCTTAATTCTCTCATTACGGTGGGAAACACAAGCCTGGGTGTGTCTCTTTTAACCAGTTCAGGTGGATTTCCTTCCCAGAATTCCCAGGACAGCAGGCAGAAATTAAGGAGCTGGGGTGATTTGATAACTCCATGTAAATTCCTATTTCCTGTGTTTGTGAGCAGTAAAATAAGAGCACAGTGTTACTGTCAGGTGTAACCACTTGTTGGAGCTACATCTGGGGTGTTGCAGACAGTGGAGAACAAAACTGCAAGATGAATCCTTTATCTGGAAGATCAGCAGGAGTTTAAAGCATCCCAAATTCCTCCTTTAATCCCAGGAAGGACATGCCGAGATTTGATGGTGCCAGTCAGTGGCTGCAGAAAGGACTTGCAGAAGATTCTCGGTGGGATGAGGATCTTCTGAAGGATCAGCCAGAAACATCCACAGTGTGTCCCTGCCCGTGGAGGGGGTTGGAATTAGATGATGTTTTTTGGATCCTTTCCAACCCCAACCATTCTTTGACCCTGAATTTTTAGGTCCCTTCCAACCCAACCCAGTCGAGTTACTTGGTTTAGTTCCCAGTTCTCTCATTACAGTGGGAAACACAAATCTGGCTGTGTCTCTTTTAACCAGTTCAGGTGGATTTCCTTCCCAGAATTCCCAGGACAGCAGGCAGAAATTAGGGAGCTGTGGTGATTTGATAACTCTGTGTAAATTCCTGTTTGGAATTTACATTGTGTTTGGAGGCAGAGCAGTAAAATAAGAGCACAGTGTTACTGTCAGGTGTAACCACTTGTTGGAGCTACATCTGGGGTGTTGCAGACAGTGGAGAACAAAACTGCAAGATGAATCCTTTATCTGGAAGATCAGCAGGAGTTTAAAGCATCCCAAATTCCTCCTTTAATCCCAGGGAGGGATTTGATGATGCCAAGCTGCAGAAAGGACTTGCAGAAGATTCACAGTGGGATGAGGATCTTCTGAAGGATCAGCCAGAAACATCAACGGTGTGTCCCTGCCCGTGGAGGGGGTTGGAATTAGATGATGTTTTTTGGATCCTTTCCAACCCCAACCATTCTTTGACACCCAACTGAGGGTAACAAAATCCAAAGTTGGCTTGTTTTCCTCTTCTTTTTAAGGGCAAGAGCAGCAACACCAAGGATTTAGTGTTTTTAGGGACGTGGCTGAGGATTGCAGAGCTTTTGGAAGACCCTTTTCTAGGTCAGTCCCGTGGTGCAGTTCTGGGCTGAGCAGGAGGTCACGTCAAATAATCGTAACTTTCCACTCTCCCTAAATTTAAAATCCATGAGTGGGAACCATCTCACGGTGCCAGGAGGCTTTTTCCAGCATCCAAGCGCCGCCCGTGCTCTGCAGGGATCCATGTGATCCACGTGGCCTTGGCCACCAACTGCAGGGAATTGTAGCAGAAATAAGAGGTGCCCTGAAGAGGAAAAACGTCCCAAAATATTGAGGTTGATGGGAGGTCCCAGCTCAGGGGGGGAAAATTGGTGGCCTGGCTTGGGTTGAACGTGGTCCTGTCACTTCAGTGCCCGGTGGGGTGAACTTGGAGGTGACCAGTGCCAGCTGAGCAGTGGGAGCTTGAACCTCCCCGTGCAGGACACCGTCAGATGGGGCTGGAAAACACGGACACGGTGCTGGGAGCCAACGGGGCTCTTCCCACGGAGAATTCAGAGGGGGTGGCACTTGGGAATGAAGTTGGGTTTATATCCCAGAAAAGAACTGCTGGGAACTTGACTGAAGACGAAGCTGGAGTGTCAAACTAGATGAAGCTGGACTGTCACCCGTGGGATACCAACCTATCGGATCCAACCCTTTCCTGGTTAAAACCTGGAAACCTGGATGATCTTTAAAGGGCCTTTAAGGACCCCTAAAAGGTCCTTGTAAAAGGGACCTAAAGGGACCTGTTAAAGTTCCTCCTTCCAACCCAAACCTTTCTATGATTCTTTCAGTACATGAAGGGCACCTAAAAGAGAGCTGGAGAGGGACTTTGGACAAGGGATGGAGGGATTGGACACAGGGAATGGCTTCCCACTCTCAGAGGGCAGGGAGGGATGGGAGATTGGGAAGGAATTGTTGTTTTGGGGGGGGGGGGGGGAGGGGGGAAAGTTTTGTTTTTTGGGGGGGGGGGGGGGCCTGGCCCAGGTTGGGCAGAGAAACTATGGTTTCCCCTGGATCCCTGAAAGTGTCCAAGGCCAGGTTGGAGCACCCTGGGCTAGTGGAACGTGTCTCTGTCCATGGAAGGGGGTGGCACTGGGTGGTCATTACAATCCCTTCCAATCCAAACCATTCCATGATTCTCTGATGGTATCAAGTCCAGCTCTAGGAGAGTTCAGCCTGGTTTTACAGAGCCCACAACTGCACTGTACTGATGTCTTCCCTCTGGTGCCCAGGGACAGCACCAAGGGAAGGGCTGGAGCTGTGCCAGGGCAGGCTCAGGTTGGATCTCAGCACAAGGTTCTTCCCCCAGAGGGTGGTTGGCACTGACCAGGCTCCCCAGGGCAGTGGGCACAGCCCCAAGGCTGCCAGAGCTCCAGGAGGGTTTGGATGATCCTCTGGGGCACAGGGGGGGGTTGTTGGGGTGTCTGTGCAGGGCCGGGGGTTGGACTGGATGATCCCTGTGAGTCCCTTCCCACTCATGATATTCCCTGATTACTGTATCAAGCTGTTGTGGTTTCACACTCTGAGGTGTCTCCCTGATGACAGGGAGCAGCAGCACAGGTACCCAATTTAGCTATTTGGAAAAACCAGGGAGAGAAGGAGTGTTGTGTAATTATCCCAGAGGAGCTCAGCTCAATCAAAGGTGCATTGTGCCGCTGTGTAATTATCAGGTATTGATGCACAGCTTAGTCTGCATGGACTGGATCCTTCTGGTCTTTTAAAAAGGAATGATCTTATTCTTGTTATGAAAGGTCAGGTTTTCAGTGCCCTCCTACTGGGCATGATTATGATGAATAACTTACTTATCTTAATCAGCCCTGAATTAAATGTCTTCTGTCATTTCAGCGTGAGGCCACTTCCCAGCAGCTTTGCTTTCTGGTTTGTTGTAGTTTTGAAGTGTGGAAATGCCTGTTGAGAAGCATTTGAACGTTAATTCTCCCCTCCCTCTCCCTTTCAACACAGCCTGCAAAGTCAGTCACAAAACTAATTAGCTGACATTAATATGTTCACTGCTCTAGGGGCTTAAAAACTTAATTTTCGGTGATGATGAAAGCGACAGAGAAAATGGTTTGTTTGTTGACTTGCAGGGTAGTTTGTGTAATTGTAGCTAAATGCTTTAAATCACTTGGTTCTGAGACCATGTGGCTCATCCTCGTGGAATATTTATGGCTCGTGTGTTGGTTTTTTGCTGATGCCAGGTTTTATTTGGGAAGGGAACTCCACTGGCTTCTCCCCTTCCCCCCTGAGGTCACCAAGTCAAGGGGATGCAAAGGGAGTGTTCCCATGGCAGGGTCTGTGTGTTACTTCCGTGTGATGCACAGTGATTGTCCTGTGGAGCCAGGCTGGGAGAGCTGGGGGGGTTCCCCTGGAGAAGAGAAGGCTCCAGGGAGAGCTGAGAGCCCCTTGCAGGGCCTAAAGGGGCTCCAGGAGAGCTGCAGAGGGACTGGGGACAAGGCAGGGAGGGACAGCACACAGGGAATGGCTTCCCAGTGCCAGAGGGCAGGGAGAGATGGGAGATTGGGAAGGAATTGCTGTCTGGGAGGGTGGAGAGGCCCTGGCCCAGGCTGGGCAGAGAAGCTGTGGCTGCCCCTGGATCAACGTGGGCTAGTAGAAGGTGTCCCTGCCCATGGCAGGGGATGGAACTGGATGTTCTTTGAGCTCCCTTTCCAGCCCATTCCATGGTGCTCTGATGCCTGAGCAGTGCTGGCCCTGGAGATGTGCAGGTCCATTTCCACCACTGCCAGGACAGGAACCTTCTCCAGAAGCCCTTGGCAACCTCATGAGGGTGTTGTCCCCTTCCCACACTGGTGGAGCTGCAGCTTTGGGAGTTGTCATTGTGGGACGAGTTAATCATGCCTGGAAACAGGGGTTGATTGTTGTGCATGAGCAGGCAGATACTTGTGCACAGTGGGCCGAGCTGCCTCCTGAATTCCAATGAAGCCCTTGGAGCAATGCAGGATGTGCCGGAGTTAGCTCAGAATAGCTGTTTAAACAACCCCAGCTCTCTCGGTGTTTCCTTGTAGGTGTTCCATCCCTCTCATCACCTCCGTCTTCTTTCCCTGTCCCCTCCTGCTGTGACACTGGAGCTGAGTCTTTCTGCAGACTCGTGGTTTGTGACCTCTCAGGCTTTGGACCCCATTGCACCAGTTTCTCTTTGCAGTCCAGGTGGGGACGTGGCTCAGAACACGCAGCTGATTTCAGGGGCTCCTGGGTTTTAAAGCTGGCCATGGACAGCATGGAGAGCACAGAGCCTGGTTTTGTTCCTTCATGACAGAGGGGAGCTGGATTTTTTTCCGTGGAGGTGGAGAAATGTGGGATCAGAGACCCCCCTCAGCAGTGGCGCTGATGGAAACCTTGGCTTGGAGGCACCATCTAGAACTCGTTGCAGCCTCCAGGGCTGTGATATAAATCCTCAAAGGATGACCTCTAATCCTGCTTGTCTCATCAGGACGGGAGGAAACGGCTTCAAGTTGTGCCAGGGGAGGTTTAGGTTGGATATTGGGGAAAATTCCTTCATGGAAAGGGCTGTCCAACCCTGGCACAGCTGCCCAGGGCAGTGGTGGAGTCCCCATCCCTGGAGGGATTTAAAATCCCTGTAGATGTGGCACTTGGGGACATGGGTCAGTGGTGGCCTTGGCAGTGCTGGGGATGATTAGACTCAGTGATCTCAGAGGGTTTTCCAGCCTCAACAATTCCATGATTCTGTCAAAGGAAAGTGTAGCTGGCTCTGTTGAAATGTGTTCTGCAGAAGTTCTTTTCAAACCAATTGTATCTCCTGAGGTTGCTCAGAGCGGCCTTAGTTCTAAAGACATCAACCCACGGGCCCAGGAATGTCTGAATTTCAGAAATACCTTGAAAGATTAAATCTACAAATTCCTGGGTGAAAAAAAAAAAAAACCAAAACCCTCGCTGATCAGCCTATTGCTCTTTTCTGGCTCCCCTTATTCAAGTTCACCTCGTTTGACTTGTGGCTTGTGTGATGGTACCAGCCATTCCTGCTGCTGCCCTGCCTGAATGCAACCTGTCAGCTGGAATTTTCCCATGGGATCCTGCTTGCTTGGCTTCTGCTCTGCCTTAAAATGGAAGCTCCTCTGTTCCCACTGCTCACCCACAATGCCCATGGGTTTAGAATCATGGAATGGTTTGGGTTGGAAGGGAGCTGGACACTTTCCACCAGCCCAGGTTGCTCCAACCTGGCCTTGGATGCTTCCAGGGATCCAGGGGCAGCCACAGCTTCTCTTCCCAAACTGGGCCAATGCTTCCCTACTGTCCTCCTTGAGTTTTCCTACCTGGTGTGGGTTTTTTTCCCCTCTCTGTTAAAAACTGAGACAAAATGCTTCATGAGAAAACTCAAGTCCCTTCGTTTCTAGATCAGCGTTTTGCTTTTTTTTTAAAACCGTTCTTCGTCGGGAGCAGATGAAATCATAGAATCATAGAATCACAGAATCATAGAATCAGACGGGTTGGAAAGGACCTCTGAGATCATCAAGTCCAACCCTTGATCCAACACCACCGCGGTTCCCAGACTATGGCACTCAGTGCCACGTCCAGCCTCATCTTGAAAACCTCCAGGGATGGAGAATCCACCACTTCCCTGGGCAGCCCATTCCAATGGCTGATTGCCCTCTCTGGAAAGAATTTCTTTCTGATATCCAACCTAAACCTCCCCTGGCACAGCTTAAGGCCGAGCCCTCTTGTCCTACTGCTGGTTCCTGGGAGAAGAGACCAACCCCCCCCAGCTCCCCCCTCCTGTCAGGGGGTTGTAGAGAGTCATGAGGTCTCCCCTGAGCCTTCTCTTCTCCAGGCTGAGCAACCCCAGCTCCCTCAGCCTCTCCTCACAGGACTTGTGCTCAAGTCACTTCCCAACCTCGCTGCTCTTCTCTTCACCTGCTCCAGCCCCTACATGTGTGGCTTTCTTCTGGGAAAAACATCACCCTTATTTCGAGGCTGAAAATAGAACTTAGGAAATAAAACAGCCTGTGCAGGGGGCAATTCCCAGGATGGATGGGAGCAGGGAGCAGGGGGGTTACGCAGAAGCCTGGTGGCTGCTTTATGGTCGGGAATAAAACTTCCAGGCTTTCCCTGTCAGGAAACACGGCGTAGGTTATACGAGTCAATTAACCTGGGAACCTCCAGGGCTGTTTTTCTTCTCCCTGGGAGCCTGTACTGCTGCCTGACAGGGCTTTCCTCCATTCCAGGGGAGGCTTTTCTCCCATCACTAACACACTGTTCATTTTGGGTTGTCCGTGGCTCAATGTGGGTGAATTTAAGGAATCTCTGGTAGGAATTGCTGTGTTTGAAGTGTCCCAGGCCAGGTTGGGCGGGGCTTGGAACAACCTGGGTTGGTGGAAAGTGTCCCTGCCCATGGCAGGGGGTGGCACTGGATGGGCTTTAAGATCCCTGCCAACCCAAACCATTCTGGGATGCATGGAATGGTTTCTGGTGCCCTCAGATGGAGCAAGGATGTGGAACTGTTGGAGCAAGTGGAGGGGAGGCAACAGAATTGATAAGGGAACTGGAGCATCTTCCCTAAGGAAACAGGCTGGGAGAGCTGGGGCGGTTTCCCTGGAGAAGAGAAGGCTCCAGGGAGAGCTGAGGGCCCCTTGCAGGGCCTAAAGGGGCTCCAGGAGAGCTGGAGGGGGACTGGGGACAAGGCAGGGAGGGACAGCACACAGGGAATGGCTTCCCAGTGCCAGAGGGCAGGGAGAGATGGGAGATTGGGAAGGAATTGCTGTCTGGGAGGGTGGGGGGGCCCTGGCCCAGGTTGGGCAGAGAAACTGTGGCTGCCCCTGGATCCCTGGAAGTGCTTGAGGCCAGGTTGGATCAACCTGGACTAGTGGAAGGTGTCCCTGCCCATGGCAGGGAGGTGGAACTGGATAATCTTTGAAGTCCCTTCCAACCCAAACCATTCCAGGACTCTGTGATACGGAATAAAAATCAAACTCGGTGCACATGAAAGTTGTGCAGGTTCAGAGTTTGCAGTTATTTAAATATTAAAGGCCAGCGTTGTGTTCCAGGAGAGGCTTTTTGATGTGATTTCATTGTAAGCCTGTCAAACGCTTTGCCTTAAAATCCTCTTCAGGCCTAAGTGATCTAAAATATTCCCAGGTTGTCCTATTAATTGTGTCATCTGGAAAGCAAAGGTTGGCTTGAAAGAGCATTGAGGTTCATTATTTGAAATCTTAGAAATTAGGAGTGAGAGCAAGGCAGGTTCTGGGGTTTCTTGATGTTAAGTGCTGCTGACTTCTAAAAGCCAGGCTCAACCTCCTGGCTGGGGAAAAGCCACACTTTCTCCCTTACAACATCATAAAACCTTTTAATTAAAATTTCCACACACCAAACAAACGTTGAGGGACAGGTACGTGCCCAGGTTAAACATGCAGGGCCCAAGGCCCTGGGGCAGAGAGTGACATTCAGGTTACAGGACAATTATTTCTCAAATTAATTCTTAGTTTTTTTACGGGGAACTTTGTGCCGGGACTTGTGCTGCACCACAAGCTGGGGTTAAGGAAAGGATGTTCCCTCAGGCATTTGCTGCTTGGGTTGCAGTTTGGATCTTTGGTTTTCCCTGTTGTGCTCGGGTGGGACCCTCCTGCAGAGCTGCTCCAGCCCTGGGAACAAGAGCACAAGGACGTGGAGCTGCTGCCGAGAGTCCAGAGGAGGCCCCGGAGCTGCTGCCAGGGCTGGAGCCCCTCTGCTCTGGAGCCAGGCTGGGAGAGCTGGGGGGGTTCCCCTGGAGAAGAGAAGGCTCCAGGGAGAGCTGAGAGCCCCTTGCAGGGCCTAAAGGGGCTCCAGGAGAGCTGCAGAGGGACTGGGGACAAGGCAGGGAGGGACAGCACACAGGGAATGGCTTCCCAGTGCCAGAGGGCAGGGAGAGATGGGAGATTGGGAAGGAATTGCTGGTTGGGAGGGTGGGGAGGCCCTGGCCCAGGTTGGGCAGAGAAACTGTGGCTGCCCCTGGATCCCTGGAAGTGTTTGAGGCCAGGCTGGATCAACCTGGGCTGGTGGAAGGTGTCCCTGCCCATGGCAGGTGGTGGAACTGGATGATTTTAAGGTCCCTTCCAACCCAAACCATCCTGTGATTCCATGAATTAGTTCTACCCAAACAATCTCACTGGGTTGGTCCCTTCCAGCCCAAACCCCCCCGTAATTCCGCACCCTCGACAATACTATTGACTTCCCTCCGATCCATGTTGCCAAATTGAACACTTTCTTCACTAAAACAACTTCCTCTGAAGAACTGAGAGCTTTTAGTCCATCAGTCTCCTGGACACCTCCATCAGCACAGCTTGTTCGTTGATTTTAGAGCCATTAGACAAAGCTCTCCGCGATCGCTGAAGGGGACAATTACAGCAACAACAGCCCAACAATCTGTTTCACACTTTGCTTTCGTCTGCAATCTGCTGGTTTGCTTTAAATATCCCAAAACTCCTCGTGTCCTCTTCCCCAAAGTGTGAGTTCCACACAAAGTTTGCCTACAAATCCTTCGTGCGGGAGCGTTCCTCGAGATTTTTGCTTCGTGACAGTATCTACAATCTGCTCTGAAATGCCCTTTTTTTTTCCCCTCACTCTTTCTTGTTTTTCTTTCAAAAATTAAGGGAAAACTTTATCACATGCAGTGGAATTTTATTTTATTTTTTTTTTAATTAGACTGAGAGCCAGTGAAGGTTATTCTACCCCCTCAGCCTGTGCTGCGCTGAGCTCATCATGCCTTGCCTGAACCCCAGATTACAGAGAGAGCCCTCTAGTTTTCTGCACTAAAAAAAAAAAAAAAANTTTTTTTTCCCCTCACTCTTTCTTGTTTTTCTTTCAAAAATTAAGGGAAAACTTTATCACATGCAGTGGAATTTTATTTTATTTTTTTTTTAATTAGACTGAGAGCCAGTGAAGGTTATTCTACCCCCTCAGCCTGTGCTGCGCTGAGCTCATCATGCCTTGCCTGAACCCCAGATTACAGAGAGAGCCCTCTAGTTTTCTGCACTAAAAAAAAAAAAAA
>VXAY01004341.1:231109-245299 GCA_013399855.1 Oxyruncus cristatus
TGGTAGGGGGGCAGAGTTAAATCGCCTCAACAAGTGGAATCAAATAATAAGGTTTGAAGCGGTTTGGGTAACGTCCCTCTTCTCATCCCCCACCGTTAAGATTTCCCCTTCATTTGAATTTCCTTCCTGGACACTGAAAAACCGTGGGAGAGTTATTTGATCAAAACCCTTTTTTAAGGGGTAACGGAGGGAAAGGAAAAAAAAAAAACACACCAAATTCTCTCAAAGTTATTCATTTTTTTTTAAATACATTTTGAAAAGCGGCGTGCTGGCGGCGTATCAGAGGAGCCAAATAAAGGGGAGGCGGATGTGACACCGAGGATTTATTGTTCTGGCCGTTGGTTTTACGGGGTGCTCTGTGAACCTTCCTGGTTTGTCAAGTGAGAGCAGCGTCAGTAGAAATAATAGAAATAGAAACAATGAGACGCAGCGGAAACACTGAGGTCGAGCGTCGAACAGTTCCACCTTCCCTGGGGGGCAAAGCATCGGGCTGTGAAATGGTCTCCCCAGGGCACTGGTGGTGGATTCCACACCTGCGTCACCTGGGAAGAGCCCGGGCAAATTCCTGGGAAATTCCAATGGGGGTGGGAAGGCGAAATCCTGCTGGAGGAGGTGGGTGAATGAAATCACTTCATGGAATCATAGAATCAGACAGGTTGGAAAGGACCTCTGAGATCATCAAGTCCAACCCTTGATCCACCACCACCGCGGTTCCCAGACTATGGCACTCAGTGCCACGTCCAGCCTCAGCTTGAAAACCTCCAGGGATGGAGAATCCACCACTTCCCTGGGCAGCCCATTCCAATGGCTGATTGCCCTCTCTGGAAAGAATTTCTTCCCAATATCCAACCTGCCCCTCCCCTGGCACAGCTGGAGGCCGAGCCCTCTTGTCCTACTGCTGGTTCCTGGGAGCAGAGACCAACCCCCCCGGCTCCCCCCTCCTGTCAGGGGGTTGTGCAGAGCGATGAGGTCTCCCCTGAGCCTCCTCCTCTCCAGGCTGAGCCCCCCCAGCTCCCTCAGCCTCTCCTCATGGCAATTGTGCTCCAGTCCCTTCCCAGCCTGGCTGCTCTTCCCTGGCCCTGCTCCAGCCCCTCCATGTCCTTGCTGAGCTGAGGGCCCAGAGCTGGACACGGCACTCCAGGGGTGGCCTCCCCAGCGCTGAGTCCAGGGGCACAATCCCTGCCCTGCTCCTGCTGCCACACTGCTCCTGAGCCAGCCCAGCAGCCATCGGCCCTCTTGGCCCCCTGGGCACCCTCTGGCTCACATGTCTCTCACCGCATGTAATGCCTATAATTGTTTTATGCTCTGTTCCTGTTGAGTACACATCAAAACTCGGAAGCAACTGGAATTATTTGGCTTTTTAGTGCTGTGTTGGGGCTGATGATTTGTGGGAAATGGCTGAGAACAGATTTGCTGCCTCAGGGAACCAGGGGCTGTGTCACCACTCAGGAAAACACCATCAACTTCCTATTTCCACCCAGAAAGAGTGGAAATTGTGTCCAGGTGGGTTTGTTGCTCTTCGTTGGACATTTGCGCCGTCCTGGTTCTTGCATTTCTTGGAAGTCTTGGGGGTTTTTTCCCATTGTTTCCATTGACTGTGCTTTGGCTGCTGTGGAGGAGAAGGAAAGGGGAATTGCAGGAGAAGGGTCCAGTTTATTTGAGGGCAGCAGGGCAGGGAGGATTGTGCCCCTCTGCCCCCTCAGCTGAGCCCCCCCTGCAGAGCTGCTCCAGCCCTGGGAACAAGAGCACAAGGACGTGGAGCTGCTGCCGAGAGTCCAGAGGAGGCCCCGGAGCTGCTGCCAGGGCTGGAGCCCCTCTGCTCTGGAGCCAGGCTGGGAGAGCTGGGGGGGGTCCCCTGGAGAAGAGAAGGCTCCAGGGAGAGCTGAGAGCCCCTTGCAGGGCCTAAAGGGGCTCCAGGAGAGCGGCAGAGGGACTGGGGACAAGGCAGGGAGGGACTGCACACAGGGAATGGCTTCAAAGTGAAAAAGTGAAGATTTAAATGGGATATTGGGAAGGAATTGCTGGCTGGGAGGGTGGGGAGGCCCTGGCCCAGGTTGGGCAGAGAAACTGTGGCTGCCCCTGGATCCCTGGAAGTGTCCAAGGCCATGTTGGATGGGACTTGGAGCACCCTGGGCTAGTGGGAGGTGTCCCTGCCCATGGCAGGGAGTGGCACTGGCTGATTTTATTGTGCCTTCCAACCCAAACCATTCCATGATTCTGTGATCAGCTGCATGAAGTGGTCACTCCAGTGCAATATTTGAGGACAAGAGGAACCTCAGGGCAGGGGCCTGGTGGCTCCACCAGTTGTCTGTCTGTGGCCATTGACAGACCATGGTCTTTGTCCCCTCTGTGCCCCCTCCAGAGCTGTGACCCCTCCGTTCAGGCCCCTCTCAAAGCAGTTCCTCTTGTGCTGCGTGTCAGAGGGATGCACCTTATTTGCATAGATTTGAATAATGTCAACTTTATGGTGCCATTAAGCCCTTCAATAAAAAGGGAATCACTTCAATAATTCAACAGTGGCTTTATCGAAACACTCCAGGTGGAAGTCGCTGGCAGGGGCAGGTTTGAAGCATCTGATAAAAGGTGTCAAAAAGTTTGGAGATCGCCCTATTTATATCGTTTTTATAAGTTTGCCATTCAAAGCCACCTCTCAGGTTGAATCCCAAGTATTTTGATCTCTGCTTTTTTTCCGAGTCCGCCCAAAACCTTGTTGCAGGAGAACAACTCGGATCTGCAAAAAGAGGGAAGGGCTGGAGCTGTGCCAGGGCAGGCTCAGGTTGGATCTCAGGGCAAGGTTCTTCCCCCAGAGGCTGGTTGGCACTGACCAGGCTCCCCAGGGCAGTGGGCACAGCCCCAAGGCTGCCAGAGCTCCAGGAGGGTTTGGACATGGTGGGATTGTTGTTGGACTGGATGATCCCCGTGGGACCCTTCCAGCTCAGGATATTCCATGAGTCTGTGACAAGAGCACTCAGGGGTGGGGAAAGAAAGGACACCTGAGCTCTTCTGAGGTCTCCCAACCAAAATTCCACGTGGTGAGGCCACCCAGCCTCTCCTCAGCCCCTTTGTGCCGTGGTGGCTCCTCCAGAGGTCCCATCCAAACCCAGCAGGGGCAGGACCGGCCGTGGGTGAGATCCGCGATGCGGAGCACCACGAAACCCCGCGGGTGTGGGACTGAGGACTGCGGGCCCCAGTCCCCGGGCTCTGTGTCTCACAGGGGGCACAGCTTGCCCTTCACTCCCAGCTGACCTCCTCCTTGCATCCGATTCCTCATTCCCGTCACTCCTGCGTGAGTCATTCCAGTCATTCCAGCGGCTGCGCTTTGTCTCCCGGCCGGGCGAGCACAGCTCGGAGATGAGATGCACAGTGAGTCACAGTTCAAAAAGCAGGTGCCTGAACTGTCAAAAATAAATGTACAGGATTTGATTCTTCAGGCTGGTTTTTGTTGTCACGCTTTGTTGTCTCGGGAAAAGCTGGATTTGATGGAAAATAGGCTGGTTCTCCCCCACCCCCCGTTCAGTTTTAAGATCGAGATCAGCTGCGGCGAAACGATGCTGGGCTTAATTCCCTCCAGATTAGTTTGCCTGACAGGTTTTGGGTGCGTCATTATCCTTGCTGCGGTGGAGAGAAATGAAATCCCCCCGTGCAAAAATATTAACATTTTTTTTACTAACCTACGGCTTTACTGGGAATGTTCAGCCTGGAAAGGAAAAGGCTCCGGGGTGACCTAATTGTGGCTTTCCAGGACCTGAAGGAGCCGACAGGAAAGAGGGAGAGAGACTGTTTACAAGGCATGGAGGGACAGCACACAGCGAATGGCTTCCCAGTGCCAGAGGGCAGGGAGAGATGGGAGATTGGGAAGGAATTGCTGGCTGGGAGGGTGGGGAGGGCCTGGCCCAAGTTGGGCAGAGAAGCTGTGGCTGCCCCTGGATCCCTGGAAGTGTTTGAGGCCACGTTGGAGCAACCTGGGCTGGTGGAAGGTGTCCCTGCCCATGGCAGGGCATGGCATGAGATGATCTTTAAGCTCCCTTCCCACCCAACCCATTCCATGATTCTTTTCTGACCAGGGAAGGAAGGAGGCCCAGAGGTGCCTCCTGTCCCCACTGTCTGTGGTGTGGAATCGGGAGGGCAGAGATGACCTTGAGGAATGAGACAAAAATCCCAAAGGGGAAAGATTGTGCCCACGGGGGCTCAGAATGAGGGTTTCTGCTGCACACTGAGGGTCCATTGTTGGGAAGGGCAGAAGAGGAGAGAGGGCCCTGCCTGGGGCTGAGATGAACGAAATTACCCTCCAAGTCCCTCCAGCCCCCTGACTGATAATGAAAAGCTTTGATTTCTTTCTGATTTATGATGTCCAGGAGACTCTGAGGGATTTTGATGCCAGAAACACCTCTCAGGTCACCTGTGGTCCTGAGCAGCTGACGAGGTGCAGACAGGGGCTGTTGGGGAGCTGGAGGAGACAGGGCTTGTGTCCAGAGAAGGAATTCAAGGTGTTGCTCAATCAGCTGAGCCAGCTGGGGAAAGCCCAGGGAGGGGATTAAGGCACAGAGAAATGGCAGAGGGATGAATAAATTGAGGTGAGAAGGATTTGAGGTTCAAAGAAAGTTTCCGGTGGCAGAGCCATGAGATCCAGGAGCAGGGAGCCTCTGGAAGGGTCTCCCAGAGGTGGTGGCAAAGGCTGAAAGTGTAACTGCTTTTAAAGCTGAGGATTGGCCTTTTATGTGCCTGCATTAGTGGAGGACTGGATTTGGTGACTGTGGGTTGGGTTTTCCAGCCTCCTGTTTCTGTGAGTTGGCTGGAGGAGGAGCAGTGTGATGCTGAGCATCCTCAGGGCTTGGAAAGGACTTTAAAGCTCTCTCATTCCAATCTTCCACTTCGTTGCTCCAGCCTGGCCTTGGACACTTCCAGGGATCCAGGGGCAGCCACAGCTTCTCTGCCCAGCCTGGGCCAGGGCCTCCCCCCCCTCCCAGACAGCAATTCCTTCCCAATATCCCATCTCTCCCTGCCCTCTGGCAGTGGGAAGCCATTCCCTGTGTGCTGTCCCTCCCTGCCTTGTCCCCAGTCCCTCTGCAGCTCTCCTGGAGCCCCTTTAGGCCCTGCAAGGGGCTCTCAGCTCTCCCTGGAGCCTTCTCTTCTCCAGGGGAACCCCCCCAGCTCTCCCAGCCTGGCTCCAGAGCAGAGGGGCTCCAGCCCTGGCAGCAGCTCCATGGCCATTAATCCATTAAGAGTCAAACCCAGATCCATTAAAGAGCATTAGAAAGGACAAATCTCTTCCTTTTCACTTGCTCCTTCATCCTTCTCTTCCCCCCATCCCTTCCCTCTGCGTGGTCTCTGCTCCCCACCCTGCTCAGCACCGAGGATGAGGCGAGAGCCCCGAGCACCACCCTCCGAAACTCGGGGGTTCAGCAGATCTCTGTTATGATCAGTGAGATTCTTGACTCTGCCCAACAGAAAATCAACTCTGTGCTCGGTTCTGGCTCCCGAACAGCCGGGGGCTGTATCCCTACCATTCCTTCTCCAAGTTCTCTCTCCGTTCCCTCTGCTGACTGTGGGACACAGCACCAGGGTGTGCTTGGGGAGGGGGGGAAAAAAGCTTCATCCTGAGTTTGTTGCTTCGCTGGGGTTGGGGAGGTGAAGAAATCCGCTGTCACAACCCAGGCAGAAACAGCAGCTTCCATCATCCAGCCCCCGTGGAACACGAGTTTATCTGCCTTGCACAGAGCAGCAAAATCCCGCCGCAATCATTGCAGGGAATGTGAGATATGGAAACAGTTTTAGGTTTCATTTGGCTGGCTGTCGTCTCCCTTTGTCTTTTTTATTGAGCAGCAGTAATTTAACAGCGTTGTTTGACTCCTGCTCAGGCTCTTTCGGTGCCTTGTGTTGTATCGAGTTTCTGTTGAACGTTCAAGTACAGTGCTGCAGCGTGGTGCCTGATGGAAAAAGCAATAATTATTTCATTAATACCAGGGTAGAGCTTGTCCATGCTAAACAAGAAAGCAGAAAGCACCGAGTGTGTCGTGTAAAATAATGTTTCTCGGCTTTTATTTGAGGTTGTGGAGCAAAAGGAGACTCCCTCTTGTACCTGTGCTCACTGTACTCTTGCAACCTCCTCTTTTTGGAGAAGGGACCTCCTTTGGGTTGGAAGGGACCTTAAAATCATCCAGTGCCACCCCCTGCCATGGGCAGGGACACCTCCCACCAGCCCAGGTTGATCCAACCTGGCCTTGGACACTTCCAGGGATCCAGGGGCAGCCCCAGCTTCTCTGCCCAACCTGGGCCAGGGCCTCCCCACCCTCCCAGACAGCAATTCCTTCCCAATCTCCCATCTCTCCCTGCCCTCTGGCAGTGGGAAGCCATTCCCTGTGTGCTGTCCCTCCCTGCCTTGTCCCAGGTCCCTCTCCAGCTCTGTTGGAGTTGGCAATTCACACTTTACCTGAAAACTTTATTTCATGACCATATTTGCAATGTAAGTGTGAAATCATTCTAAGAGGCTCCAGTAAAGCATATTAGAGAGTCCTCCATCTTAGGCCACTGGAACTGGATCCAGAGCCAGGATCATGGGATCCTCTGCTCTACTGAATCCTCTGCTTTTCAGTTCCAAAAAGGACAGGACAATCCCATGGACTTCCTAAAGCCCTTCCAGCTCTCAGAGCAACCAGCAGCCAGAGAACACAGCCCAGAGGGGTCTAGAAGGCCACTGGAGAATGAACGTGACCCCTCCAGAAAGAACAGAAACAAAAGGCAAAACTGGGGGGAACACAAAGCAAACAACTGAGAAAGAGAGAATGGTTTGGGGGAATCATATCACAGAATCATGGAGTGGTGTGGGGTGGAAGGGACCTTCATCACCACCCAGTTCCAACCCCCTGCCCTGGGCAGGGACACCTTCCACTAAGCCAGGTTGCTCTGGGTCCCTTCCAACCTGGCCTCGGAAGCTTCTTTTTGTTCTTGGGGGAATGTTCTTTGCTGTGTTGATGCACGGAGCGTCGTGGGGGTGAAACCTGGAGCCAAACTCTGGAAGGAGAAGTTGAACCCAGTCCCCGTGGTGGGACGTGCTGATGCTGGGGGTGCTCTGCTGATGGGTTTGGAGGGAGAGCAAACCCGGCCCTGTTGTTTAACAGGAGCTGCTCCTCTGTGGTTCAGTTCTGGGAGGAATACCAGCCCTGTGCAGTGCTTGGCTCTGTGACAGCCTGATTTTTGTGAAGTGCCCGTGGTTCTTTGCGAGGACTCGGGCTTGATTGTTGCCGGCTTTGCTGGCTTCGTGCTGGAAACCTGCCAGGCACAGCGGCGTGGTTCGTGCCCTGGAGCTCGTCGGAGCTGGGGAAGCCGAGGCTGGGGGAGGAGGGAGGGTGGAACAGGCTGTGTGTGACAGTTGTTTCGTGCCCTTCTCCCGCCCCGCAGACGGTACCAAAGCCCATCGCGCTGGAGCCCTGCTTCGGGAACAAAGCGGCCGTTCTCTCCGTCTTCGTGAGGTTGCCTCGAGGACTTGGGGGAATTCCACCACCAGGACAGTCAGGTGAGGGTTATCCTTGTCTCTCATGGCTTGGTGTTAACTCCATACTCCTCCCCCAGCCTTTCCTGATCCCACAGAGCTTCCCACAACCCCAGCTCGGGGTGTTTTGGGCTCCCTGGGTTTGGGCCCTGGTGGCTTCCGAGCTGAGCTTTGAGGCGATTCCTTGGGTCAGGTGGTGGATGAACATTGGTTATTTGGATCATGCTGTGATTAATGCCCGGGGGGGAAAAAGGGGCGTCTGGTACAGACAGCTTTGCAGTAGTTCCTCATGGAAAGTAACCTGTCACCGGCCTGTTCCACTTCATTCCCAGCTCCATTTGTAGGGAGACATCAAGACATAGAATCATGGAATGGTTTGGGTTGGAAGGGACCTTAAAGCTCATCTTGCTTCCCACCTCCTGCCATGGGCAGGGACACCTTCCACTAGCCCAGGTCGCTCTGAGCGACCTGGGCTAGTGGAAGGTGT
The DNA here is from genome assembly GCA_013399855.1 of Oxyruncus cristatus. Classification (NCBI taxonomy): domain Eukaryota; kingdom Metazoa; phylum Chordata; class Aves; order Passeriformes; family Cotingidae; genus Oxyruncus; species Oxyruncus cristatus. Next base: position 239,086 of record VXAY01004341.1, read on the forward strand.
CCCTGCCCATGGCAGGGGGTGGGAATGGATGGTCTTTGAGATCCCTTCCAACTCAAACCATTCCGTGATTCCCTGACCTGCCGTGCCCGTTTTTGCTCCCTGACTCTTTGCTCTGCCGCCCCTGATGCCCAAAAAAGGCTGAACGGGACTGCTTAGAGGCAAGGATTTCAGCCTTTAAGCAGCAAAGGTATTTATTGCATGCAACATTGGAGAGCTCTGAAAACTTTGGCAAAGATCAGGGAATATATATACAGTCTCTGTGAAAGGTTACAACACTTTACATGCATATTCATACAATTGCAACATCAGATTATAATATTCATAACAGGCAGAGTTGGGGCGGAGTCTAGGGTGGAGTCTTCTTTTTGGGGAGTTTCTTGGTGGGAGATCGGCCTCAGTAGGGGTCTTTTTCTCTCCTCATCCTCGGTGAACTTTTCAGCTTCTCTTGTTTTCGCTGACTCCTTGGTGAATTTACGCAGGGCCTTTGACTCATGTCCCCCCCCCCCTTATCTCCTGCGTTTCTATCTCATCCCTATTCATGTTGTTGTTTTAGCTCTCCTTCATCACAGCAGAACAGGACACTCTATCCTTGTCATGAGTTTCATCCTTGGTGGTAGGCACCATCCCTGCAGATCTTACATTCCTCAAAGCAGGGTGCCAGGATTTTTAACTCCTGAGGCTCTTGCTCTGTTTCACGCCAGGTCTCGCCGTGGCCAGCGCTCTGGTGGACATTTCACAACAGATGCCAATTGCCTACAAAGAGAAATCGGGCGCCGTCCGGAATCGGAAACAGCAGCCCCCTGCACAGCCAGGAACCTGTATTTGATGCATGGACATCACAAACTCTCTAGGGTTTTAAACAAAATGGAAGAGGAATCCCGAGGAGGAGGAGGAGGAGGAGGAAGATTTCCAAGTTGTGTCCCAAGAGACTCGAAGCACTCGGAAAAAAAGAAGAAAAAAAAAAACAAAAAGACAAAACCACAAAACCGAAACCACACCTTCCTTGATCCCGACTTCTTTCTCTCATCTCCGTGCTCTAGTTGGCTTTTCTTTGACAACTGCTCCACTTAAGTTTTACTGACAACGTGGCTTCAGGTTGCTCCTTTTTTTTTTGTTTGTTTGTTTGTGTTTTGTTTTTTTTTTTGTCTTTTTGTTTTCCTTCGAGTTCTAAGTAAAATAATTTTATTGCAGGGGGTGGTGCTGCCAGTCCCTGCCGGGTGTAAATAAGAACAGTAGTCCAATATGAATGACACTCAGGTTTCTACATGGAAAGTGCTTTGTAGTTCATGTATTTATCATAAACTGTACAAAAACAGGAAAAAAAAAAAAAAAGATAAAAAAAGATCCAGTGTTTACAGGTGTCAGCTCTCAACACATAAACACTACTATTATTAATCTTCGAAGCATCCTCATCCTTTGTTTTCATTTCAGTGTTTAATTCTGCCCTTCGTTAATTGTTTTCCGCGGAACTCTCTTCCAGACTCAGCCTTTTTTTTTGGTTCTGTTTTGTTTGGTTGGTTGTTTGTTTTTTGTTTTTTTTTCTTAAGCCATCACGGTCCAGGAATGCAAAAGCTGGGATGGTTTGAAGGTTGACGTCCGCGTGAAATATCTGGAAAAAGCCGGATGTTGCTTTGGAAGGACTCGGTGTTTCCATAGTCTTAACCTGCTTGCAGTACACCACACACAAGTGCCTAGACTTGAACAGATCTAGGGGGTGAGGAGACTGCTCCACACGCTTTGGAACACGATTAAATTCCCTTTAAGTGTCCCTACGCTCCCATCTGGGCTCGCCCAAGGCAATCCATGTTCTCTGTCCCGGGAAAACGGCTTTTTCCTGACTGACCAGCTGCTCACCCGGGTGGAAATAACCCGAGAGAGCTCCTGGTTGCAGCAGCACCTTCACAGCAGCAGTTTGTGTTCCGGGCCGGGTGCTTCGGATCCCTGCTGGGTTTGGCCTCTCTCCTCCCCGCTCCCCTTCTCCCGCCCTGGGGCGGAGCTGAGCCGGGAGCCGTCGCTCCCGCTGCTGCCGGTTTGCTCCACGGCTCCTGCAGGCTGTGAGAACCAGCCCTCCACGTGCCAGGGCGCTCGAGGGTGACGGGATGAAGAGGAACTTCAAACAAAACTGCAGCAGAGCAGCTTGGCTCGGCCACAGCTCGGAGACCTGCCGGCGTTTCCCGCGGGGTTTGAGCTCTGGTGGATGGTGAAGAAGTGGCTGGTCGGGGAAGGGGTTTTGCGAACAGCAGACAGAGGGTTTGGCTTTTTTTTTAGGGGGGAAGGGAGGCGTGAAACCATCTGAACGGCTCTGGTGAGTCGGGGTTGTGTTTTGAGGCTCAAGATTGGGCTCAAGGTTGCGCTTAACCCGTCCTGCTGTGCGTGGTGCTGGTGCCCGGTGTTTCCTTGGAGGTCTGGAATGTGGCACAGCCAGGGCCTCGGGACGTGGTGGTGTTGGAGCTGGTGGGAAGGTCTTAGTGTAGGTGCCAAACTGTGTAATTAGGGCTTAATCACAGTAATTCTGGGTCCAGTCCCTGGTTGTGTGGAGAACATCTACCATTTATTCAATGCCCGGGAAGCGCCCTTGGATCTTCCGGTCAGGCGGCACTTCCCAAACTGAAACCCGAATCACTGCATCTTTTGGTTTTGTTTCTTTTTAATGCACATTTTCGGTGATCAGTCACATCAACCACTCAGTTTTGGGGCTGTTTTCCTCTTTTCTAACCCTGTGTTTTGAAGAGGCTTTTCAGGGCGTGGCAGCGGCGCAGCAAAGGTGTGTGAGTTGGTGGCAGAGGGGATGGGAACAGCCTGGTTGGTGGCTTGGGGACCCTGGCGGGCGATAATTCTGATTTAACGTGTCATTTAACAAGGGCAACGGGACTGCAAAAGGGTGTCGGGACCGGGGAAAAATATTAGGGGAAAAAAAATCGCATTTGATATATAAGTATATATAAAAATGAGTATAAATATATATAAATGCATCTGTTTCCAAACCAGGAGTTTAAATGCCCTCTGGGAAAAAGGAGTTCCGGGAAGGGAAAGGGGTGAGTTTTGTGTTTTAGGATGAAGGGATTTGGGTAGTGTTAAGTTTTACCTGATGCCCAGATTACCTCGGACAGATCCATTTCCTCGCAGCACTTCCGAACTTGCTCTGTGATAGGACTAACCTGAACTGGAGAAATAAGACTGGACTAAAATCCCTCCCCTGTTATTCCATGTTTTCAGCCAAGATGCTCATCCTTAGGCTTGGGAATGTCTTCTTCTTGCTCCTCCAACCCTTTGGTTTTTTTTGGTGGGGAGGAAAACTGCCACCCCACGTGGAGAAAACCCTTGGGCTCGAGTCTCCCTAGTCAGGACAGAGCTTAAGCCGGGGCTTAAAGTTATTGCTGAGATTTTCCTGAGCAGAAACAGCTCCCGGAACTGGAGGCCTGGAAGGGTGATGGATTTTTGCATTAATAAAACAACATAAATATTGTTTTTTGGGGTTTTTCTTCCCCCTCCCCACCACCACCCCTGGAGAGATGGATTGTCAAGTCTCCAAAAGCCCCAAAACGTCAGATTTTGGGGAAGAAGAGCAAAAACGATCAAAGTTTTGAGGTTTAGCAGGACAAAAAAAAGGAAGTCAATAGAGTACCAGAGTTATTTACATAAATAAAAGGGTTATTTGTATAAATAAAAAGCTCCTTTAGGACGTGGCTCTGCTCTGCATTTGATCTCCAAACCAGAGAACTCACACATAGCTCTGCTGCAGTTTCATCCCAACTCGAAGGTAAAACAGGGAAAAAAGTGGGAATACGTGGGAATTTCTGGTGGTTTATCGCCAGGCCGATACCAGCAGGGAAGGATTTGTGGGATTATTTCCTTTGGAGGTAAAGGGGGGGGGGGAAGAACAACCTGATTTCCTGGGAGAATCCGTAAATAAATGACAAATAACACCCGGATTTTGCACCTGTGCATAAAAACCTCCAGCAGAACATGGAGAGATTTCAAATGTGCATAAACCAGAAAAAAACCCAAACCTATTGAATGTGTTTTTGAGGCATTTGAAGTGCTGTATGAGTTTTGTCTCGATAACTCCTTCAGCTGATCAGCGTGAGGGGACTTCGCAGAGCCCTAAACATCAGATCACGTCGTGATATCTCGCCAGGCAGGGAGGCACAACTTGATTTTCTGTGCTCAAATGCATAGAAACCAAGGAAAAGAACAGCTTTTCCATTGGAAAAGGGAGGGAAAACCCAATGCTTGGGAGACAAGGAATAAACGTCCTTAAAGGAGACACCACGAGCAGGATTAAGGCAACAGTTTAAGCCGCTGTTATTAAGATTGTGGCAGTGATTTCCATCCAAAATCACTGGTTTCGGGCATTCAGAACTGGCTGAAATTCAGCACTTGATGCCTTGACCCTCAGAACTTTCTGATTCTCTGAGAGGAGCCTTCAAAAAAACCTAAAAATAAAAGCTCAGAAGTGTTGTAGCCCTTTTATTCTTTAAAGCAGCGCTGCTGCTGGATCTCCAAACAACCAAAAACACGCTTGTTTTCCGTTATAATTCCCTGTTTTCCATGGGTTTTAGTCGGTAATTTTCTCTGGGCTGTCGCAGGCTGACCCTGCCACGCTCTGGGTGGATGTTTTGGGCACAGGAAGGTTCGTGAGGCACAACTTTTGAGGTTGTTGTCGCTCTCCCCGGGCTTAAAAAGTGCTGGATTGAAGCTGCCAAAATCAAGCCGTTTGTGGTGGGGTGTTGAACAGAAATCAGGGCGTGGAGCCTCCCGAAATCCAGTGGGACGGTGCCATTAGCACGTGGCAGCTCCTTTGGCTGCTTCCTTAGGGATAGTTTGTGTCCAGAATACCATTTTCGTGCTCAGAAACATCATTTCTCTGTGGTGAATGTTCCCAGGGTGCACAGTCAGTGGGATTATGGGATGGTTTTCCATGGAAGCTCGGCTCGTCCCGAGCTTTAGGCTTTTCCCGTGACCTGCGGGAATTCCAGAGCTGCACAGCCCAGGCTGACCCCCCCTCCAGGTGCTTTTCCTTTCCCACAAGACCCTGAGTTAGGGCATCGGCTGCATCCCAGAAGCCTTTTCCCTGGAAGCAGGGCCTCGCTGGCACCGAGCGTGTGAGGGAGCAAAGGCAGACTCCGCATTCCCGGCGCCATTCCCATCCCAGCCAGCAGTGGATGCCTCTGCATCTCCCATTTTATCCATTTGGGAATACCACAGGGAAGGGGAGGAGGGCTGAGCTGCAGGAGCAGGGGGGGAGAAGGGTTTATTGGGAAAGACCCTCGAGGCTGTGGGAGGAAGGGAGGGGGGTCCCCGTCTTATTTTTTATCTTGGCAATTTTGGGTCAAATTCCCGCTTTTCCTGCTGGTAGCTGCTGGAACGAGGCGGGTTTGCCAGGCCAGGACTACGACAGTGTGTGGGGTTTGACTACAACATGTGCTGGGGTTTGGGGTTTGGTTTTTTTTCTGCATCAGGGCAGGTTTTACTCAGTTTATTCCCTTGTTCCGACACTCCCCGCGGGCCGTTCGTGTGCGTCTTCCAGGTACTGCAATTCCTTGGCCGTTCCCTCTTCCTGTTTATCACCGATCCCGCAAACCTCGTCAGGAGGAAGAAGGAAAAAAAAAATAATTAATTTAAAAAAGAGAAAAAAAAATAAAAAAATTACAGTGGTGGAGGAGTGTAACATACACCGGTCCATTTTTTTTACAAAAAACTAAATAAATAATAAATAAAAAAAAAACCAAACAGAGTTTTATATTACTCCGAAACTTGTGCACAATAAATGTTCTTTCCCGTCCTCGGATCAGTCGCATTCTGGACTTTCTTTTTCTCTTGGTTTTGCCCTTCCCCTCCTTGTCCTGTCGCTGTTTTACGGTTCTTCTCTGCGGTCGGACTCGGGCTTCGTTTTGTTAATATGTACAATTCAGCATTTCTCGCGCCTCTCGTGTGTAAATAGGAGCAGGTATTGTAAACTATTCCATCGCTGGGGTCGTGGGTGTTACACAGACACACATTTAGGACTGCGGTTTTTTGGTATGATTTTTTTTTTGTATTGTAAAATAACGGCTGATTTAAAGGCGGAACGAGGAAAATCTCGGGAGGTTCTGTGCGTTTTAAACACAAATGTGAAGTACCTGTATATAAATAAAAGTAAATAATGCAAAATCTTTCCTCCGAAATAAAAAGTAGATGATCTGGTTAATTAAATTTTTTTTTCCTTTTTTTT
>VXAY01004341.1:251995-263527 GCA_013399855.1 Oxyruncus cristatus
CTTTGTGCTTATGGAAGTCCCCGGGAATGGAGCGATTCCTAAAAAAAATTGTCTCCCCTTTCTCTCTCTCTCTCTCTTGGCTTGCTCAGTCCTTTTGCCTTGACAAGCAGCTTTGGGGGGTTAAAGAGATTTGAAGGTGAAGATCCAGGGTTTGCTTCCCAGAATTCAGCAGGGATGGGATTTCATCCCTCCCCAAAAAATTACTGGCTTTTCACAGGGGAAAAGCAACGGCCCGTGCACACACGTGTTGGGGGGTGGGAGGGGTGGAATCGGGATCACATTCCTGAGCGAGGCTCGGAATTCATCCTCTCTTTTTGAAAAAGTGGGATTCGTGAGCAGGCTTGGAGGGAGAATGGACATCAAATATTGGTGAAGAGGGGGAAATGATCGGGAAAAAGCCATGAAGGTTTGGGGGTTGTTATTTAATTCCCACCTCCCTGGCTCTTTCCTGCTCTGTGCCCCACTCGCTTTATTCCAAAGCATCCTTGGAAGCCCTGGAAGGGCCTGGGACAGTATTTGAAGGACAGGAGGTGGGAATTGAGGGTCTCATTCACCTGTGATGCTTAGAGACAACAAATCCTAAGAAGCCTTAAAAGCAAGATATCCCTGGAAGTGTCCAAGGCCAGGTTGGATGGGGCTTGGAGCAACCTGGGCTAGGGAGAGGTGTCCCTGCCCGTGGCAGGGGGTGGGACTGAACGATCTTTGAGGTCCCTCCCAACCCATTCCATGATTCTATGGTATAAATCCAGGGGAAGGGATGACGCCTCTCACTGAAATTGTTAAAAACCATTTAAGATAAACCTTCCAAAAAGTGCAACCAGACCACTGGTGCTGCTGTGGGACATGGTCCTGGGCTGGGTGACCTCTGGATTCTCCACAGCTGTTTTCCACAGCGCCAGTCTGAGAGGAGAGGTCAGGTGGGGTTTCCAATCATCCCAATCACCCAGAAAAACTCTTCCTCTGCTGGATGAGAAGGAAGTGACCGAGTGGCACTTCAGCATCACTGGAACCGAGTTGTGAGAGCCCTGGGAGTGGAGCCATGAGAGATCCAGGAGTGGGTGCTCCTGGAGAGCAGCTGACACTTGTGTCCCCCCCTACAGCCACTCAGCCTGTGCACCATTAAAGGCTGGTGGAGACAACAGGCCGGATGCGTGGAAAAGCAGGGAATGACCGCAGGGCCGGGAAGGAAAGGGCCACAAGAAGGCAATTCCCAGCGTGACCTCACGGAGCTGAGGTAGTTCCTTGCCTTTGAAGGGCTGAGCAAGATTGGGTTTCACTCCCCTCCCACCCCTGGCTCAGAGGACACAAGTTTTGCAGGGTCGGGGTTGTGTCACTTGCTCTCCCAGAGGACACTGAAGTCCTGGATGAAGGGGAGACCTTGGAAAGGACCTTCCTGGAGCTCTCCCTTCCTGCCTGCTTCCCTGACCTGGCTGAGCCTCTTGGCCATGAAGTTCTCACCTGGAAGTCTCAGCTCGGGGTGGGACTTGGCACCCTGGCCACGGGCCCCTTGGATCTTGGCACGTTCCCACCCTGCACACGGGCCCTTGGATCTTGGCACGTTCCTCTGCAGAGCCCTGCATTGGGAAAACCAGGAACTTTGGATAGGATGCACCAGGAGGATTTCTGTCCGTGTCTGACACACCCACAGGTGTTCAGCTCCCAGCCGGAGAGGTTCCATGCTGGGCCAAAACCTAAGGAAGCTGCTGCAGTTCCCCAGCAAATTCTACAGCAGTAAAGAATGGGAGGTGTTCTGCAGGGAATGGGAACAAAAAGCACTGGATTCTGCTGTGTCAGCTGCTGCTAAGCCTTTCCATGGATCCAAATGCTAAGGAACTCCTTGGAGGAGCACAACCCAAGGGATAAATGGGCTGCTGCAAAGCCCAGGCCTAAATATTCTGGGAGAGTCTGGGTCTATTCCTGTGCCTCCCATGGCAGACAGCCTGGATCAGCATTTATCCTGGGAAGCCTTCACACCCTTCCTTACATCCTCTTTCCTGGCTTGATGTAGGAAGGGGCTCAGCCCCCCAGAAAGGAACTGGGACTCCTCAGCTCACGGGAAGACCTTGGAATGCTCAGGGAGCCCAAGGTCACACCGGAGCCATCCAAGACACCCCAGAGACATTTGTCCTCCTCTCCCTCCAGCTCTGGCTGCAGCTCAGTCCAAAGGGTTGCTTCCCTTTGTTCAGGTGAGCTCTTGGCTGAAGAAATAGGACCTGGCAGGAGGAAAAGCCCTTCACCTGCTCTCCTGGACACAAGTGGCCTCCGACAGTTCTCCAAGGAGGGGAAGCCACAGCAATGCACTCCTTACCCATGGCATGATCCATGAAATAGCCTGTCCACAAATTAGTTGGGTATTTCTGTCCCCAGGGTGGTATCTAGAAACCTTTCCTATCTATCTCTTCCCAGGAAATCCAATGAAACACCCTGGCTGAAGACTGAGACTGATGGATGCACAGGCAGCACGTGTTGGACTCACACAGTGGCCCCTGATGGAGAAAGCTCAGCTTGGAGTGGGACAAAACTGGCCTCTGCTTGTTTGGATGTGACAAAAACACCCCCACCCCAAACACTTGACAGGACCAGAGGATTGAGATTCCGGGGTGGGGACACGAAAAACCAGCCGGGAACAGAACGCAACACACGTGTTTCCTCCTGAACACCAGCGACACGTGACACATGTTTGCCCACAAAGGAGGGCCCGAGGGGTGTGTGGCAGCTGGGGGATGCATGCTGGTTGTATTCTGCTTTTCCAGAGGGTGGGGAATCCCCGGCAGCCAGTTTGGAGTGCGGTGACTTGGTCCACCCCGGAGGTGCTTCAGGTTCCTGTCCAGTGAACAAACCCAACCACCTTCTCACCACTGCTCTGGTGTCTTCAGTCTGAAGGAACCAGGTGGGTTGTCCTTCGGGTCCTGAGCAACCCTTGAGACAGTCTGAGCTCCATATTGCTTGACCTCTCCTGTCAAGAGCCCCCGCCCCCAGCACGAGTCAGGGCTTCAGGAAACTTCCTGACAGCTCCTCCAGCCATCCAAAGTCTTTTCCCTCCTGGATGGGGCAGGCAAAAGCATTTCCTTTGCAGCTCCCGTGTCCTGGGTCAACTCTCTCCTTCCTCTTTTCCAAGGGCATTGTCCACAGCTCCAACCCCATCCACAGAGAGCTGGAGAGACAACAACCAAGCTGTGGGGTGGGAAGGTGGCCGGGACCAAGGATGAGCTGGTTGTCGATGATGCTGATCGTAGAAAATCAAATAAACTGGCAGAGGGATGAGGAGGAGGAGGAGGAGGAGGAGGAGGAGGAGGAGGAGGAGGAGGAGGAGGAGGGAGGGATGCCCAAATCTCACCTCTCCTTCCCATCCCCTCCCTCCTCCCGGAAGAAGTTACTGCTCCGGTTGTTTTGTAAAGAAACCAACACAAATCGAGTCTGTGCCCGGCGCGTTCCCGCCCTGCCTCACATCCCGGAGAGGCTCAGCACGGCAGGAGCGAGGAGAGGCCACATCCAGAGCGGAGAGGCTGCCCAGGGGGAAGGGGCTGCCGGGCTGGAGGTCCCTGAGGACAGGCGGGTGGAGCCCCGGAGGAGCCGCTCCTCCCCTGCCACCTGCAAGGGAACGGGAAAGCGTGAGAGGGGGGATCGTGGAACCGTGGAATGGCTGGGGTTGGAAGGCACCTTAAAGATTATTTCGTTCCACCCCCCCTGCCAAGGGCAGGGACGCCTTCCACTAGCCCAGCTTGCTCCAACCTGGCCTTGGACACTTTAAAGGGATGGGGCAGCCACAGCTTCTCTGGGAATTCCATCCCATCCCCTCGCCACCCTCACAGGGAAGAATTTCTTCCCGATATCCCATCTAAACCTACTCTCTGGCACTTCGAAGCCATTCCCCCTTGTCCTGTCACTCCAGGCCCTTGGAATTAGTCTCTCTCCATGTTTCTTGTCATCCCTTTCGGGCACTGGAAGGCCACAGTTAGGGCAACCTGAAGCTTCTCTTCTCCAGGCTGAACAATCCCAGTTCTCCCAGCCTTTCCTCACAGCTCCATCCCTCTGATCATCTTGGTGGCCCTCCTTGGTCCCTCGGAGGTCTTGGGGCTTGGGAGCTGTGCACATGTTCCCGTGCAGAGGGGCCAGGCTTAGCCTGAGCCCCCAAAGTGCAGCCTGGAGGTGAGCTCAGCTCTGCAGGAGCTGCTGGTGAAGGTGTGGCTGTATCAGGGTCACCTCAGAGCTGGTTTGGGCCCTGGTTGGAGGTGTCTCTGTGTGAGGGGGGTGCCTGGGTGCTCACTCAGGTCAAGGGCTGCCCAGTGTCTTCACCTGGTGGCCTCAAAGGTGGAGATGTCATGGAATTGTGGAACGGTTTGGCTTGGAAGGGACCTTAAAGATAATTTCTTTCCAACCCCCTGCCACAGGCAGGGACACCTTCCACCAGCACAGGTTGCTCCAAGCCCCGTCCAACCTGGCCTGGGACACTTCCAGGGATCCAGGGGCAGCCACAGCTTCTCTGGGCAACCTGTGCCTGTAGCTGGCGCTCCCCAAACTTCAGAGAAATCCACCTGGATTTCTTTGAGGTTTGGGGAGCGCCAGCAGCAGGGAAACCCTCCGGGTTCCCCGGAGGTACCAGCGGCCCAGCCCGAAGCCCACGCTCGGTGCTTGGAGTCTGGGCCGCAGCGACAGCCCGTGTCACCCGAGTGCTCAGCAAATCAGGGCCACTGTTAATTATTCAGCAGCAGAAGAATTCAACCTGAAAATCACTCCGGAGCGGGGAAAGTGGGAGGTGGGGCCAGTCAAGGTCGTTTTTGTTTCGTTTAAGAGTAAAATCTTGAGTGCCTGGCGCTGCCACCGGCGGCAAATGGATCTGCTGTTTGCTTTAAATCATCTCAGTTTAATGTTATTTTGATGGTAACAATTTGCTGCCCGACTGGAACCTCTCCTGTGGGATTTTCCGGTGCAGACCATAGTTGAGCCTCTGTGTTTTGACCTCCAGGATCCTCATCTAAGGGAGGAACTGAGTCCCGGGAAGGAGAAGTGATGGTCTGAAGCTGCTCTGAAGGAGGGTGAGGAGCCACGTTGGTGGTCCTGGATCCCCTTCTACGTCCCTGAAAAATCCATGGATTTCCCAGGACTTCTAAAAGAAATGTATCAGGGAAGGGAGGGGAAGGTTTGGGAAGGGAAGGTTAGGGAAGGGAAGGGTTTGGGAAGGGAAGGCAAGGCAAGGCAAGGCAAAGCAAGAGAAGGTAAGAGAGGAGAAGAGAGGAGAAGAGAGGAGAAGAGAGGAGAAGAGAGGAGAAGAGAAGAGAAGAGAAGAGAAGAGAAGAGAAGAGAAGAGAAGAGAAGAGAAGAGAAAAGAGAAGAAAAGAGAAGAGAAGAAAAGAGAAGAGAAGAGAAGAGAANCCCAACAGTTCACAGCAGTCACTGCTGTGCCCACTAACCTCCTTCCCTGCTAACAGCAGGCAGAGATTTAATGAGGAGGAGAGGAGAGGAGAGGAGAGGAGAGGAGAGGAGAGGAGAGGGACCAACAGGCAGGAAGGCAGAGTGAGGTACAGGAACTTGTAGCTCTGAGCTTGATACTGGGGAAGAAAAAGCCAGGACATGCAGAAGAGGGTGAATCAAGGACTCCAGGAGGTGTAGGGGAGGTTGGGTGTCTGTGGCTGGAATGACACAGGTGGAAGAGGCAGCTGAGTTGATAGGGGCGGGAGGAGCCACAGACACAGCCCAGCATCTCGTGGGGCCAGTCCAGCCCTGTCCTACCTTGGTGGGCTGCAGGTGCTCCAGGATGTTCTCTCTGAGGGTGGCCACGGCCCTGTTGGCGTTTCGCTCCTGCTTGTACATCTGTGTGGTGGGGGGGATGGAGGGGGCCACGGCTGAGCTCAGGTACGTCCCGTTGCCAAAGGCCTGGATGGCATTTTCTTGGGAAAGAGATGGAGAAAAGGGTTGTCAGGGCAAGGCGAAGCTTCCCTGCTCCGGCCTCCTCTGTCTGCGCCACCTCGGAGGGTCCCCACGGCTGCTCTGTTGGCAGCCGGGGAGCTGGGCACCCACAGACTCTCGGGGAGCCGGGCAGCTCCGTGCCCCCCTTCCAAAGGAGGCCGCCCGGGGTCTGGGCCGTGGGGGTACTCACGGAGGCAGGCGTTGTTGGTGAAGAGGTGCAGGAAGGTCTCGCACTCTTCCTGCCGGTTCCCGCTGGCGTTGCAGGTGCACCAGGGAGCGATGCTGGACGTGGAGTTGTCGATGTAGTTGGGGGTGATGGGGCTGCCTGCAGCGGGGGGAAGGGGAGGAAGGGTCAGTGAAATCCCCCCAAGCTGCTCTCTCGGGTTACTCTGCCCTCAGCCTCGGCCAAAGCCCTCTGTGATGGCAGCACAGCCCTTCCAGCGCTGCTGGCACGGGTCTGGTTTGCTCCCAGGGAGGAGAAAAGTGTGAGTCACAACCCTTTTGGTCACCCCCCACCCCACCACCAAAGTTTTCAATCCATTAGAAAGTGCTCTCAGTCCAAGGAAGGGGCATTTTCTGGGAACTCAGGTTCTCTAAGAACACTCATAGAGTCAAGGAATGGTTTGGGCTTGGAGGGGCCTTAAAGATCATCTCATTCCACCCCCTGCCACGGGCAGGGACACCTTCCACTAGGTTGGTTGCTCCAACCTGGCCTTGGACACTTCCAGGGATCCAGGGGCAGCCACAGCTTCTCTGCCCAACCTGGGCCAGGGCCTCCCCAACCTTCCAGCCAGCAATTCCTTCCCAATCTCCCATCTCTCCCTGCCCTCTGGCAGTGGGAAGCCATTCCCCTGTGTGCTGTCCCTCCCTCCCTTGTCCCCAGTCCCTCTCCAGCTCTCCTGGAGCCCCAATAGGCACTGGAAGGCGCTGGAAGGTCTCTCCAGAGCCTTCTCCAGGCTGAACACTCACAGACTTTCAGGCGAGGCTGCCCCAGTGCAGAGCAGAGCGGGACAATCCCCTCCCTCGCACGGCGCTCGATCCCTCTCTCTCCCCTCCCTCCCGCCTCTTCTTTCTTTCTTTCTTTCTTTCTCTCTCTGCACCTCCCATTTCAGTGCAGTGATTAAAGGAGCCCTGGTGTGACCCCCCCGTACCGATGATGCCGGTGTAGGCCAGCAGACAGGCAGCGTAGCTCTCCCTCCGGCACCCGCTGGCAGACTGCAGGGACGGCTGGCAGTTGAACTGGAACTCTGCATAGCGGGACCTGATGGAATCACAGCACAAAACGGGGCACATCAGCACAGATTTTTTTTTTTGGGGGGGGGGAGAAGAAGAATGTAACAGCCCGCTGGTGGTGTTCGTGGAATCCTTTGGCCCTGAGGGCGTTGCTAAACCAGTCTGAGCTGATACAGTTTTGCATTTGCCCACCCAACAAACCCAGGAGTGGTTTTTGAACAGGTTCTGCAGTTCATGTTTTAACAGGATTCCCCTGGAACTACAAGAGAGGTCCAGTCTTGGGAGAAGTGGTTGTTCTCTGCTGTGTGAGGCTGGGTTTTGAGGGAAGGGCTGATGCCGGCAGGGAGGGAATTCATTCTGCGTTCGTCATTTTTAGCTTTGCCTAACGACCCCCAACCTTCATTTTTATGCTGATTTGTTGGAACAGGGAATCACCCTGGTCCAGTTTCTCTCTCTTTGAAAACTCTAAATGCAGTTGAGGTCACCTCAGCCCAAGAGGAATGTCCAAAGGCTCAGATATGGAATGTTCTACCCATCACCTGCCCCATCCTCTGCTGCAGGCCCCAGTTTCCAGGAGAAGGTTGCACCCTCTGGAGCCTGTGGAGCAGGTAAAATCCTGCTGCCAACCAGTTATTTGCCACCTAATTCTTTAGGGATGAGGCAGTTTTTGGCACATGGTGGTGTTTGGACATTGTAGGATATCTGGGACATCCACACAGGGCTTTCAGGTGGGACCTGGTGGAGATCCAGCTCCATCTGAACAGGCCTCCCATGGCCAGGCAGGAAGGGACCCCAAACACTGCTGACACTTGAAGGCAGAGCCCTTTTGATGACAACCTGCAGTGTCTGCACTGTGAACCGACCTCAAAACATCTGCTCTGCCTGGGAAACCTCAGGAAAACTGAGCATGTCGCTCCTCCCGGACACCCTCTCTCTTCCAGACATTTTGTTGGTGTTCCTGGTCGGGGTCAGAATTCCAACTTGCACTTTCCTGCCCACTTCTCTCCTCCTCCACAGCCTTCTCCTTTTTTTTTTTTCTCTCTTCTTTGTTCCCATATTTGCCCCACGCCAACCCCTTTCTCCTGTGGCACCAGGAAAACTCTTCTTTCCCAAAATTTGCTGGTTTTAGAGGAAGGAGATGCTGCTGGCAGATTTTATATAATTTGATATAATCCACGTCAGCAGAACCCACCCCTCCAAGCTGGGAAATCCAAGGGGTTACAGCTGGGAAGGAGCTGCAGGAGGAGGACTTGCAGGGCAGGCAAACAGAGGATTTTACTCCATTGCTTTATGATTTATTCCTCGTGGTTTCTGCACTGCTGCCTCTGACCAGGTCACACGTCAACCCCTTCTCCTGCCGTGCCTCTAGAAGATGTTTTACATTATATATTCAGAGGCCAAGGGAGCAGATAATTAACAGCTGTGCTGGGGCAGGAAATGGTTTCCAGCCTCCTGGGGGGCAACACTCTCCCCTGTGAACCTCTTCCTCCCCGCGGGGCCCTCTTGTCTTGTTAAGGAGAGGGCAGTTCCATTTCAGATTCCCGGATCAATCATCTTCCATTTCAGATTCCCTGGGTACCAGGGGACATCTGAGCCAGGGCTGGGGTGGCTCAGGGGCTTTGCATCATTCTCAGTTGTCGTCCTTCATCCACGTTTCTGGGGTGGCTCAGGGGTGTTTGTCCCAGTCCGTCCTTCCAAGAGGATGTTGCTGCTCTCACCTCCCTTTTGTGAAAATACAGAATATTTTAACTGTAATTTAAGGATGATGTGCTGGTAGGGAAATGGCTGCTGGAAGTTCAGCTCAGGAAGTCCCAAACCCCACAATAATTAGAGTCTGGGATAAGGCTGGAGGTGTGTCCTACACTCATTCCTGTGCTTTCCCTCTCCAGGGGTCTGCTCAGGGCTCCAGCTGCACCCAGGGCACTGGGCTGGGACCACCACGATTGCTGCTGTTATGGCCTCACATCTCCCACTGCCAGATGGGCTCTGCTCCCGGGAGCTCTGCGTGGATTGGCCTTCTGGAATGGCGAGGCCTTTTGGAGAAATACCGGGGTGAAAATAGTACAGAAGAAGGAAAGGCACTGAAGGGGTTGGGCTGTGAGTGAGCACACGAGGTGGATCTGGGGGTTTGGATGGAAGCAGAGGAGCAAACCATACTGGCCACAGGTTGAGTGGTGGATCTGGAGTGACACTGAGACCCTGAGCCTCCTGTTGCAACCAGTGGAGCTTAGAATTACGGAATGGTTTGGGTTGGGAAGGACCTTAAAGGTCATCTCGTCTCATCCCCCTGCCATGAGCAGGGACACCTTCCACCAGCCCAGGTTGCTCCAACCCGTCCTTGGACACTTCTGAGGATCCAGGGGCAGCCACAGCTTCTCTGCCCAACCTGTGCCAGGGCCTCCCCACGCTCACAGGGAATATTTTCTTCCTAATATCCAATTAAAATCTACCCTCTTTCAGTTTAGAACTGTTCCCCCCTTGTCCTGTCACTCCATGACTTGTCCAAAGTCCCTCTCCAGCTCTCTTGGAGCCCCTTTAGGTACTTGAAGGTGCTGTAAGGTCTCCCCAACATCCAGCCTTGCAGCAGAAGGGCATATTTTTGTTACACATGCATGATTAAGTTTTCCAATAAAAAGAAGAAAGCTATGGTTTTAGGGTATCCACAAGACCTGTGACTGTTAGGACAGCTTGGGTGCTCCGGTGGGATGCTCTGGACTAGGAGAGATGGACAATGAAGAGATGGATCGGTGAAAGCGGCTGCAAACACCCCACCCCACATCCCTGCATGGCTCCCACCTCCCTGAAGAAATCATTGCACAGGATAAAGGGTCTGAGATGCCAGGATTGGTGCAGACCATCCACGGGTCAGGAGACCCAGCTTTGCTACCGAGACCCAGAGCGGGTCTTTCTTTAGGACCAAAGCCAAAAAAAACCCACAGAAAAGGTCTAAAAAGCTCCAGCATGAACATCTCAAATCTTCTGCCTGTTAAGACCTTGTGTATGGGAAAAGGACATGGGAAGGAGCCACCTGGGCAACGGCCTGTCAGTGGGATGTGGTGGGACACCCAGCTTTGCCACCGAGACCCAGAGCGGGTCTTTCTTTAGGACCAAAGCCAAAAAAAACCCACAGAAAAGGTCTAAAAAGCTCCAGCATGAACATCTCCAATGTTCTTCTGTCTGTGTAAGATACAAGGACATGGATCATGGGAAGGAGCCAGTGGGGCAACCACCTGTCGGTGGGATGTGGTGGGAGACTCAGCTTGGCCCGTGAGACCCAGAGCGGGTCTTTCTTTAGGACCAAAGCCAAAAAAAACCATAGAAAAGGTATAAAAAGCTCCAGCATGAACATCTCAGATCTTCTGGTTTTGTCACACACCTTGTGTTATGTGTCCTTGTGTCACATACCTTGTGTTATGTGTCCCTTTATCACACACCTTGTGTTACGTGTCCTTGTATCACACACCTCGTGTTGTGTCCCTTTGTCACACACCTTGTGTTATGAGTCCTTGTATCACACACCTTGTGTTATGTGTCCCTTTGTCACATAACTTGTGTTATGTGTCCTTGTGTCACACACCTCGTGTTGTGTCCCTTTGTCACACACCCCATGTTATGTGTCCCTTTATCACACACCTCGTGTTATGTGTCCCTTTGTCACACACCTCGTGTTATGTGTCCCTTTGTCACACACCTTGAGTATGATACAAGGACGTGGACCATGGGAAGGAGCCACTGAGGCAAGGACCAGTCAGTGGGCTGAGGTGGGACGGGAGACCCTTCAGGTGGTTGCGTTGGAGCTGTCACCAGTGGCCGAGCCCTCGGCACGTGCCCAGTGGACCCCTCTGAACGCGGTGGGCATTACCTGCAGACGTAGTTTTCCCGGCAGGAATCCAGCGGCGCCAGGCAGTTGGGCTTGTCCTTGGCCTCGTAGGAGCAGGCGGGGACGATGGTCTGGCGGCGGCGCTCGGCGCAGGCCGTGTCGTCGCAGGGGCAGAAGAGCAGCTCGTGGGTGTACTCGGGGGGCACGCGGTCGAAGAACCTGCGCAGGGCCTTGTGGCACTTGGAGCGGTTGCAGGAGTCGGCGCGCGCCAGGCGCCGGATGCACAGGGACACGTACTCGGTGCGCAGCCGCTGGCACAGCTCGTCCACGTTGCAGGCCTTGGCCGCGTCCAGGCACCGGTTCACCTGCGTCACCTCGTTCTCAGAGCCTGCGGGAACGGGGCGCGGCGGGAAGGTTGGCACCGAGATCCACCCCCCACAGCACCACCACCCCTATATAATATATATATTATCTATATTATCTATATTATCTATATTATCTATATTATCTATATTATCTATAATATATTATCTATATTATCTATATTATCTATATTATCTATATTATCTATA
>VXAY01004341.1:271048-296171 GCA_013399855.1 Oxyruncus cristatus
GAAAAGAAAAGAAAAGAAAAGAAAAGAAAAGAAAAAAGAAAAGAAAAAAAGAAAAGAAAAAAAAAGAAAAGAAAAGAAAAGAAAAGAAAAGGCAGAAGGTGCCTCAGGTTTTCAGGATTGCTTTGCCCCAAATGTCATTCCCAGGGGGCTCGGTAGAATCATGGAGATCCTGAGTTGGAAGGGACCTACCAGGATCAGCCAGTCCAACTCCTGGCCCTGCACAGACACCCCAACAACCCCCCCTGTGCCCCAGAGGATCCTCCAAACCCTCCTGGAGCTCTGGCAGCCTTGGGGCTGTGCCCACTGCCCTGGGGAGCCTGGTCAGTGCCACCCAGCCTCTGGGGGAAGAACCTTGTCCTGAGATCCAACCTGAGCCTGCCCTGGCACAGCTCCAGCCCTTCCCTTGGCACCTCTCAGGAGGTCTTGAGAGAGAATAAGATACTACAGAGATGGCCTTGTTTTCCAGCTCTGTAGAAAGCTCCATGAGCAACTCCCTCTCAGGAAGGCCACCAGAAACCAGATCCCTGCAGGACTGACCTTCCATGAGGGTGTGGTGGATGCTCCAGTAGACACTCAGGCAGTGCTTCTCCTTCTTCATGCCCCTCTTGCACTTGCAGCCGTAGAGCTGGCTGGAGAGCAGGGCTGTCACGGTGCTCCGGCACTGGCTCTTGGCGTCGGGGCCCAGCTTGTTGGCCCCATTCCCGGCGATGCACTGCCGCAGGGTCCGGAATTTGGCGCTGCACACGGGGTCGTTGGTGCACAATTCGCCGGCCTGGAGGCAGTCCCTGCTCGAGCCCACGGCTTCTGCCATACCTTCTGCAAGGAAACCAGAGTCACAGAGTGTCCTGAGCCAGAAGGACACACAAGGATCAGCCAGTCCAGCCCCTGGCCCTGCACAGACACCTCAATCAACAATGCCCTTTCCCTCAGAGCATTGTCCAAACCCTCCTGGAGCTCTGGCAGCCTTGGGGCTGTGCCCACTGCCCTGGGGAGCCTGGTCAGTGCCAACCAGCCTCTGGGGGAAGAACCTTGTCCTGAGATCCAACCTGAGCCTGCCCTGGCACAGCTCCAGCCCTTCCCTGGGCCCTGTCCCTGGTCCCCCCAGAGCAGAGCTCAGTCCCTGCCCCTCCTCTGCCCCTGCCCAGGAAGGTGGAACTGCAGTGAGGTCTCCCCTCAGTCTCCTCTTCTCCAGGGAAGAGGTGTGATGGCTATGGAGCAACTCAGACAGGGAATGGATTATGTCTCCCACAGCCTCTGTCTTTTAGGTTGCCCAGAGAAGCTGTGGCTGTCCCTGGAACCCTGGAAGTGTCCAAGGCCAGGCTGGAGCAACCTGGTCTAGTGGAAGGTGACCCTGCCCATGGAACTGGATGATTTTTAGGATCCCTTCCAACCCAACCCATTCCATGATTCCATGCCAGGGTTAGCCTGGTAGCAGGATTATAAGTGACAGAAGCTCTTTCCCGGTGCTTCCTCTTTGCTTCTTGGAGCACAAAAAGCTTCCCAAATCCATTCTCCCCCCTGCTCTCTACCTCATTCCAGCTCTCCCAAGTTAACAGCAGCCCAACCCTACGGAGACCCCCGGCCTCTCCTCCTGGCACGTGATTTCCCTGTGCCTACGCCTCCCTGAAGCTATGAATGGCTCTGTGTGGGTGTTCTGACACAGAGTCAGCCCACCTGTGTCCCGGGAGTCGGCCCTTGTTCCCTGTCAGCACATCCCCAGGACTCCCACTGGGTTTGTCTTGGCTTTTTCTGGGATTTTGGAAATTATCTTCAGAGTTACTTGTGAAAATACAGAGGGGTTTGTTCCCCATGTGGAGCAGAGGGACCAAAGCATGGGAGGAAGATGTTATTTCCAGCTGTACATCAATACATTAATTGATCGGGGCTCAGTGGCCCTGTGTCCCAGTGCCTGGAGCAGCTCAATTCCATGTTATTAATTGCCAAAACAGGCTGGACACATCCAAACCAACTCCTTAGGGATGTTCCCACCCTGAGGCTCACAACAAAGGCAGGGCCAGAGGCTCAGCCGTGCTCAGCAGGACACGGTGGCATCCAGGTGGTGGAGAGGAGGCAGGGCCAGGACAAGGGGAATGTCACCCCTTCCAGCTGGTGGGATGCTCTGGAGCGTGGTGACACAGGTCAGGCATGACTGCACCACGGCTTAGGGGAGTGCTGAGGAGGGAAACCCTGGTTATGGAAGAGGACAATCAGTTCCAGAGCCTGGAATGTAGTTTTTGGATCCTGCTGCGCTATAAAAACAGAAACTGCTACCATGACCTTGAAGGAGGACTTCTCAAACACCTCCCAAAGGAGGTTAGAGACAGACCTCCCTGTCACTAACATAACCTGTCTTCCCTTTGGATGGGAACCAGAAGGGTGAGGATGGATAAGGTGGGGGCACCTTCTGCTTTTTGAGCCACCCCAGTGTCTGTTACTGGTGAGACTCAAGTTAGACAACATTAGAAAATCCTCCCTCCTGAGAAAACTGTGAGTCCCTGATCTCCATCCCTGAGAGTTTCATGGAATCTCTGCTCTCTCTAACATCTACTGATCCCTCCATGAAGTCCTTTCTCCCACCTTCCACCTGCCACTTCTCCTTAATTTCTACACCTCCCAGTCTGGTGTTCGAGCCTGGTACCTCCAGTCCTCCTCCCTCAGCAGTCTCAGGGTGTTTGCCAAGAAGGAGCTGCCTCTGCTGCTCTTGTCTAGAGCAGAAAGTAGCAGCTGGAGTTCAGATACTTCAGTGATGTTTATGACAAACTTTGGGTGAACCCATCAGAAGGTTTCCTCCCGAAACATCCCGATGGCATCTCAAATGCAAAACCTTTCATCAAACCCCAGACTATTTCCAAGTGCCTCGTGGCCAGTGCCAAGCTTTCAGGTATTTCGAGCCTCATAACACCTCGCATCCGAGTTCTCCTGCCCCTGATTTATTCATAGACCTGGTTTATTCAGCACTCAAGGCTTGTTTGGATGTGCCAAATGCGGAGAGAGAAATTATTTCCAGCATGTAGGAAACTCTGCCTTGGGCTGTCGTACATTGAAGAACTCCGAAAACAAGGGATGAGTTTCCTTGAAATATCGTTTGGGCTGCAATTTCCCTGGGATCCGTAAAACATCTGAACATATCTGAGCAGAATCCGCAGGAATGAAGGTGAAAAGTGCTTGGCTGATATTACCCTGCCTTTCTCCAAAGGATCTGCTCTGGATGAGGATAAAGCACGGCAGGTTGGATTCTGGAAGAGATGACTTTGTCAGTGTCCTGTCAGCTGCAGGAAAAGTAGGTTAAGGCAGAAATTATGACCTTCCTTCCCCTTCTCCGCTCCATGAATTGCAGAAGATACTCCCCAGGATGGTTATAAACACAACCAGCCTGTAAAAGCTGTAAAACACTTCGGGACCCCACTTTCAATGAATCAAGCAGATTGACCATTGGAGACATTTCCCGGTGAATTTTTTAAGTAAATATATCCTCGGGCTGAGATTTTGCTCTGCTGAACGAAGGGCCAGGGGTGAATATTTACAGCCCAAACCCACGGCATAAAAACACCCCCCCCCCGCCTCAGACTTTATGACAAGAGCGTCGCAAATGACCCGTGGCCACCACGTCACTTAAACCCCAAATCGTTCAGGGGCTTTTATTGTTAGAGGTGTCTTTGCAGCTGAGACAACAGAACACCACGTTTCCCTCCTCGTACGGCCCCCGCCCCAGAGAGTCGTTTTATGCAACATTAAAACAGAGCCTCTTAGGGGAAGAAAAAAAAAAAAAACAACAAAAAATTCTGTGACTTATGGATGGTGCTTCCTGCCAGGCGGGACAGGAGCAATATCGGGTCCCCTCCCCCCAAAAGATGGAGTGGCCTCTCTGCTTTTGCCTTCCAAAATAGCTCCCTGTGGGCCTTGTGCTGCGGGATTTTCGTCCTCCCTGACCGAAAATCGGGATGTGCAACGGGCTGGGTTTTCCATGCCTCTGCTGTTCTACCAGCAGCCCTTCCAGCTCCCCCTGCTCTCTTTAAAAGGCCATTTGTCTGGCGTTTTATCCCTCTCTCGCTGCTAATTTCACGCTGTTTACGGTGGGCAGATGGAGTAATGAGTTTATTTTCCCGTCCTGGGCTCCACATCTGTCTCTGCTCTCGCTCACCTCGGTGACACTCACAAGGAGCTACTTCTCCCATGCAGCAGCGAGAGGAAAACCTGGCTCTTCCCATCTTCACAGACCCTCAGTTCCTCTCATACAGTTTTATTTTGCTGACTGAGGGGTCTGACTCTCCTGCAAGGAGATGATTTTCCTTCCTCAAGGAAGTGCAGGTGGGGGGTAAAGAAATGTGAAGGTGACCCTGTGTGGGCTGGAAATGGTGAATAAAATGCCTGGAGAGCACTGAGGAGAGATCCTGCCACTCTCCCTTTCTAATCCAACCACTGCTTGGGCTTTGGATGTTTTAGGAGGAACCAAACCAGTTCAACCTGGGGTTTTGGGCTACATCCCTCCAGTTTTTATTGGTATTAGGTGTGAATATTTTTGCACTCCTGATTTGAGGGGCTGGAGTGTGTGCAGGGAAGGGAACAGAGCTGGGAAGGGGCAGCAGGAATAGCTGAGGGACCTGGGGGGGCTCAGCCTGGAGCAAAGGAGGCTCAGGGGGGACCTTCTGGCTCTGCAACTCCCTGACAGGAGGGGGGAGCTGGGGGGGGGGTCGGGCTCTGCTCCCAGGGAACAAGGGACAGGAGGAAAGGGAACAGCCTCAAGCTGGGCCAGAGGGGGGTCAAATTGGACATCAGGAGGAATTTCCTCGTGGAAAGGGTGGTCAGGCATTGGAAGGGGCTGCCCAGGAAGGTTTGGAGTGCCCAGCCCTGGAGGTGTCCAAGGAAGGCCTGGCCATGGCACTCAGTGCTCTGGGCTGGGGGACAAGGTGGGCATCGGGCACAGCTTGAACTCGAAGATCCTGGAGGTCTTTTCCAACCTGTGATTCACACACAGCCCTCCACAGAGATAACACTGCTATTATTTCCATGACAAGCTGTTGACACCAAAACATTTGGTGTTTGCTTTTACAGTGTTTGCTGCTAAGACAAGAATAATCTCCCAAAATCTCCGAGGAAGCAACAGGAGTGGTTTATTATTCCTTTAGCTTTGTTTTTAGCCTTGTTCTGCCTGCAAAGGTGAATGAACGTCTTCGTAGAATCACAGAAAGTTTGGGTTGAGAGGGACCTTAAAGATCATCTTGTTCCACCCCCTGCCATGGTAAGGGTCACCTTCCACTAGCCCAGATTGCTCCAAGCCCCGTCCAACCTGGCCTTTTTTCCAGATCTGATCTTCCAGCCAGCACACAGTCCATGTAAATGGCTGGGACAGGACATTGCAAGGAATTTTTGCATCCTGTGCTGGTGTGAGAGACACCTGTAGAAACAGGGTCTCGACATGAAATGGGCACCAGACTGTTCTTTCGTGTCCAGCTGGTAGAAATGGCCATCACTGGACAACGTTTACAGGCTGGGTCAAACTAAATCAAGCACCAAATTAATGATGTTGGTGCTTTCTAATAGACAACTGTAATTTCAACCTCCCCGGAGCTGCCGGAAACAAGTTGTCACACACAGTTCTCCTGGAGCAAGAAATGGTGGGAAATGGAGTCTTGAAGAAATATTCCCAGTATTTCCTAAATATCCATAAAGCAAGAGTGATGAATGAGCTGGGATAGAGATGAATGAGGTCAGGTGGGCAATGCAGGTGGTCCCTGCTAAACTTTGTTTGGACTGTGGGATTTTTATGCCATGACTTTACAGCCGAATGTTCAGGATCATGTCAGGAAAAAAACTCCTGTGCACAGCTCAAGTTTCATTTCCCATTTGCTGCTGGAATAGCTGCAGAATGTGCAGAGCAGCCCTAATAAACCCATTTATTTGGGGTCCTTCCCCCAAACCTGCGCGGGAACAGCCCTCCCAGGAGAGGCCACGCACCTTGTCCAGAACTCACAGCTGCCACCTGGATTTCGCAGTGCCCAGAAATCCCCTTTGGGATTTCCAAGGTTCCTTCTCTTCCCTGTGTCTTGACCTGATCTCGGTGCATGTTCAGTGCTCCATGAACACTTCAGGGCTGGCTCATTATTTCCTGGATTAGATGAGAGGATCTCACCTGACAGGACACAACCAGTGCCATAGTTCAGACCTGGCTCCCCGCAAAATGCCCGAACTCACAGTAACAACCCCCTCCCTTCCCTCCTGTGAACACAAGGGAAAAGGAAGAAGGGAACATGCTACCAAAAAACACCGAAATGACCAAACCAAAGCTATATATATATATATGTATATGTGTATGTGTATATATGTATATATATAAATGTATTTACATCTATATACAATTAGAATACTATGTACATAATAAAAGGGACCCCAAACACCCCTCCCCGAAGGGAAAAGGAAAACAGAAAGGAAAAAAAAAACAAACAGATATGCACAATCAAAACCTGTGAGCAACCAATAAAGAACAAGTAAAAGAAAAGCTTACTACCCTCCCTGAGGTAGCAGAATCGTGCCAAATGACCGCTGGCACCCTCCGCCTCCCAAGGCCTACAAGGCCTCACTAGGCCTCACTAGGCCTCGCTCCCACACAAGTAGGACCGACAACAGAGAACCTGCTCGCTCAGACCACTGGAAGAGAAGAGAACGAGAGCCTCCTCTCCCTTCTTATTTCTACCCTTACTTACGTAAAAATCTTATGGAATACTGGGAACATGGCCTTGGTTCCTTGGTTACAACCTGGTTACCAAGGAAGGCCTAGAATCAAAACCACTAAAACCAGGCACTGCTGTCGGACCTCTGTGGACACAGATGGTCTCACAAACACAACACACTCTCACAGTGAAATCCCACACTGCAAACTCATCTTTTCCTAGCACTCCCTCCCCATGGGGGAGGTGGAATTTGCTGGGAGCACCTCAGGAATGTGAAGTCCGAGGGCGTCAAAGCGACACCGGAGAGTCCAGGCCAACAACATGCTGAGTGTCCTGAGCAGGTATCAAAAATGTGCTGCCTGGCTCTTTACACCTCCAGCTCAGACCTTTTCTCCCCTCCCTTTCAGGCCTTTTGTCTGTTTTTGCTCCAAGCAGGACTTTACAGGAGCTGGGGAAATACAAATAAACACAGTAGCATTCATTAAGGGTGTCCTTGCCCTCTAATAACCGATCCATGCAGAAGATGATTTACTGGTCATGTGCATTCAAAGCCTGAGGGAAACACATTCCTCTGATCTCTCTTCCTGCTTATCACAGATTTCTCCGGGACACCCAGATGAAACCTGAAAACTCGAGATGTCCTGCAGGTCAAGACTCCTCTGTGACAGGAATTTTATTAAACAAGCCATGGAATCAGAGAATCATGGAATGGTTTGGGTTGGAAGGGACCTTAAAGATCACCCAGTTCCACCCCCCCTGCCATGGGCAGGGACACCTTCCAATAGCCCAGGTTGCTCCAACCTGGCCTCAAACACTTCCAGGGATCCAGGGGCAGCCACAGCTTCTCTGCCCAGCCTGGGCCAGGGCCTCTCCACCCTCACAGCCAGGAATTCCTTCCCAATATCCCATCTCTCCCTGCCCTCTGGCAGTTTGAAACCTTTTTTCCTTCTCCTGTTGCTCCATCCCTTGTCCCAAGTCCCTTTCCCAGTCTCTTGGAGCCCCTTTAGCCCCTGGAAGGTCTCTCCAAAGCCTTCTCTTTTCCAGGCTGAACAAGCCCAGCCTTGTCTCACTGCCCTTTGGCACTTTTAGGAGGATCTTCCCTGCCCTGTGAGGACTCACAATGCAAAGAAAGAGTAAAATATTATGGCCACAAGTGTGAAATGAAAGCCTAAGAGGGCTCAAGTGAGTTGGGTTTTAGACATCTGAGACGAACTCAGAAATTCCTCGTTTTCCTTGGACAGCCCTGGATCCCTCTCAGCCATTTCCCAAGGAGGCAAATGTCACTCTGGCTTTGATGAAGCCTGAGAAGATGAAGCCATTTATTTGTCTCCCACCAATTCAACAACGAGAACCTGGCTGGGAGAAAAAAAAACCAAATAACAATAATTGTGGGCTGGGGCATCGGTTGTTGGGTTGTGCCTGCAAACTTTCCAGCTGGGTTCCCCCAGCAAGCCCTCTGGGTGGGGGCCTGTGGTCTAGGGAAGTCACACCATGTCTCCATTTTCCCCTGGGGAGAAAAGAATTCGTCAGGAAAACCCCTCCTGATAACTTGGGGTGAAGTCTCCCTCGACATCATGGCTCTCCTCCTTTCTGACGGGGTTTTGGCCATTGTTTCCTAAAGATGCCTCTGGAATGCCCCCATCCTGCTGGGTTGACTCAGCCAGAGGAACCACCAAGTCAGCTGTGAACAACACCCCTGTGAAAGGAAGAGGAAAACCTGGGTGCAAATAATGGTGTATCTATCCCAAATAATCGTGTATCTATCCCCAAAAATTGTGTATCTATCCCAAATAATTATGTATCTATCCCAAATCATTGTGTATTTACTCCAAATCATCGTGTATCTACTCCAAATAATCATGTATCTATCCCAAATAATTGTGTACCTATCACAAATAATTGTGTGTCTATCCCAAATAACTGTGTATCTACTCCAAATAATTGTGTATCTGTCCCAAAAAATTGTGTATCTATCCCAAATAATTGTGTATTTACTCCAAATAATCATGTATCTACTACAAATAATTGTGTATTTACTCCAAATAATTGTGTATATATCCCAAATAATTGTGTTTTTATTCCAAATGATCATGTATCTATCCCAAATAATTGTGTATTTACTCCAAATAATCGTGTATCTATCCCAAGTAATTGTATCTATCCCAAATAACGGTGTATCTATCCCAAATAATTGTGGATTTACTCCAAATAATTGTGTATCTATCCCTAATAATCGTGTATCTACACCAAATAATCCTGTATCTATCCCAAATAATTGTGTATCTATCGCAAATAATCATGCATTTACTCCAAATAATCGTGTATCTACTCCAAATAATCATGTATCTATCCCAAATAACCATGTATCTATCCCAAATAATCGTGTATCTATCCCAAATAACTGTGTATCTATCCCAAATAATCGTGTATCTATCCCAAATAAATTTAATCCACCTGTCCAGAAACAGGGCTCAAAACTTCGGAGCCTCCATGGACCCTCATGGCTACATGTTACTCTGAAATATTCGGTGTTTCATACAAGAAGATACAACAGGTTTTGGCAGACGACATGATCCATGCCACACTCATCCCTTGCCAAAATTTGGGGACACTGTGATATCAAGGCATTAGGAAGCTTCAATCCCTGATTTCTGCCAGAGCAGAGGTGCTTCCCCCCATCCCAAAGCTCACCGGTTGTATCGCCAACAGCAGTGGGGTTAGTGGGGTTTGTGATCAGTAGGATCTTAACGCCTAAAAATATTAATCCCATCCCATGGGATAACTGGGAATATCAGCTCCTTGCTCCTCAAGATAAGAGCACAGATAGATAAGTCTAGCTGGGAGCAGTGAGGAAAACTGAGGTCTCCAGGGCCACAGATCTCTAAAGAATTAAGCAGATACATATAAAGCCCCCAAGTTCTACCTAAATCTGACTTTAAAATGCCCTGGGCAGTGGCAGAGACATGAAGATTCTCGGATGAGCCGCAGCGAAGGGAATTTAGGCCCAGGGCAGCTCCTTTCTAGGTCTGACTCTGGCTGGGTCTGCTCAGTCACATCCCTTTGTCCTCTTCCCCCTTTCTGACACCTCCCGTTCCTCCTGCTGGGCTGTCCCAGTGTGCTGGGCAGGGCTCAGCCACACCCCTGCTCACCCTAAAGGTGATGGTAGTGAGGAACAAAGTTCGATTCCATGTCCTTCTGTGGCTTCAGGTCTGGTATTTGACCTTCGTATGGAATCATCTAAGATGGAAAAGCCGTCTAAGATCATCCAGTCCAACCATTCCCCCAGCACTGCCAAGGCCACCACTGACCCATGTCCCCAAGTGCCACATCCACAGGGATTTTTGGATGGCTTTGCACACTTCCAGGGATGGTGAGTCCACTATTTCCCTGGGCAGCCTGACTGTATTCCAATGCCTGACCAAACTGCTGTAGAAAGCACATCCCAAGGAAGGTGACTCAGTGAGAATCCTGGGGATTCTTGGTGTCCAAAAATGATCTTTACTCTTCCAACGAGTCTGATCCCAAGAAGACAATGTGAGCACCCCAGAGAGGAATCCATTACGCATTTCCTTGGACAGCCGTGGCACAGCGAGGCAGTGGAGCTGCAGATTTCCTGAATCTCTTGGGAAACCTTAACCTGATCACTCCAGAGGGCAGGGAAGAGAGAAAATATGGGTTTGGAGAGAGGGTTGGGGAAAACACAGTGAGCACTGTTCGAAATTCCAGGTGATGGGAACACATATATGGACTTTACAGCTGGTTTGCTCGGAATGTGCGTTTATTGCTGCCGTTTTAAAGCAACTCTTCCTGGGCTATCAAAATCCTTGGAGAGAAAGGTTATCACTTCAGCTAGGTGAGCCCGGAGCGATCAAAAAAGGATTTGAATCACAGGGAATGCTCCACGTAGAATGACTTCCATGGGCCCTGTGACATTTTCTCTTCCTCTCTGATGTCCTTGAGAAGAGAGGGCGGCACATCAGAGCTCTCAACAGTGAAAGGAACCCTCCTGGGGAGCCTTTACCTGATATTTGGCCACAGCAGCCCCAAAAATAGAAGAGAATTCCCACTGGAGGGCAAAAGGATGTTTTGAAGCACACTGCCACCCTGAAAGGTGGCAAAAAAGGGGCATTTTTTGATAAGAAGATGGAGACTTCAAAAAGATCACAGAATGGTTGGAGTTGGAAGGGACTTTTCAAGGTCCTTTAGTCCCTTGCAACGAGCAGGGACATCTTTAACTAGACCAGATTCCTCAGAGCCCCGTCCAACCTGACCCTGAATGTTTCCAGGGATGGAGAATCCACCACCGCTCTGGGCATCCAACCACAACTGCAGTGTTGATGACTTGCTTGGTGCCACCGTGACCTTGGCCACCAGCCGGATTTGCCACAGAGAAAGGAAATGAAGATTCCACATCCCAGACGTAAGGAACCGGCAGAAGGATGAAAGTCCAAGGTAATCTTCAGTCAGAAGGATAAAAGTCCAAGGTAAGGAGCATCCTGCAGATGCAGGAAGAATGTGGCGAGGGTGGCACAGTCCTGTGCAGAGACATTCAAAGACAAGTTGAGGTCTATGCATCAGGAAATTGGGAGAACTAAGGAATAATTTAATCAAAGCAGGGTTTGTGACATCAGCAACAGGCTGGACACTCACAAGTCTCCCCTTCTTGGATCGTGTGCTCAAATTAATTATCAGTAATTGCTGGGGGGGGCTGATTTTCCAGTCTTTAGAGGAAAGGAATTGCTCTGTGCTCCAACTACTGGTACAGGAATGTCTCTGCTGCTTCCAAAGGCTGCACTTCTCAAGGCAGAGCAGCGAAAATTGAATATCCTTTAACTGCAGGCCCTGAGCTCTGAGATCCCCAGAGAGCTCAGTGTGGGGGTGTTTGGGGTTCCTCAAAAGTCTGCCCCTGTAACAAGATTTACCTTTAAAAGGAAAGTTGTGATTGAGATTGGAGAACACATTTCTACCATGTTCTCCTCATCCCCGATTCCTTGACTAACCCGAGAATTAAACCCTTTTCATCTCCCCCTTTTGGCAAACGGAAATTCTTCTCACGTCGCAGTTTCTGCTCGTCTGCCACTAAAACAGCATCCAGGGGTCATCACCACAGAGCCTGAAGTAACTGAGCTCCTCAGATATCCTTTGATTTCCTACCTGTCTTTTCATTTCTCCATCAGTGTCTCCAGGTCAGCTCAGCTCCCCAGCCCAGATTTGGATAAGCAAGGCAGCCCAATTTGCAGCTTTCCAAGCAAAGATTTCAGCTAAGGAACAATCAGTGCCTTAAAGGCAGCCTGCTCAAGTCCAGCAGAGTGAGATCCACATCTTTCTCAGCGCCTGGAATGGTTTTATTCACATATAAAATTAAATAGCTGTGATTTTTTTTTTTTTTTCTTTAACTCCCTTAGCGCCGCTTCAGCTTCAAATCATCTGACTGAAGAGTTCTGGTGCTCACCAACTTCAAAACTTCACCAACTTCAACACCTGGGGACTCCTGTAAATTAAGTGTGGATTGATGTAAAAAAAAAAAAAAAAGACCATTTCTGGTCAAGTAAAGGTTTATTGTTTGTTACAGGATAATTTAATAGAAGAATCTCTAATAATGCTGTCTCAGAGTACCCTGGACAATCCAACATCTGACCCCAGCATTGCTTTTTCCCTCCAAGGTAGCAACTATTGACACATTTCACAGGAATCCATTGATCCATTTTCTTCTTCCCTGGAAGATTTGTGGCCACTGCGCTACATTTTTTCACGATCTCACAGATCCTAGAGAATAACTCAGGGCTGTAGTATTGACACCACAGATAATTTTTGGATCTGTGCTATCAATTGCAGAAAGCTCTGATCTGGATGGATATGCAATTCCCAAATCTTCTTCCAGTGGCACTGTTAAAAGCTTTTTTTTCCCCTCTCTTCTCTTTTGATGGGGCCTCCGGAAGTTTATTCCCTTCGGTGTTTGGGGCAAGAGGAATCTCTCCCAGTGCTGTTCTCCACACAGTCTTCAGGAACAGACACCTCCAACGCTCTCAGGATGGTGCCTGTTCTCAGTTTTCCCAGTTTACACACTGCCCAAACTCCATGGATGCAGCTGGAAAACGAAAGCTCAGCACCCTCCTGCCTTCTCACAGGTGGCCGAGCTTTTCCTTTAGGGACAGTGAATCTGGGCTTCATTTTTTGTTGGGATCCATTTGCCTCACCTGATTATTTTCCTGTACTGTCCTCTGCAGCAAAGATATCCCTCTAGACGTGAAGGTGCTGTTTCCAGAGTGTTCCAGAACACCCCGTCCACAGGAATTCTGTCACACTGTCCTGAGTTGTTTACAGAGGGATTTAGTGTCCAAGTGGTTCATCTTCAGGGTAAATATTCCAGTTCAGGTTGGAAGAGGCTCTCAGAAATGTGGTGTGGTGGAATATGTCCCTGCTCACTGCAGGGGGTTGGATTCGATGACCTTTAAAGGCCTCTTCAAACCCCAAACTATTCTGTGACTCCATGACCCAACTCACCCAAACTCAGCTGTTTGATTTCTCCTCTCTTTGGCTTCCCAAACTCTCCAAACTCCCAAAACCCACACACTGGCAGGCCTGTTTCACTTGAAATCCTTCTTCCTAACACCCCAGAAAGACCAGGCCTCTCATTTAATTCCGGGAGCCAAACTCTGCCAACCTTTCTTATCTGCCCAAGCAGCATCTCTGTAACCACCTTTGGTTTTGGCAGAGTCTGTGTGGCTGTCAATTTATTTATACTTTCTCCCAAATCTCTCCCATTTCTGATTTGAAATCAGATTTCTCTGGCCATGCCCCCTTTTGGACCCCCTCAGCCTTTCAGGACATCGTCTCTCTGGGCTGCCGTGCCCTCGTTTCCTTCAAATAACTCTCGGGCTTTCCTGTCAAAGTCAAAAGCCAGAGGGAAACTTGCCCAAGGAACAGCTCCCAGGGAGGTGAGGGGGCATTGGAAATGCAGTTTTTCGAATTCTCCTTGGTCAGGACAATTTGCAAAGAGCCCCAAGAGGGGCAGATGACAGGATGAAGGAAAACACATCTCCAGCCACTGCCTTCAAAACATCTCCCTTGGCACATGAGGGGAAATGTATTCCCTCTGAATATTCCTACTGAGTTATCCGGGATCTAACCTCAGTCTGAGGGACTTGTCCTTCTTTCCTGCTGTTCCCAGGGGCAGGGATATTGCAGTGGCTTCTATTTTTAACGATTATTGTCAGTGTTCGCAGATAGTCCAAGCCCTTCCCTTAATTTCTGCCTCATGAGCAGAGGAGCATTTCTGGAGGCTGAAGCACTGAGGGTTTGGGATCTGACAGCCCAGATTTCCATGCCTTGCTCACCAATTCCATTAAAAACATCTCAACACTGGTTTATTTTTCCTCCCCCCCCCACACACACTTTTTTTTAACCAGATTCCTTCTTTTAATGACCTTACTCATGAGCCAGGACCTCCGCTGTCACTTGCCTGTGATCCACCTGCACTGCTGGTGTGTTTTATTTTCGGTTTATTGGAGTTTTAACTTAACTTGACCCCTCCCCCTTTAATCCCAGCACTCCTCTTCCCTGGTCTAAACTTCTCAGTGTTATCCTTTTCCTGCTCCTGAGTCCACCTGCTGTTTCACATTCCTTAAAGATAAACCTGGAAAAGGATTTCCACTGGGGGGAAAATGAAAACAGTGCAAAATCTTCCCATCTCTCTTGGCCTCTGGTTGCAGCGAGTTCCTGAGGAGGGGTTGTTGATGAAGGAGGAGTTGATGGAGCGAGGATGAGGGTGAGGAGAGGGATGTTTGTGCTGGTCATCCGTTGATGGACAGGTGATGGCTCGTAAGTTGGGAATAGAAATGGATCTGGTATCCATGGCATGGATTGTTCCCTTTTTAGCATAATGAAGTGCAAGGCCCTGAATTTCTGCTGAGGCCAAGCCAGGACACGCGTGGTGGGTGATGAGATGGGCAGAACTTCCAAGAGGTAAAGGTGAGATGGGCAGCACTTCCAAAGGATAAAGGGTGAGATGGGCAGCAATTCCAAGGAGATAAAGGTGAGATGGGCAGAATTTCCAAAGGATGAAGGTGAGATGGGCAGCACTTCCAAAGGATAAAGGTGAGATAGGCAGAACTTCAAGGAAATCAAAATGAGATGGGCAGCACTTCCCAGGAGACAAAGGTGAGATGGGCAGCAATTCCAAGGAGATAAAGGTGAGATGGGCAGCACTTCCAAAGGATAAAGGTGAGATGGGCAGCACTTCCAAGGAGATCAAGGAAGAAATGGGTAGAACTTCCAAGGGATAAAGGATGAGATGGGCAGCACTTCCAAGAGATGAAGGATGAGATGGGCAGCACTTCCAAAGGATAAAGGTCAGATGGGCAGAACTTCCAAGGGATAAAGGATGAGATGGGCAGTACTTCTAAAGAGAGAAAACAATTTAAGGACCCAGAACCTTTTGTGAGAAACCTTCAGAATGACACCAGGCTGCTGCTGTCATATCCCACCACACCCTCCAGAGAATAAGAGATTTTCCTTTCAAATATTGCCCTAAAATCCAGTTCCCCTCATTCCACAGAACTGCTTACAGAGAAATGTGCTCTCCCAGCAACCTGCCAGGGAGTCTGTGTGGATCAACTGTGAGAAATGATAGAAAAGTAACACCTTTGTCTTCCAAATTCTTCTGAAGGACGAGACCCCAAAGGAGTGGACAAAGAAATACCCTTTCTGAAGAAGCAGAAGGATGAGTTATAGACCCATCACGTGGATGGGGCTGGCGGGGCAAGGAAGGGGTGACACGTGTGATGTGACCTCTCCAAGCTGTTTGCCACAAGTCCATGCGATGTGACCACGGGAGTGGCCTCTGGGCAATCACGGCCAAGCGGGTGCTCACGAATACAGAGCTCCAAGAGGGGCAGCAGAGGCACAATTTCCTCCTAAGAAGGTCTTTGAGAGTCTGTCCCGAGCCTGGGACTGTTCAATATTCCCATAATGACTCTGGTGATGGAACAGAGAATAGTTTTCTGTAATTTGTGGCTGGCAGAAGATGAGGAGGGGCAGGGGGGGTCACAAGCAATGGGCAGGGCAAGACAGGAATTCCAAATGATCTTGGTCTGTTGAAGGCAGCGTCTGAAATCAGGAGGACCAGAAGCAAAAGTGGCGCTGGGTGACATGAGTATGAAAGGACAGGAGGGAAAAACCAGCCCAGGAGTTTGGGAATGTCACGACCGTGGGGTGGGAGGTGGTCACAGGCAGAGCAGGGACACGAAACAGGGTGAAAACATGAGGCCTGGGTCATGAGTGGCATTTATTTATCACAGGAAACAATTATCCTGCACTTCTCAGCTCCAGTAACTGGGGTTTGAGCCCACCTTTTTGTAGTGCCAGCACATGTTAAGGAAGATAAAAGGATTCCAGAGGAATTTTATTAAAATTGTAAGTGTTTTCCAGGCTGAGAAAAGGTCAGAGAAACGGGAGTTGTGTAGTTTAAGATGAAGGCTGTGAAGAAACAAGATCAGAGCACTTGAACATGTAAACAAGACGTCTCAGAAGTGGACAGTGACTGATAACCCTCCACTGCTCGGGGATGTAGGATGAGAAGCAATTTTGAGTAAATGTGCAGCGAGGGAGATTTGGGTTCAATATTAAGAAAAATGTTATAGGGGAAGTTAAAAAGTGGAACAGATTATGGAGGGTCTGTTTAATCCCCAGCAGGGGAATTATTTACAGAAGCATCTGTGAGAAACAGCTCTTGCATCCTCCCTTTCTCTGCTGGAACAGCAGGTGTTGGACATGTGCTGCCTTCCCATTCTCTGCTCCTGTGCCAGTGCCCGTGGAAGGCTTTGTGGCAGGTGGGGATGTGTAAAGTGAGAGCAGCCACCTCAAAATCAAACAAACTCTGCTGGAGCAAGACACAAAGGAAGGGTGAATAAAGTCCTTGTGATGTTTGGCTCTCCCAGAAGGCAGTATGTCCCTCTTCAGGGCCAGGTTGGACGGGGTTTCGAGCAACCTGGCCTAGTGGAAGGTGGTGGAAGGGGACGATCTTTAAAGTCCTTTGCAACTAAAGTCCCTCCCCCCAGCCCAGGCTGCTCCAAGCCCCGTCCACCCCCGGCCTTGGACACTTCCAGGGATCCAGGGGCAGCCACAGCTTCTCTGCCCAACCTGGGCCAGGGCCTCCCCACCCTCGCAGCCTTCCCAGTATCCCACCTATCCCTGCCCTCTGGCAGTGGGAAGCCAATCTATTCCAAGGGTTGGACTTGATGATCTCAGAGGTCCTTTCCAACCCGTCTGATTCTATGATTGTATGATTCTAAGATTCTATTCTATGATTCTCTAAGCTGAACTGGTGTTAAGCAGTGACTTCACTGCACATGAAGGTGAGTAAAACCAAAGCTGAGGAGAAGAAGGTCTGGTGAAAAAGTTGTGGGAGAAAAAGAAGCGGCGTTTCCTCTTCTGCGGATAATTCTCCAGGCTGGTGGTTATGGGACTCTCTTGGGAAGCAAAGGAAATGAGTTTGGATGGCTTCCCACTTGCGGAAGTGCTGCAAGCGCCACACTAATCCGTGGAAGACAAGCTGTTTGAGACTGGATGTGGGATAGGGCATGTGCTGAGCATGGAGATGGGAAGACATAGCCATTTGGATTTATAGACCTTCCAGCACCTTCCAGTGCCTAAAGGGGTTCAAAGACAGCTGGAAAGGGACTTTGGACAAGGGCCTGGAGGGACAGGACAAGGGGGAATGGTTAGATGGGATATTGGGAAGGAATTGTTGGCTGTGAGGGTGGGGAGGCCCTGGCCCAGGTTGCCCAGAGAAGCTGTGGCTGCCCCTGGATCCCTGGAAGTGTCCAAGGCTAGGTTGGAGCAACCTGGGCTAGTGGAAGGTGTCCCTGACCATGGTCTGTGATTCCATGATTTTTCTGTGATTTCCCTGGAAATGAAATAGAGAAAACCAGTTACCTACTGGCTCAGCAGAGGGCTTTGCTGGGATGGTGGAGAGCCCAGTGTTGGGCAAGTTGACCAAGCCAAGAACATCCAAATCCCAGGGGAGATGGGAGGCTGCTTTGCTATTTGGATTTCTCTTTCAGATCCATGAGTTCCTCTGCCTTGTTCAGCAAAGAGACCAGGCCAGCCCTCCCTGAGCAGCTTTTCCTGCCTCCCCACGTTCCACCACAGCAACTGAAGCTCTGGTTTCATCCACTGACTCCCCCCAAACGCTGACACTCCCACCAAACAGCACAGAGGTGGCTGGATTTCTAAAGCACATGCAACACCCATGGGAGATCCATGTGCTCCTTTTCCATCCTTGCCAGAGATTTGAGGGAAGTGCTGTTCCAGGGCAAGCTGAGCCCATTTGTTCCCTCTGCCCCCTCCTTTGTCTCCAGAACAGCTCCAAAGGCGGAGCACGGACCGTCCCCTTGTCCACTGCTGCCAACAACAAAACAAGGGCAATGCCTTCAAAGATGGAATTTTCAGTCCATGGAGCTCAGGAAGCTCTCCAGGGGATTTGTGGAGCCCACTGCATCAAACAGCCCTAAAAACACGGCAGTGTTGTTGGTTCAGCAGGGGCCAGGAGTAGTTTTCAGGTCACCGTTCCCGCTGGACAGAAGGGAGCAGAAAATCGCATTTCCTTCGTTTGATCTCTGGCACTTGCTGGATCAGGGAGGTCCTGAGTGTTGAGTTTGAGCTGCTGCCAGACTAACAACTGTCAGCAAAAAAATGGACAGTGTTTGGACAGTGCCTTCAGTGGTTTCAACACTCTCGTCCACCCCACACATCATCGCGTACAACTAAGCACCGAGAAACCTTCCAGCCCTGCCTGTGAAACACAAGGTGGGCCAGGACAACTGTGCAGACCCAGAGGAAGGACAGAATCTCCCCCGTTTTCAAAGGGTCATTTATCAGTGAACCCTCTTCTTAATGTGCCTCTTTAAAGCACTTAAACACCAGCACGTTCTGCCCTTCCCTGCTCCGATGGAGATCCCGGCCCCATATCACCCAGCAACTGTGACCCCTTTTGCTGTGATTAAGTTCATTTTTGTTCCATCCACTTTCTTTCCTTTTTTTTTTTTTTTTTGTTACATGATTAACTGGGGGATAAAAAGGCCTTTTTTTTTTTTTTTTTTTTTTTTTTTTTTGAANCCTTTTTTTTTTTTTTTTTTTATTTTCCTTTGCAAGGGCTGAAGCAGTTTTAATCGCATATAATTCAACGCTTGCCACGCCGCTTGCATTCGCTGCTTTGAAGATGAATTTGGCACCAAAGGAGCACTCAGTTAAACTCCCCTGCCTCTGTTTTCCCTGGAAGTCACAGAATTCATTCAAACAAAAGCTGAGCCCTCCTGAAGTTTTATGAAGATTAATGGCCATTAAAAGCCAAGAACAGAGATCCTTCTCCCGACTTTCCCAAGCCACGGGGTTCCAGTTTATGTGCTCCAGTGACACGTTTTTCCAGGCAACCTTGGGTTCAAAGACAAAACTGTGTCCATGTGGGCACCAGCCCAGGTCACTGCATCGATCCATCAGCATTTCTTCTCTCACTGACCTCTCTTTGCTCCTGACACTGAACATCAGGTGGGAAGGCTGGAGTTTGTAAGCCTAAAGAATAAGTGAGGAGGAATAAGGCAGGAACTGAGATTAGAGGAGGAAGCCAAGTTGGAAAAACCGGAGAAAATTGTAGTTGAGGAAGGGAAAAGGCAGTGAAAAACGAGTGCTGATGCAGGACAACTGGAATTTAGGTGTGCACCTATGTACGTAT
This sequence comes from Oxyruncus cristatus, assembly GCA_013399855.1. Classification (NCBI taxonomy): domain Eukaryota; kingdom Metazoa; phylum Chordata; class Aves; order Passeriformes; family Cotingidae; genus Oxyruncus; species Oxyruncus cristatus. The sequence continues at coordinate 290,447 of VXAY01004341.1, forward strand.
GTATTTAAATAGGTAGATGGTAGATATTATAGCAGAGAGGTGGTCAACACAGAGCTGAGTAAGAGTTAGGAAATGCAAGGAGGAATCTGTATTAAATGTTTGTATTTACCCTCTGGAATCACTTCCATGCCTCCAGTGACTACGGGAGAGTCCAGGGATCATCCCCAGGGACAGTGAGGCTGATGGGGGAGACAGACAACAAACAGAGGGTGGGAGGTCATGGAAGGAAAAAGGCAGGAACAGCAAAAAGACAAAAACTAAGAGACCTTGTGTTGGAACTAACAAAACTCCACTTTAAAGGGACACTGAGGCTGCAAATGCACAGATTAAGAAGCTGGGATAATTCAGAAGGAGCTAGAATCCACCCTTCCCATCCCAAACCAGCACGATGGAATATTCCATATGAACAGAGTCACCAAACAACTCCAGTCTGTGCAGTAATGCAACTTTTTGCGGGAGTGATTCTTATTACAGAGTCCTGTATTCCCTTATTCCTCATCCTGTATATCCTTATTCCTCTGCCCAGAACACCAAGTTAGAGCCAGAGACACTGTTTTAGTGATCAAACCTGGGTGGAAAATGAACCTTTGGAAGCAGTGCAAGCCTTGTTTGCACCTGGTGGAATATTCGGGGAGAAGCCGCGCCGTGAGATCTGAGCAGCCACGGCAAGTCTTGTCAAAGACTTCTCATAAAAGGGGGGCAGAAAAAGTGTGAGTAATAAAAGGCATAAAACCAGTGTGGAGGCCACAGAACGAGGAAAACCAGTGGAAATGTTGGGGGGGAGAGAGAGAGAAAGAGAGAAGACGAACAGGCCACATCTCGGGCTGGGCCCAAAACCAAGGTTGATTCCCCTAGAGCTGCTGAGCTGGGCAGGAATGGGCAGATAATGGACAATGAGGGCAATGTGCTGAAAAGATAAAGTGTAGAATATAAACCAAATGTCTGATTATTTGTCATGGCTGTGCAGAGGAAGGAAGAAGTCAAGGCCAGGTTGGACGAGGCTTGGAGCAACCTGGGCTGGTGGAAGGTGTCCCTGCCCATGGCAGGGGTGGGACTGGATAAGCTTTAGAGTCCCTTCCAACCCAAACCATTCCATGATTCCATGATAATTGTCTTACAATCCTTTAGTTGGTCCCACCTGAGGTAGATATCCACGTTTCTATAGCACCAGAGGAGCTCATTGCCCACCCGTGGGGGTTTAGTGCCGTTTGGGACGCTCCAAGACACCTCAGACGTGAACAGATGTGCCACAGTGCCATGGGAATCGTGCACGTTTCTGGAGGAGAGCACTGGGCAGGGCAGCTTGACATGTGAAACTAGAGGGGTAGAACTCTTGGAGCTGCATCCTGGTCCTGCAGGAACAGCTGCTGAAGGTTCAATGAAACAGAGAGGGAATTGGGGGAAGTCCCAGGAGTCGAATGTGGCCAGAGCAGAGCCCATCAACTTCCTTGTCCAGGGGAGCAGGAAGGGGATTCAATAGAATCCCCCTGGCCTGTGGCAGGGATTAGATAAAGCATCTGGAGCCAGTCAGAGCCAGGGTTTGCTTCAGGTGGGATGGGATTCCCCAATTCCCCTCAGCAGCAAAGTGCCAGCGGTGCCATCTGCTACAAACTCCGGGGTCCCTGGAAAGCAACACCCCTGGGAAGGGAACGGCATCTTCCAGTCACGTGCCTTCACCTGGTTGTGGCAATTCCACCTTCCCTCCATCCCGGAGATCCCAGGGGACGGCAGGAAATTAAATAACTTATTACGCGAGTTCTGAACCTTTGTGCTGAACTTTCTCCTCGTGGCCTTGCTGTTTCTGTCCTGGAAACCTGTTTTCAGCCTCAGCTTAAAGAACCAAAGAGGGATTTTTCCTGGAAGGAACGATCTTGTAATCCAAGACAACTCAATCCATACAAAGGTCCAGGAACTTGCTCCAAGGCTTCTTTTACCCTTGTAAAGCAGGAGTTCACCCGGCAGCGGGAGTAGAATCCTAAAATTTAATTACTGGCTGCAGTTCACAGGCAATTATTTACGACACACTTTCAATGATTATTCATAGGTTCCATATCGGGGGCGGGGGAAGGTCAGCAGGTTGCAAACAAGCCTGAAATTCAGAATGACTTGTTGAGGAGAGCTGGGGAAAGATGATTGTGATGGGAAATGCAAGAGAGAAGAGCATAAAGGATATTGATTATGAAGATTTACCAGGAACATGTGTACTATTAAAAACCCTATTGCACATCAGTGAATTTCAGACATTAAATCAACAGAGCCTTTAAAGGGAAATCACGTTTTCTATCATCTAATCAATGCAGGTAACAGGTTGGTCTCTCTCTTCTCTGCTCTCTGTTTACCTCAGTTTAGAGAAGTTCAGCATTTAATCAGATTTTAATTGTCCTGATGCTTGAATAGACCAGAGGCAGCTGAAAAAGCCAGGAGTAATAAAGCTCAGCTTTCCTGCTGACTGTCCATAAAGCCCAGGTAATCTCAGCCCTCCTTGAATGGATTTGGCATCTCAATAACCCTTTCCTTCCCCCACAAGGCACCTTGAGCTGCTCTGCTGAAGGCAACACAAAACTGTGCCAGCAACCAACTGTGAGGACCCTCTTCCCCCACCATGTGATGGAAAATAATCCAGAGGTGTTTGGGATCTGGCCAGGGACAACATTAGTGGTCAAGCCCGGTTCCTTTGGTGCCTTTCACCTTACAGGGTCACACTTGTGTTTCCAAGTGCTCCTGCAGTCAGGGCCAGCGTTCCTGGCTCTGTGTGGGGATCAACAACAAAGCAAAGGGCTGCTTTTCATCTTCAAAGTGGTTTTTTTTCCAGCTGTGGGTGAACTTGAGGCTCCCAGTGCCCAAGGAAGAATTGAGCTCCTGCAGTATTTCCCCATGGAAATGGCAGAGAGGTTCTGATGCAGGAGAAGGTTGGAAAGGTCCCTTCCAACGCAAAATTCTGCCATTCTTGAATGTTGGGAATCACCAGGTGAGGTTCCACAGTGCCCTTGGGAAAAGAAGATCACGTCATGAACTCACGAAATCTCCTGGGAGGGACCCACAGGGATCATCCAGTCCAACTCCTGGCCCTGCACAGACACCCCAACAATCCCACCCTGTCCCTGAGAGGATCATCCAAACCCTCCTGGAGCTCTGGCAGCCTTGGGGCTGTGCCCACTGCCCTGGGGAGCCTGGTCAGTGCCAACCAGCCTCTGGGGGAAGAACCTTGTCCCGAGATCCAACCTGAACCTGCCCTGGCACAGCTCCAGCCCTTCCCTGGGTCCTGGCCCCCCTCACCAGAGATGCTACATCCATTTAAGACCCCCCAAACCAGGAGGAAGAGATGGCATCCAGAAGGGAACCGGCATGAGCCTGTCCTGGCCCAGACCCATCCCCAAAGAGCTGCTCCCAGAGCAGGATCCTGCTGGAAATGCAGGAGACAGGCCCTTTGAGGATGGTGGTGGGACTGCCAGCTGCCTTCCTTGTGTGGTCTCGTGCTGAGTTGTCAGCAGCTGCTATGGATTAAACGAGGCCAAAGAGAGGCTGCAAATAAAGGGATGGTGGGAATAAAGGATGAACAGAAGGTGGATGCGGGCAGTGATCGGAACAGAGCTCATGTGCACAGTCCAGAAGTGGGTCAGTGTGAGGTCATTTGGAGCCAATTTGGGTGGAAGAGGGGGAAGTTCTGGAGCACTTGGCTGCTCCCCTGCCAGGCCCCGCATTCCAGGCGGGACATGGGAGCGTCCCCATCGTGCTGTGGTCAGCAAGGAGCTGGTTAAACCCCTCAGAGCTGTGTGGGAGCAAGGCAGGGGCCCTGCAGGAAGCAAAAAAGGGGCTGTGTGATTCATGAGATCAGAGCCAGGAGGACAGAGCTGACCTCAGGGCTGACCTCTCCCCTCCCACAGCCATCCACTCAGGGTGATAATGGCCTCAATAATTCCTCTCTGGCTCAAGTTTATTTTCCAGAGAAGAGCCCTCATTGATAAGAAAACAGAGAGAGAGAGAGAGAGAGAGAAGGAAATCTGTTATCTGTTACCATCCCAGGAAGTTTGTTCCAATGGTTAACCACCCCTCTTGCCAAAACCTGCTTTCTTTGGCTCCTTTGGTTGTATCTGGCCCAAATTCTTCCCTCACCTCTTGTTACTGTTTTTCCTGTGAGGATTAAACTCTTGGAAGCACTTTGGGAACAGAACCCCCACACCACTCATCCCCCTTCTACAACAACTTCCCTCCTTAAAATCCCTGTCCCTGGGAGGTCTTTGCAGAATTGCAAATTATTTAAGCAGTTCTTGAACCATTGGAACCACTGATCCAATGGTCCAGGATCTCCCAGGCATGGGGAGGGAGCCCATTCCCATTTATTTGGGAACAAACCAGCTCTGCTGCTTTGCTGCGGTGCAGAGTTTTCATTTCTATGCCCTGGAAGGGTTTGAGTCCTGCCCACAACACCTTCTCAGCAAATCTGCCACAGCCCCTAAGTCCTCTCTCTGCTGACATATCACCATTCCGCGCCGAGGGATTGCGTTTTCCATCCTGGAAAACTCGATCCTGCGTTCAGCTAAAGAAAAAATCTGCCTGCACCTGCCTCACTTGAGGAGGATTTGTGTCTTCAGTTACTCAATATCTCCACACTACAGGTTGTTATCTTGTCCAAGAACAGTATCAATATTTTCAATCATGCAATTAAAGGCCACATCAGGAGGGAAATGCACCCGGGGGAAGAAGGAATTACATCACACAGACAGCCTTGGATCTGCCACTGCCTGTTTTTTTGACTGCTTGGCTTTTCTACCTCAGCCTTCTCTGATAATATCACATCATTCTCCTTTTCCTCCCTCACCAGACATTAGAAGGTGGGATGTACCTCTGCTGACATCTCACTGTCCTCAGGGTCTCCAAAATGAACACTAAATAAACATTAAGCACTTCACAACAAATTGCCACAGAGAGGGGCACAGGCATCTCATCTCCTGGCACTGCTGAACTTCCTCCCTTCCCAGATCCTTTACAGCCAAAGAGCACCTGATGGGTCAGAAGCGAGCACCACATTCCCAGGAGAAGACACACAGCCTGTTTTGGAGAGGTGGGAATGATGCACCTCAGGTGAGGATTCCTGGTCCAGTTCCTATCAACGACACTGGAAGTCACAGAATCACAGAATCAGACGGGTTGGAAAGGACCTCTGAGATCATCAAGTCCAACCCTTGATCCACTCCCACTGTGGTTCCCAGCCCATGGCACTGAACTGATGCCACATCCAGTCTGTCCTCAAACACCTCCAGGGACGGTGACTCCACCCCCTCCCTGGGCAGCCCATTCCAAGGGCTGATCCCTCTCTCTGCAAAGAATTTCTTCCCAATATCCAACCTAAACCTCCCCTGGCACAGCTGGAGGCCGAGCCCTCTTGTCCTACTGCTGGTTCCTGGGAGCAGAGACCAACCCCCCCCGGCTCCCCCCTCCTGTCAGGGGGTTGTGCAGAGCGATGAGGTCTCCCCTGAGCCTCCTCCTCTCCAGGCTGAGCCCCCCCAGCTCCCTCAGCCTCTCCTCATGGCAATTGTGCTCCAGTCCCTTCCCAGCCTGGCTGCTCTTCCCTGGCCCTGCTCCAGCCCCTCCATGTCCTTGCTGAGCTGAGGGCCCAGAGCTGGACACAGCACTCCAGGGGTGGCCTCCCCAGCGCTGAGTCCAGGGGCACAATCCCTGCCCTGCTCCTGCTGCCACACTGCTCCTGAGCCAGCCCAGGAGCCAT
>VXAY01004341.1:296356-310278 GCA_013399855.1 Oxyruncus cristatus
GAGCTCCCACCCTCAGCCTGTCCAGGTCCTTCCGCAGAGCCCTCCTGCCTCAGCCTTTCCCTGCCTTGGCTTTTTTTCCAGCTGGGAGGTGGGTTTGGAGATCCTGGGCTCTGCACACAGAGCTTTGAGACCCCCAGTGTTCTGCCAGGCAGGTGGTGGCCACGGGATGGGTTTGGAGTGAACCTGGAGCGCTCCAGAGCACCGAATAAAGGAGGGGTTTGGGCAGGGCTGGTTTACCTGGCCAAGGGGATCTGCTGTTATGGCCTGACTGTGCCCCGGAGCAGATCCCACAGGGCAGGTCACTGATGGCACTCAGTGCTCACGGGACACAGGGAGCCTCCAATGCTGAAGAAGGAGCCAATTCACAAGTGCCCGGTTAAAAAAGGATGAAGCTCCTAAGTCCTTGAGAGTTTTTGCCCATTTCAGCCTGACTTTCACAGTCAGTTTTCTGAATCCACTTCCTTTCCAGGTGCCTCTGTGTCATCAGTGGCCACATCCATCCCCTCTGAAGTCCTAATGTCACACTGGACCCAACCCCAGTTTCCTTTCAGCTCCTGCAGGGCATCTTCAAGGGACAGACTTAATGGGAACAGCAATCGTTGTGCCCTCAGCCCTCCTGCAACTCAGAAATCGTTGTGCCCTCAGCCCTCCTGCACCTCAGAAATCATTGTGCACTCAGCCCTCCTGCACCTCAGAAATCATTGTGCCCTCAGCCCTCCTGCACCTCAGAAATCGTTGTGGCCTCAGCCCTCCTGCACCTCCCACAAGTCTGGGCTGATGTGGGCCAGGTGCTGAGCTAGAAGAACCTCCTGCCAGTGGTGCTGGTTGCAAACTTAGTTGTGTTTTGGCTCTAAATCATGAACCAGCACCATCCTTCTCCATCTACCCCCCTTCACGTGTTCCCTCTTTAACCTGCTTTCATGGCTGGGAGTTTTATACCACCCTCGTGCTGCACATTCCCAGCTCGTTGCAATGCCACTGTCCATGGAGAAATCCCCAATTTCATGACATTAGAAGCTGGCACAGCTGAGCAAAGGCAGGGCTGACTCAGACTGTGCTGATGTTATGCTGATTTACACCAGCCTGGGGGAAAGCCACACTGCTTTTCCTTCCTTCGGCTGAGCGGCCACAGTGACAGGAGACTGAGGAGATGACAAAATAAAACAGATCACGGAGCCGGAACGCGCAGCCGGAATTTCCCCAGCGGACTCACGATGTGAGACATCTGCAAAAAAGGCCTGTGAAATATGAATTAATGTAAGGACAAGGTTCTAATCACAGTCACACAACTTTCAAGCCACAGCAATTCCACGGAGCTCAGTCTGGTGACTCCGGGTGTTTGCTGACACCACAGATGCCTGCAGTGCAGGAGGAACAAGGTTTTGATCTTGTTTTTGGTGGCGTGTAAAAGTATGAGATGAAAGGTGAGTTCTGTGAGCTGGTGGGACTGGTCAGCTCTGCCTCATCCTCTGGACACACAGACATCTCCACTGGGGAGCTTCTGGACCTTGCTTGGGTCAGCAAGGTCCTGATTCTGCTCTGAATCATGGAATCAGTGAGGTTGGAAAAGCCCTCCAAGACCACTGAGTCCCCCCTGTGCCCAATGCCCCCCTTGTCCCCCAGCCCAGAGCACTGAGTGCCATGGCCAGGCTTTCCTTGGGCACCTCCAGGGCTGGGGACTCCAAACCTCCCTGGGCAGCCCCTGCCAAGGCCTCACCACCCTTTCCAGGCAGAAATTCATCCTAATCTTCAGGGACGTCCTCTTTGTGGTGCAAATCAGGAGTGAAGGCTATGAAAACGAAAATCAGGACACTTGGTTTTCATTTGCCACTTGTGGGACTGCATCAAATGGAGCAGCCCAACCCAACTCCTGCCAAGCTCCACGGGAACTGGGCTGCTCTGAGAGCACACTGAAGCCCTCCAAGCCACGTTCAGCAGCAGGAAACCATGTGAGGACTGTGTCTGCCACACCCCCTGCCTTGTGGCCCCCTCACAGAGCCACCCCACACGCCAGTCACGTGGGATTCACGCGCCGCAGCCCAGACTCTTCCCTGCTGTCACCCCAATAAGGCCACCAGGTTGGATGTGGGATCATCCGTTTTGGCTTGGGAATGGAGGGAGCAGCAGCTTGAGCTTGGCCTGCCCTGCCCCTCTCCAGGTGACAAGGTAGGGACTCCTCAGGTCTCATTTCTCACTGGAGTCCAAACCACTCACAGTGAGCACAGACACCCCAGGAGGGACTTCGGGCCGTGGTTGCCGCCATCCATGACTTATCCAAGCACCCAAGATAGCCCAGTGAAGGCTAATCCACCTCTACACTGCAAAATAACTCATCCTTCCTCTCGTGGAATGAGCAACCCGGTCTAGTGGAAGGTGTCCCTGCCCATGGAAGAGTTTGGAAGGAGATGAGCTTTAAGGTCGCTTCCAAGCCAAACCATTCCGTGATTATGAGAGGAAAGAGTCACAGAAATGGGCAGTCCTGTCCTGCATAAATCCCTGGGTCCTGTCCAGGCTTTGCATCCTGGTTTTCTTCCTATGGATACCACAGCTTAAGTCAAAGTAGAGCTGGGTGTAGCCTGGGGAAGAGTCACAGAATCACAGAATCACAGAATCAGACGGGTTGGAAAGAACCTCCCAGGTCATCCAGTCCAACCCTTGATCCAACCCCACTGTGGTTCCCAGCCCATGGCACTGATGCCACATCCAGTCTGTCCTTAAACACCTCCAGGGATGGAGAATCCACCCCCTCCCTGGGCAGCCCATTCCAAGGGCTGATCCCTCTCTCTGCAAAGAACTTCTTCCCAATATCCAACCTAAACCTCCCCTGGCACAGCTGGAGGCCGAGCCCTCTTGTCCTACTGCTGGTTCCTGGGAGCAGAGACCAACCCCCCTCGGCTCCCCCCTCCTGTCAGGGGGTTGTGCAGAGCGATGAGGTCTCCCCTGAGCCTCCTCCTCTCCAGGCTGAGACCCCCCAGCTCCCTCAGCCTCTCCTCATGGGAATCGTGCTCCAGTCCCTTCCCAGCCTGGCTGCTCTTCCCTGGCCCTGCTCCAGCCCCTCCATGTCCTTGCTGAGCTGAGGGCCCAGAGCTGGACACAGCACTCCAGGGGTGGCCTCCCCAGCGCTGAGTCCAGGGGCACAATCCCTGCCCTGCTCCTGCTGCCACACTGCTCCTGAGCCAGCCCAGGAGCCATCGGCCCTCTTGGCCTCCCGGGCACCCTCTGGCTCCTGTTCAGCTCCCTGTCCATCCCAGCTCCCAGCTCCCTTCCTGCCTGAGTCTGAGCCCTTGACGCAGTGTTGAGGCACAGCATCAAGGCTCCCCCTGGTCTCGTATTCTGGGATAGACCACGTTCCCAAAGTTGTAAAACACTTCTGGAAAGGAGGTTCCCACCTCACAGAAGTGCTTTTGAGTGCAGAGCTCATTATGTGACAAGCACAGAGGTGCTCAGGGCCAGGGAAACGGCTCATCAGGGTGGTGAATAGACAGAACATTTAGGAAAAATGAGGAAAAATCCTGCATTGACCTTGTGTGGGCAGGGCTGGGGAAAGGTACAGCCTGGTGGGGAGAATGAGAGACCCCCTGTTAGCAGGACAAAGCTGGTTCTTGTGCCCTAGAGTGGTGAATTTGAGGGATTAGCCCCAAATTTATTCACTCTACAAGGCAGAATTGGTTGGAAAACTCATTTCAACCAAAAAGAAAAAGTTTGCCTTGAATTTTCTTACCAATCCTTCCCTCCCCCGAACGAAACAACCTCTTGTCTACATTTTGGTTTGGGTTATTTTGAGGGGAAAAAGTTGTCCCAAATGGCAATTTTTCAAAGAAAATCTATTGTAGAATCGTTGAATGATTTATTAAATAGGATCGGAGATGAAAGGTTGGGAGGGAGCTTTAAGATCGTCCAGTTCCAACCCCCAATTATTTATCATGGTTAGTTAGAGTGATTATTGTTAATTATCATTAATAACAATTTAATCTCCAATGATAATTGAATATATTAATATTTGAATGATGAATATTGAGGGAACAACCTGGGCTAGTGGGAGGTGTCCCTGCCCATGGCAGGAGGGTTGGACTAGATGGTCTTTAAGGTCCCTTCCAACCCAAACCATTCCATGATTCCATGATTCCCTGAGCTTGGGGGATGCAGAAGCCACCCTGGGACATGTATGACCCTCAGCCTTATTTAACACCTGGGAAACTCAGTGGCTGCTGCTGCTTTTTTTGCAACAAACTTTTTTTTGTCCAGGTGATTTCAAGTGATTTTTGGGGCGACCCCAAAATAGTCTCTCACAGAACTGTCTCCCAAACTGCTGCGTGATAGAGCATTTCTTTTCATACCCAAAGCTCTGGTGGAGCTTTGTGGAGATGCAGAGACAAAGAGGAGATGCCAGATATTTGTGCCTTTCAATAGAAAACCCCAAACGACCCCAAACTAAGGCAAATGTGGCCCCTGAACTGCGGCTGTGGGGAGTCCTGACATCCAGCTCAGTTCTGCTCGGAGTTTTGCAGCTGGAATTCATCCCAGGAGCCAAATCACCTCTTCTTTGGCCAAAACCATCCTGTCTTTTGCCAAAAATGCAGCAGGTTGCCAGGACTGCTTCTCTTGCCTCTGTTTTTGTCAGTATTTCCCTTCCAGGGGAACCAAACTCTGAAGGTTTTCCAACCTGCCCTGCTCCATTAGAGCCCCCCTGCTCAGCAGGGTTTGTTTGAAGCCTGGCCCACATCTGGATGGACTCACAGCGAGGTTTTGCCTTGTTTTTCAAGTGAGTCACATCTTCATGGGTGGCCTTTGGGTGCAGCTACCAAGGGCTCTTTTATCAGATGCTCCGTGGTTGTGCATATGCAATAATGCAAATTATGACACACCACCTGCAATCCAGCACATTAAACACGGGAGATACAACCTGTTTATTGGATCCTTGGTATGTGCAAGAGGTGGCACCTGGGAACATGGGTCAGTATGGTGGCCTTGGCAGTGCTGGGGGCACCAGCTGCACTCCCTGGTCTTAAAGGGCATTTCCATCCTAAAGGCTTCTTTCTATGATTGGTTTTGTGGTTTTGCTTCTGCATTATTTTTTATTTTGGCAGGAAAAGCTGGTTTTGGGGTCACCAAGAGCCACCCAAAAGGGATTTTCTCGTTGTGTAAGGACAAGGCAAGGCTGGAAATTTCCCTGGAGTCTGGGTGGTTTTGCAGCCTCATCCCTGAGGTTTCTCTGAGACCTGAGCCGTGAACAAGGAGGTTGACTTGCAGTCTCAGTCATCCCTGGCAGATGTGCCTCTAACTGGCACTTCCAGGATATCCTGAAGTCCATGATATCCTTAAGTCCAGTGTTTCTCTCTCCCAATGCTCAGAAACTTCTGATCTTGGCTCATGTCAAGTCCAAGACTTCTTGCCCTTGCAAGGGAAGGATCATCTCCTCTGCTGCTCAAGGCTGTACCTCCTGCACCTCTTCTCCAGCCTGAATCAATCCCACTCATCCCTCTTCTCCAGCCTGAATCATTCCCACTCACCCCTCTTCTCCAGCCTGAATTATTCCCACTCATCCCTCTTCTCCAGCCTGAATCATTCCCACTCATCCCTCTTTTCCAGCCTGAATCATTCCCACTCATCCCTCTTCTCCAGCCTGAATAATTCCCACTCATCCCTCTTCTCCAGCCTGAATCGTTCCCACTCACCCCTCTTCTCCAGCCTGAATCGTTCCCACTCACCCCTCTTCTCCAGCCTGAATCATTCCCACTCACCCCTCTTCTCCAGCCTAAATGAATCCCACTCATCCCCCTTCTCCAGCATGAATGAATCCAACTCATCCCTCTTCTCCAGCCTGAATCATTCCCACTCATCCCTCTTCTCCAGCCTGAATGAATCCCACTCATCCACATTTCCTCTTGGCCTTTGACAAGACCCCATCACAGCCAGGGGTGTCCAAGCCCATTTCAGGGAAGGTTTAGATTGGATATTAGGAAAAATGTCCCCATGGAAAGGGTTGTCAAGAATCGGAACAAGCTGCCCCACCATCCCTGGAAGTGTTCGGAACCGTGTGGATGAGGCACTTGAGGACAAGGTTTAGTGGAGACCACGGCGGTGGTGTTCATTGATGGGTGGACTTCATGACCTCAAAGGTCTTTCCCAACCTTAATGATTCTGTGATTCTACTGGAAATGTGCGTTTTCTCCTTGCAGACCCAGCTATTGGCAGGTTTTACCCCGTTTTCCTGGTGCCACTGAGACACTTTTACAAATACAAAATCAGCAGGAGGAGAAGAAAAACCCCAAAGTTTTGGGATTCCTGTGGGTCTACCCAGTATAAACCCCCCAAGCTGATGCAAGGCAAGGTTTAGCTTGGCATCAGAACCGCCACAGCTTCTCACTTCTCCCTCCTCACCCTCATTTTAGCAAGCCCAGGGAAGGATCCAGATCAATTCATCCTGGAATCACTAGCAAAAATCCCCCTTTTCACCAACAGATTTTCCCCTGTTCCCAGTTAATCTGCAAAAGAACAGGTACAGAGAGAGCACCTTACACAGAGAATTTGCCAAGGCCCTGGTCGTGTACACTTATTAAATGTGCTTTTAATCTCATTAATGTTTGAAAGAAGCAGTGGTGGATGAATCAGCTGCTGCAAATGGAATAGTTTAGGGAATACATGCATTTTCATTAGCCTAACTTCTCCTGCAGCACTGTGTATTAGCATGGAATTAACCCATTAATTCTATTGATTTCTGGTCATATCGTGCATTCCATCAGTGCTGGAATCCCCACGGACTCCTTCCCACCCAGCTACAGGAACTGGCTTGTTTAATCAACACTGAGCAACTCATCGAGGCAACAGATTGGGCCATGAAGTGGAGAAGGAAATGGTTTCTAATTGAGGGAAGGGGAGGAATTCGGGGAGGCAGGATGGAATTATTAGTGCTGGAGCGGGGCCAGGATGCCGGGGATCACACTCTGCTGATCCCGCCGAAAACGCCATGGGAGTTGTTGTAACTCCACAGCTGGTGGAGCCAAGAGAAGATCATTTCACCTGTTCATGGAATAAATTGGGTTGGAAAGGACCTAAGAGGTCATCCAGTCCAACCCCCTGCCAGGGGCAGGGACACCTTCCCTTATCCCAGGTTGCTCCAAGCCATGTCCAACCTGGCCTTAAATGTTTCCGGGGATGGGACATCCACCTCCTTTCTGGGCGACCTGTGCCAGTGCTTTACCACCCTCATCATTAAACCCTTATATTTAATTACATAATATATTTAATAATCTAGCATAGATAAGATTTCCTTATATTTAATCTAAATCAACCCTCTGTTGGTTTAAAACCATCACCCCTTGTCCTGTCACAACAGGTCCTGTTTGTGCCCGTCTTTCTTTCGGTCCCTTTATGCACTGGAAAGGCCTTGAAGGTCTCCCTGGAGCCTTCCCTTCTCCAGGCTGAACACCCCCAGCGCTCCCAGCCTTTCCTCACAGGAGAGGGGCTCCAGCCCTCTGTTCTCCTCTCCCAAAATCCAGGCATAACCACTCTGGTGGGAAACTTGTGCCCTAAAGTCCACCGGGTTTTTCCCGAACATCTGTTCACCTGTCTCAGGTTTCACCAACATCTACCACAATATCCAACCACTGCTCTCCCAGTGTCTTTCTCCACAACACCCTCTTTGCCCTGTGCAGATCCACTGTGCCAGCTCTGGGCCCACTTTTCCCCCCTTTGATGGATTTTTCTGGGATAGAGCCACCAAAGGCAGCGGTTTCTGCTGCACGGGGACGAGAGCAGGTGATCCAAGCGCTGTGTCCTCACGTAGGACGAGGAAAACTTCCCAGCTCTCTGCAAAGCCAGACATTTCCCCTCCAGTTCAGTGCAGCCACAGGGAGGGATGGCCTGACTCGGAGCAGCACGGCCACCAGGGAATGGGGAGGATCTCCAGAGGCTCTCAAAGTCGAAGCAGGGTCACCAAGCCCATCTTTCATGTCTCCAGCTCAAAGCCTCCGGGGTTTTTTCCCCCCGCTCAGGTAACAGGGCGGCTCTGCCTCTCGTAGCCTTTTGCTCGGAGGAGAGGATAAACGAGGTCTTTGATGTAAAAAAAACCAAAAAAAACCAGATGATGAAAGCAAAGCATGGCGAAGTTGCTCTTTAAACTCAGCTTATCCCCCAAGATCTGGTTCTGGCAGGCTCCTCCCTGGGCGCTCCGAGCACTGAGCTGCCCTCCCGTTGACTCCGCGCGCTGAGACCACATCCCTGACATTTTTTACAGCAATATTTCCTCCCAAATTGCCTTTGCAAAAGACTCTCTTTATTCCCCTCGTCTCAGGCCCCGTCTCATTTTCAGCAGAGAGCCGAACTCTCGCTCTCCTGCATCCCGGGCCTAATTATGAAACAACCCTGCCAAAGTAGTCGGCCGTTTGCTGATATTTTACTCACAATTAGAAGTGTGAATGAGCTCCATTAGGATTCTCATATCCTTTATGCTCAGCCTGACATTTGGGGAGCTGTTTTATTACAGCTGCCACTCAGGGAGATGGGGCTGCCACAGTTAAGCACCAATAATGGTGTGATTGACCCCGATTTTATGAATGCGGGAGGATGTCTGAATATTACACACTCAGGTATCCAGAGGGTTCTCAGTGTCTCACACCAGTGCCTGCTCTGGGAGGAGCTCCCAGCCCTGACTTTTTGTGGAAATGGTGGTGTTTGGTTTTTTTCTTCACTTCCTTAAGCTCAGAAACATTTTTTTTTTTTTTTAATGATAAAATGTTTGCAGCTGGTTAACACACAAAAAAGTCTCATCAAGGTAGTGAGGATTAAGGTTGAGCTTCTCATTGCAAAGCCTGATAAGCATCTTGATAAGCATCAAACACTACTGGGAATCCTCGGGGTTGTTCCCACTTCTGGAGGAGACTCCTGGCCCAGTCCTGGGGAAATCATTTCACTCCTTTGTTATTTCATTCTAGGACTGATAGTGAAGTTCCCTTCCACATCACCACCTCTCCCTAAATCATGGAATCATAAATGGTTTGGGTTGGAAGGGACTTTAAGACCACCCAGTTCCACCCCTGCCATGGGCAGGGACACCTTCCACCAGCCCAGGTTGCTCCAACTTGGCCTTGGACACTTCCAGGGATCCAGGGGCAGCCACAGCTTCTCTGGGCAGCCTGTGCCAGTGCCCCACCACCCTCATCAAAAGGAATTTCTTCCCAATATCCCATCTATCCCTGACCTCTGTCGGTTTGAAGCCATTCCCCTTTATCCTTTCACTCCAGACCCTTCCAAATCACAGAGGGAGATGGTCCCTGCTGTGAAGGTCCTTGAGACCCAGGAGAAAGCCCTGATCCTAAAATGATAATTGGAAAGCTGAGATCAGGACGTGGAAATTCCAAGCCACAGCTCCCAGTTGCAGACCACCCATCCCTAATCCTTGCCAGGATGGAGGTTGGGATGGCTTTATACTCCTTTTTTTTTTTTTTTAGCAGCTCATTAAATGGATCTCAGTCCCCAGCAGGTGATAACGGGACTTCTCTGCTGCCCATCCTGCAGCAATTCCAGAGCAATCCCAACTGGAGTAAAGCTGGGAAAAGGGAAGCAGCAGTGAGATGCTGCACCAACATTTGATGCTGAGCACCTAAACAAGTCCTCCATTCCCCCTTGCCCTGACTGAGTCCCGGGTCCTTCTCTCTGGCCACCAGCAGGCACCAGGAGGAGCTCTTTGGAGAAGTCCTGGATGGGGATACAGGAGCTTAACCCAAGCCACCACACTTCTACAAAAGGAGGGCCTGAGCTTATCCCCTTGCAAGAGCAGGCTCAGCAACAAATCCAGCTGGAACTTGAAAAAAACCCATGTTTAACTGATGCTTTCCCCCTTTAGTCCTTGGCAGATTCCTGCAAGACTTTCACAGACCGAGAAAACCCTCCCTTTTTCACTCCCATCTTCTCCCAGCACCACTTAAGCCCCTGAGGGCAAAAGAGAAATGGGCACTCGGGAACCCAGGAAAACAGCCAGTTCTCACCAAGATGAGGCTCCTGCTGAAATTTTGCTCCATTTCAGGGCTCGAAAGTGAAATTCCTTGTGTTGAGAGGATAGTTATTGTACCCTAAAGCATTTTGAAAATGATAAAAACGAGGATCTGCCCATCCATCCATCCCTCCATCCATCACTGTGGGTTTTTCAGGCAAAGAGTAATCATGGACCTGCCAGAGTGAGGTGGTTTCCTCAGGGAACACAGAAAGTCTGAGGAAGAGACAGGACATCCCAAACTCCACTGAGTCCCAGACCAGTTGTGGCTCCCAGTTTTTACTTCCTCCTGAGCTGAGAAATTCTGGCCTTGGATCCGTCCTGCCTGTGCTTTGTGTCTGCTGCTCTGACACAGCACTGGGGGTCCACAGCGGCCAGGAGAGGGGGAAATCCCAGTGTCACAAACAGGGTGCACAGGCAGCAGGAGAGGGGGAAATCCCAGTGTCACAAACAGGGTGTACAGGCAGCAGGAGAGGGGGAAATCCCAGTGTCACAAACAGGGTGTACAGGCAGCAGGAGAGGGGGAAATCCCAGTGTCACAAGCGAGGAGGGACTTCCATGACCAGTGTGGGGTTGGAGGTCGGAGCTCAGAGTGGATCTGCAGGGCAGGGACATGGCACAGTGTGCAGAGACTGGGCAGGACCCACATGTCCACGCAGAAGTGCTCCATGACCTTTGGATGCCTTAAAACGTGCAGGGACTGTGTCATTAGGAGTTCTCACCTCTTCCTGATAAAGAACTGAAGCTTTCAGACCAAACCAGCACCCAAAACCCCACAGAAACAGCTCTTTTTTTCCCAGTTGGATCTGTCCAACCACCCAGATCCAGCCCTTTATCGATGCTCTGTTTAAACCTCCATCCTTCTGCAACAACAAAGCCTCTGAAAATTCAATCTTATCTCCCCAAACCACTCCAGCTCCTCACTCCTTGCATCCCATCTCTCCCTCTCATCATTAACACCACCATTCCCTCGAAAAGGAGGATGGAGCCTGGATTAAAAGGAGCACTTTAGCTCCCAGCAGTACTGCCTTGCTCTGCCCTTTGAGTTTGGATGGGTTTTGTTGTAGTTGTTGTTGTTGTTGTGGCTCCTGCATTTTTTTTATCAAGCACAGGGGCTGATAAATAAAATCCAACTTCCCAGCTGAGCCACAGCTGCTCTGCCCTGAAAACCTCAGGGAAAAATGGGGCCAATTTCCATTTTGACAAATTATTATGCAGGGGAATCTTTTATTCCTGAGGGGTGAAGGTGGAGGAGGAAGAAAAGCCTTTGGAGGCACTGATTATCTCTTAAAGGAACCACTGACCACTTAAAATTGTTGAGCCCGAACTTCTGTGGACATGAATCAGCAGAGATCCTTCATAAATATGGGGATGAAGAGTTGGGAATTTAGCTGGGAATCTGAGAGTTTGGGTGTGGATACCCCTGTATTTATTTATGTATCACGGCAATGCTCTTTAATTTGGCTTTTGGACTTTTTTGGGCGTTCTTCTTCCTTTTTTCCCTGCATGATGGAGATCATCCTGTTTGCTTGAGATCACATTTCTACGATTTGAATTAATCCCAGAACAGCAACCTGGGATTAATTAATAAATCCTCCCACCCTTGCGAAGCATTCCAAGGTCCTGCACTGCTGCTCTTCGCAAAACACAAACTCCAGACTCGCAAAGCTGAGCTTTATTTACCTTGTTTGTGCCAAGTTAGACTTTCCAGATCACCTCCTCCTCCTGTTTTCCCTCTCCCTCCTCCTTATTGCATTGTCTTAAAGCTGGGGACTTAAAGCTGTCTTATCCTGGGGACCCATTTGAGTTCCCTGCTTTCATCCCTAAATGGGATATTTCCCTGCACATGCAGTAATTAAAGGAAAACTCATCAAACACTCATCACATCAAATGCTCATTAACATCTTCGCAGACTTGAGGGCAAAACAGTAATTTTTCCCGCTCTGGGACCAAAATTCCACCAGTCCTAATAAAATAATTCTACAGAATTTTATAAAAGCCCTTTGCATCCACTTTGGCCTCAATAATTGAAGCATTATCACATCCAAAGGCATCTTTGGAGAGTTGGGGGATTGTGAAGCTGCTATGATTTCCCCCATTTGAGTCAGAAAATGCAGATGGTGTTTGGATCCCAAAAAAAGTGGTTACTGGGGGGTAGGAGCTGGTGCTTTTGATCCCCTGCAAGATCCAGAATCATTTTGAACACCGCAGGAGAAACTGGGAGTGACTTGTCATGGTGCACCTGCTCCCTGTTGGATCTCAGAGGTCTCAGAGTCGGGTTTTCTTGGGGGACAAAACAGCAATTTTCTCCCTTTGGGACCAAAATTTCACCAGTCCTAATAAAATAATTCTACAGAATTTTATAAAAGCCCTTTGCATCCACTTTGGCCTCAATAATTGAAGCATTATCACACCCATCCAAGCACAAACACGCCGGGAAACATCTTCCCAGTGCTGCCAGGAGGTCCAGGAGCATCTTTCCACCCTGAGCGGAGAGGTCGAGATGTTCCAGAGATGTTCCATCTCTGAGGCCCCTGAGATCTGTCAGGGAGCAGAAGCACCGTGACAAGTCTTTCCCATTTTTTTCCCCGAAGTGTTCTTCAGAATTATTCTGGATCTCTGTCGTGGTTCGGATCTGGCTCCCTGTCAGATGTCCGAAGTCACAGTAACAACCCCCTCCCCTCTTTTCTATGAACACAAGGGAAAGGGAGAAGGGAAATCGCTCCTGAAAACCACCGAAACGACCAAACCAAAGCTGTATAAATTCATATATATCTATATATGTATGTATTTACATCTATATACGGTTAGACTGCTGTGTACATAATAACAGGACCCCCCGAACAGCCCCCTCCAAAGGGAAAAGGGAATGGGAAAAGGGAAAACAGATATACGCAGTCAAAAACCCGGGAAAAATCGATAAAGAACTAGTAAAAGAAAAGCTTACTGCTCTTCTTGAGGTAGCAGAATCGCGCCAAACGAGCGCCGACACCTGCTGCCTCCCAAGGCCTACAAGGCCTCACTAGGCCTCACTAGGCCTCACTAGGCCTCACTAGGCCTCGCTCCTCCACGCGAGCAGGACTGACAGCAGAGAACCTGTGCGCTCAGACCACTGGAAGAGAAGAACCTGAGAGCCTCCTCTCCCTTCTTGTTTCTACCCTTGCTTACGTAAAAATCGTATGGAATACTGGGAACATGGCCTTGGTTCCTCAGTTACAACCTGGTTACCAAGGAAGGCTGAGAATCGAAACCACTACAATCTCGCAGGGGACCAAAAGCATGAGCTCCTACCCCCAACTAACCGATTTTTCTTGGGATCCAAACAGGATCCGACTTCCCGGGATGGGACCGGCGACTGTCAATGATTCTGTGTGGTTTCTGCACATGAACATTCCCAAAGTCCGGCCCTGAGGGGTTCCACAGGTTGTCCACCCATTCTCTCCGTCTTGCACCACTCCAGAAGATCCAGCAAACCTTGGAACTTTTAGGAAATGGCCCTTCCTGGAATTACAAGGAGGATCTGCGCCGATCAAAGACACGGGAGGGGGATTCCATCCCTTTAAATCGATTTTTTTCCCACTGAAATTCCCAGCAGGCAGGTCCCACTCTGGGTTCCTGGGGGTCCTGTTGGCACTCCCATCTGTCCTGCCTCGCCTGGAATCCAAAGGAGTGGTTTTCCACCTGGAAAACCTTCTCCCTGGACAGGGGATAAATAAAGAGGGGAAAAAAAAATCACCCGATTCCAGAGCTTTCCCTACGGAAGGGTTGTCCAGGAGGATAAAAGTTCTCCTGAGTTTTAAAGTAATATAAATTAATAATAAATATAAAAAATAATAAATTAACTTATTAATATAAGTTAATATAAGTATATTTATTAAATATATATTTGAGTATTATTGTTATTTTAAGTAATATGCAAATTACTTTAAAA
>VXAY01004341.1:310550-334167 GCA_013399855.1 Oxyruncus cristatus
TTAATTAAATATATATTTAATTGAATGCATATTTAAGTAGTGATATTACTTTAAGTAATATAAATATTACTTTAAAATAAAAAAATAAATGTACAAGTGTGTATTTTTGAGTTAAATATATATTTAATTAAGTGTATATTTAAGTAATAATATTAATTTCAGTAATAGAAATATTACTTTAAAATAAATAAGTATTTAAAATCAATATGTATGTGTGTATTTTTAATTTAATATATATTTAGTTAAACATATAATTAAGTAATAATATCTCTTTAAGTAATATCAAAATTACCTAGGAGTAAATAAATATTTAAAATAAATATACAGGTGTGCCTTTTTAAATTAAATACACATTTATTTAAATATAAATAATAAATATAAATAAATATAATGTTTTTTTAAGTAATAATGTTACTTTAAGTAATAGAAAAATACTTCAAAATAAATAAATATTTAAAATATACAGGCATGCATTTTTAAATTAAATATATAAGTAAATGTATATTTAAGTGATAATAATACTTTAAGTAATATAAAAATTGCTCAAATAAATATTTAAAACTAATATACAGGCGTGCCTTTTTAAATTAAATACACATTTATTTAAATATAAATAATAAATATAAATAAATATAATGTTTTTTTAAGTAATAATGTTACTTTAAGTAATAGAAAAATACTTCAAAATAAATAAATATTTAAAATAAATATACAAGTGTGCATTTTTAAATTAAATACATCCTTAATTAACTATATATTCAAGTAATAATATTACTTGAAGTAATATAAATATTACTTGAAAATAAGCAAGTATTAAAAGTTAATACACAAATGTATATTTTCAAATTAAATATATGTTTAATTAAATACCTATGTATGTAACATTACTTGAAGCAATATAAAAATTACTTTAAATAAATGGATATTTCAAATAAACACACAGGTGTGTGTTTGACACAACAAACTCTGGGCAGGTGTAAAAACCTCCTTAAAAGATTTTAAATACGGAAAATATTCTGGAAAACCTTAAAAAAAAAAAAAAAGGGAAATAATGTTTTGTGATTTCCTGTGGAAACAACGGGAAAAGGGGAGGGGGAAAAGAGTTGGATGATTTAAGTACCTGGCTTTGGTTACGGAATTTTGGGGTTGGATTTGGGGAAAAAAAATGAAGTTAGAAGGGAAAATACCCCGGGATATTTGGAGTGACCACGTCACAACAGCCCTGGATCCATGAGGAAAATTTTCAGGATCTCTCTCTGGGCCCTGAGGTCAGACCTTGGAAGGGAAAAGGGTGGAAAAGGAGAGTGGAAATAAGAGGGAATACACTGGGAATATGTCAAATACATGATGGGATTTTTGCTGCTTGATTTTGGGTTTTAGGAGGTGCTGTTCCCATGGGAACAAATGGGCCAGGAAACAACCTGGGAAGCAAGATCCCAAAGTCAGAGAGATCCAGGGAAAACTGTCAGGGTCGTGTTCATGGAGACATCAGATCCAGAGCCTTAAAGGGGGAATTGTGAGAGCCCTTCCGGCATCCCAAGGTTAGAAATCCCAGGGAATATGATTCACTCCAAGGGTAGAAATCCCAAGGACTCTGATTCCCACCCAGGTTAGAAATCCCAGGAAATGCTGGTTCCCCCAAGGTTAGAGATCCCAGGGAATGCTGATTCCCACCAAACTTGGAAATCCCAGGGAATGCTGATTCCCCCCCAAAGTTGAAAATCCCAGGGAATGCTGATTCCCACCAAGGCTAGAAGTCACAAGGAATGCTGACTCCCACCAAAAGGGAATGCTGACTCTCACCAAGGTTAAAAATCCCAGGGAATGCTGATTTCCACCCAGAGGGAATGCTGACTCCCCTCCCAAGGTTAAAAATCCCAGGGAATGTTGATTCCCACCAAGGTTAGAGATCCCAGGGAATGCTGATTCCTCCCAAGGTTAGAGATCCCAGGGAATGCTGATTCCTCCCAAGGTTAGAGATCCCAGGGAATGCTGACTTCCACCCAGAGGGAATGCTGACTCCCCTCCCAAGGTTAAAAATGCCAGGGAATGCTGATTCCCCCCAGGGTTAAAATGCCAGGGAATGCTGATTCCCTCCAGGGTTAAAAATGCCAGGGAATGCTGATCCCCCCCAGGGTTAAAATGCCAGGGAATGCTGCCTCCCAGTCCCCAGCGCAGAGGGACCAGCATTAAAAGGTTTTCCCTATTTCTGGAGAGCAGGGATGCTCCTTTTCCTTTCAAACCTCATTAATTTCCAGGCTCAGGATGGCTGAGAAAATCTGCATTAAACTCTCCCTGACAGGCCCCCCGGGGATAACCTTGGAAGCAGCATTTCCTTGCTCTTAAAGGAGTGCGAGGAGTTCATTCCTACTTTAAACTGCGGAGGAGATGCTTTCCCAGACACTCAGAAATGTGTGGAATACGAGGGATCTCCCCTAAAACCCCATCGGCCTCACCCGGTTTCGCCCAGTCAGCTTTAAGCGGGTTTTCAGGTTTAACTGCCGAGCTTAAAATCCCTGTTTCCTACTCCTTTGTTCCCCTGCCCAACCCGAACCTCCCACAGGGAACAATTCCAGCCCTGGAACGGCTCTGGCCGTTATTCCAGCTCCGTTTGCACTCTCAGCACTCGGATTTTGCAAGGATTGGTTCTGCTAAACCCAGGCTTCCAACCTTTGCTTACAGAGCAGAGCAAAACCTCCTTGCAGCAGCTCCCAAGGAATTGTGCCTGGCAGCCTTTCTCCAGCAAAAAGCATTTTGGGGGAATATTGCAGACTATTCCAAGCCTAAGGAATGATCTCTTTGCACGTTAAGGTCGAAATCCAGGCCAAGGGAAGCCACAAGGCCAGAGGCCTCCTCCAGACCTGGAGCCTGGTTTAAGAGGTGAGGGTCCTAAAAACACACCCGGCTGTTTTTATCAGGTCTGGGGGCTTTGGTGGGAGAGAAATGTGGGATTTTTGAGGAAAACTCAGGGCTTTGCCCAGTTTCATGCTGAGCATTGACATGCAGATCATCTGGGTGGGTAGGGGGGGAGAAGCGAAGAGCTGCTCCTTGTGGAAATCAGGGAATTTTCTGCGGTTGTGAAAACGCAAAGACGGTGATTAAAGAGCTCAGGGCGCGTTGAAGGGCGAAAAATTCCAAACCGAACTCCAGTGGCACTGGAGAGGAGCCTGAAAAACCCTCCTGTGCTCCTCCCGCAGCACTGGCAGCACCTCCACAACCAGGCACATCAGCAAGAGGTTTTCCAAGCCCTTTTTCCTCCAGCTCAACCCCCAAATTCGGGCTGGTGGGACAAGCCAGCAGCATTCTGTGATTCCATGATATCCCTGGGTAAACTCCTGGTGAGCAGGGAGCGGAACCCGGGCTTTGCCACCTTCCCCCGTCCTCAGCCTCGTGGCAGCCACCAGGAGCTGGTCACTGCTCCTCTCTCCAAACCTGGCTGAGGGCGTTGCTTTTCCCAGGGAATTCCTTTCTCCAGAGCCTGGTGCAACCCAAAGGGATGTTCCAGATCCACAGGATGGTTTGAGGGGGGGAAGGGACCTTAAGAACTATCTCATTCCACCCCCTGCCATGGGCAGGGACACCTTCCACCAGCCCAGGTTGCTCCAACCTGGCCTTGGACACTTCCAGGGATCCCGGGGCAGCCACAGCTTCTCTGCCCAACCTGGGCCAGGGCCTCCCCACCCTCATTGTAACAAATTTCTTCCTTAAATTTAGCCTAAATCAACCCTTTTTAAATTAAATTAAATTAAATTTAATTTCACTTTATTTAATTTAGTTTAATTTAATGTCTTAATTTAAACCCATCCCCCCTTGTCCCATCCCCACAGGCCCTACTTTTTAATCCCCCTCTTTTTAACGAGTCCCCCTTAAGAACTGAAAGTTGCTTTAAATGTCGCGCTGCTTCAAGTCGAAACGGTTTAACCCCTGGAGATTCCTCTTTTTTTTTTTTTCCCCCCTTCCCTGATTTCTGCTTGATTTCCACACACAGCCGGTTTTACAGCTCCCAGCCTCGTTTTTCCAAAGGCTGTTATATCCCATTCCCTGCCTTTCTTCTGGAAACGTGTGCTCGGAACCCTCCGGGGCTCAAACTCTGGCAAACCCCCTCCTCCAACCTCCCCGGTGTGATACGGAGCCTTTGGGTTGGGAAGTGTCACCAGGAATCCCGCAGGGATCGCAAGCTCCGGGAGGCAGGTTCTGGCTCTGGGAAGGCTGATATTTTGAGGGGTTTGAGGGAATTCTTCTGTGGCTGAGAGGGGAAGGACCTTTTTATAAGACAGTGGGAGAAGCAAAGCCAGCCTGGACAGATCCTGAAAGGGATCAAGATGGATTTGGGAAGGGAAAATCCACGGAGACACTGGGACAGCCCACAAACAGTACAACAAACACGGGTGAGGCTTGGGGTGGCCTCTAACCGTGGACATCCCCAATTTGACAATATTTGGGGGGAAAAGATGGGTCAAATTCCTAGGAAATGGAATGCCCTGTCCTCAGAGAGGCTCGAAGAAACAGCCCAAGGCACTTCCGAAAATAAACAGCCAAACCAAGGCCTTTACGTAACGAAATGATTTCGCTGTTGTCGGTCGATTTATTTTGGTTTTGGTTTGATCAGCGTTAACAATGACCCTGCAGAGCTGGTCTTGCTGCCCTCCTGCTCAATCCAGAGGAAGAAAAACGGGGAATCGAGGAATTTCTCCTTCCCACATGCCGAGGGGGTGAGGCATTGCCCCACTTTTCAACTCAAATCCATTAAAACCCAGGGTGGCACCTCATTTCTGACCTGCAGCACCACGACACAGCCCTGAGTTACTCTGGGTGGGAGCTGCAGTGACCCTGGCGGGGATTTTCCCTGTTTTTTAGGAAGAAAACCGCCTTTTGGATATTTTTTTTAATCCTCTCCTTAACCTGTTTGTCATCAGGAGACGGAGTTGGAGGAATTCAGAGCCTGCGAAGAGCCCAGGCCAGGGTTGACAAGAATTGTGAGGCTCTGAGTGATGTGCTGGGCAGTTAATGAAGCCGTGCAGGAAGCCTGACAACTTCGCATTCCCGTTAAAAGAAAATAATAATAATAATTTGAGGCTGCTGAAAAGCTCTGGCAGAGCTGGAAAACGCCTCTCATTTACCAACAGACACAAAGCAGCCTCTGCTCCTGCCAGGCTGCCTCTGTTTTTAGGGAGAGGAGCCTGGGTTTGATTGATCCCTGCCGAGGATGAACCCTAAATCACCCTAAATCCATGGCTCTGCCATCTCCACCCTCATTTCCAGGCTCAGGGCTATCCAGGGATGTTCTAAGACATCCCAAACCACCTTGGCCATGGCACAGGACAGGAGCTGAGGCAAGGGAACATTCCTGGTCTTGGGATATCCCAGACCCTTCCTGCTAAGCCAGGAACAAACTCCAACCCCAGCACAGAACCTCAGCCTCTGTTTTTGGAGAGATCAGCCTGGGTTTGGTTGATCCCTGCTGGGGATGAACCCTCCAATCCATGGCTCTGCCACCTGCATCCTCATTCCCAGGCTCAGGAGCTCTTCCAAGCTGTGTCCAAACCCCCCTGGTCATGGTTCGTGAACAGGGTAGGGCAGGAGCTGAGTCAGGGGGACATTCCTGGACTTGGAGTATCCTTAATCCAGGGAGCAAAGCCCAGGCCCAGCACCTGCTCTCAGCCTCTCCTCCCGCTGGGCTGCCTCTGCTGTTAGGGAGATCAGCCTGGGTTTGACTGAACCCTGCCGAGGATGAACCCTAAATCACCCTAAATCCATGGCTCTGCCATCTCCACCCTCATTTCCAGGCTCAGGGGCATCCAGGGCTGTTCCCAAGCTGTGTCCAAACCACCTTGGCCATGGCACAGGACAGGAGCTGAGGCAAGGGAACATTCCTGGTCTTGGGATATCCCAGACCCTTCCTGCTAAGCCAGGAACAAAGCCCAGCCCCAGCACACGCTCTCAGTTAAGCAGCATCTCTCAGCAGGAAGGACAGCAGGGGATTTGATGTTCCCACATTCCTGGCCTTGTCCCAGCCCTTCCTCCCTTGGCATCACGTTCTGCTCTGTCAGGAGCACTTTAGTTTTTTCCAAAGAGTCAAAAAAAACCCAGGAGAGGAATCGTGGAGCAGTTTTGGTGGGTGAGACGAAACCAAACATTGTTTCTGTTTGCTGTGTGTGCTTTGGTTCCGAGTGTGCTGGGCTTTGTCCTCCCTTTCCCTTTCCCTTTCCCTTTCCCTTTCCCTTTCCCTTTCCCTTTCCCTTCCCCTTTTCCCTTTCCCCTTCCCCTTTCTCTTCCTTTTTTCTTTTCTGTTCCGTTTTCCCTTTCCTTTCCCTTTCCCAGATAAGCACTTGAGTGTATCATGAGGTTACCTTTAATCTTTTTAATTGAAATTGTGACTGGTACATAACAAAATTATTCTAGTGTGCAAAATGTGGGAAAAACNCCTTTCCCTTTCCCTTTCCCTTTCCCTTTCCCTTTCCCTTTTCCTTCCCCTTCCCTCCCTTCCTTTCCCCCTTTCCTTCCTCTCTGCCTTGGACCCTCACAGTCTCCCAGGTCCAGCCTCAACCTTCCTGGAGGATTTCCAGCCCTCCCAGGATCCCGTGCCCCCCATTCCAGAGGCTTTGGGGGGTCGTTTCTCGCTTGTCTCCCAGAAATAACTCCCTGTTGTTCCACCAACACCAACTTTGGGGTGACAGGAGACCCCCTGGGACCCCCAAGAGCCCCGACTCTACTCCAGGCTTTTCCAAGAGATGCTTCCCTGGAGAGAAAGGCCACTCTGGAGTCCCCACAATCCCTCTGTCCTTGCTGTCAGTCCCAACAACAACTCCCCCACGGACACTTTGGGATGCAGGGACATTGGATGGACCAGGCCCACAAAAGGTGACCTCCCAAAAGCTCTCCCAAAACACCACGTGGATCCTGTGGAAGCAGCATGGATACAAGTTCTCCAGGGAAGAAAGTGCTTAATTCTATTTTCCATCCTGTCCCGTAGGACACAGGGCATTGGTTTGCGAGCTGGGGGGAATGGTGTCCAAATCCAGGGATATCCAGGGTTTCTTGGAGACACTTGGCTGCTGCCCACACATGTCACAGACCTCAGAGGGACGAAGCAGCAGAGAATTCCAGGTGATGGGCTCAGCTCAAGCAAACCCACCCGAGAGCTGGATCCACAGTGGAATATCCCGTTCCAGATCCACAGACCTGCCTCCTTTACGGACCTCACTCTCCCCAAAACCTGTGGGAAGCTCAAGGTCCTGGTGGGGTGAAAACACCTCCATGTTTTGGAAGACACCATTCAAGCTCTGGTGGGTAATTTCATCCCAGACTCTGTCAATAATATCATAGAATCGTGGAATTCCAGAGTGGTTTGGGCTGGAAGAGACCTTAAAATCATCTCATTCCACCCCCTGCCACGGGCAGGGACACCTTCCACTAGCCCAGGTTGCTCCAGTCCCATCCAATCCGTCCTTGTGCAGGGCTGGGTGTGTGTGTCCAAATCCATATCCCAGGGAACACGCAGGATGTGCAGGAATAACCTGGAATAACCCCCACCGTGTCACACCCGTTTATAGTTTGCACTGGAGGTTTCCTGTGTCTTGGAAAACTGCTGGAAAAGGTGCATCCTCCCAGTCCAAATGTCAGCTCTGCACTGGCAGGGAGAGGGACAAAACAGCCCTTTCCCACTCGGATTTTCTGACATTCAGAGGAACTTTGCTCCTTGCTTTGTGGAGGGACCAGCAGGGAGGCCTCGTGTCCACCTGGGAATCTGAATTCCTGGAGCTTCCTGGAGGTTGTTCCTCCAAGAACATCCCTCCCACTGCCACCACAAGTGGTGGAGGTCAAGGAGCAGCCTTGTGACCTGCCAGCAGGAGCAGGAGCTGAGGTTGGAACACAACAGTATCATCCCAAATGGAAAAAAATCCCACTCCAATAGAGACAACTCAGTGTCTCCCACTTCTTTCTTCATGGCATTTTTTTCTCCTGGAAGTTTTAACCTGGGAGCACAAGGAATCCCTTCGACAGCTTTTCGCTTTTCCTATTTTGTTTCTAAAAATACAATCCTCTGGTTTGGATATTTAAATCCAGGGACTGGATTTCAACTAAACAAGGTAAAAATATTGCTGACAACCCTTGGAACTCCATGTTAAACTCAGTGTCTCCCACTTGTTTTCTCATGGCATTTTTTCTCCTGGAATTTTTAACCTGGGAGCACAAGGAATCCCTTCCATAGCTGTTCACTTTTCCTGATTTTTTTTCCTAAAAATAGAATTCCTGTGGCTTGGATATTTAAATCCAGGGTCTGGATATTTAGGTCCGGGGACTGGATTTCAACTAAAGAGAGGAAAATTGCTGCTGACAGCCCTTGGAACACTGTCTTAAACTCAGTGTCTCCCACTTGTTTTTCCTTGCAATTTTTTCTCCTGGAATTTTTAACCTGGGAGCACAAGGAATCCCTTCCAAGCTGTTCACTTTTCCTGATTTTTTTTTCCCTAAAAATAGAACTCCCGTGGCTTGGGTGTTTTGGGACTGGATGTAAATAAACAGAGGAAAATTGTTGCTGACAAGCCTTGTAAATCTGTGTAAACTCAGTGTCTCCCACTTGTTTTTCCTTGCAATTTTTTCTCCTGGAAGTTTTAACCTGGGAGCACAAGGAATCCCTTCCATAGCTATTCACTTTTCCTGGTTTTTTTTCCTAAAAATACAATCCTCTGGCTTGGATATTTAAATCCAGGGAATGGATTTAAACTGAAGAGAGGAAAATTGCTGCTGACAAGCCTTGGAACTCTGTGTTAAAACTCAGTGTATTCCACTTGTTTCTTTGCAATTTTTTTCTCCTGGAAGTTTAAACCTGGGAGCACAAGGAATCCCTTGCATAGCTATTCACTTTTCCTGTTTTTTTTCTAAAAATAGAACTCCCATGGCTTGGATATTTAAATCCAGGGTCTGGATATTTAAGCCCAGGGACTGGATTTCAACTAAACAGGGTACAAATGCTGCTGACAACCCTTGGAATTCCTACTGCAGTTTCCAGAGCCAGGGTTTGGGAAAAGGATGGACAGAGGTGGATATTGGTTGGCACAGGGCTCAGATGTGCAGGACAAAGAGCTGTTGAGCCAACTCTGGGATTCCCTCATTTTCCCTTTGGACACGATTTCAACACACTTGGAAAGGAAGTGTCCCGGTTTTCCACGGATCCTTTTTCTGCTGTTGGAGGGAAATATTCAAGGCTGAAACAACTTCCCGTAATTGTTGCCGGTTTAAAGCTGAAACTCCGCCAAGTCGCTGCTTGGGAATTGTTCCAACAGCTTTGATTGTCCTTCCCGAAGGCTGGGATTCCCAGGAGGACCCTTCCTGAAGGCCAGGGTTCCCGGGAGGACGTTTCCATTCCAGGTGGTCACGGCGCACCTCGGGAAACACAGTCTGGGCACAGCCCAGCCCTGGCCTGAAGTCAATCAAAGGGATATTCCCAGATTTATCTCCCCACTGGAAATGTTTAGGTCTGTCAGGGCTATTTTTAACCCTATAATAACAAACCCCCCTATTTTATATAATAACCCCCCTATTTTTAACCCTCAAAATGAAAGCCAGGCAGAGGGCAGATATTTCCCCCTAAAAGACAAAGGGTTCCAAGTCGCTCCAGAGGATCCAAAGACGTGTTTTTTGCAGAGGGAGAGAGTGGGATGAAATGTTTTCAGGGATCTTTTTTAAGCTCAAGGCACCCGCAGACATCAGAGGGATGAAGCAGCAGAGAATTCCAGGTGATGGGCTCAGCTCAAGCAAACCCACCCGAGAGCTGGATCCACAGTGGAATATCCCGTTCCAGATCCACAGACCTGCCTCCTTTATGGACCTCACTCTCCCCGAAACCTGTGGGAAGCTCAAGGCCCTGATGGGATGAAAACACTTCCATATTTTGGATGTTCAAGCTCTGATGGGTAATTTCATCCCAGAATCTGTCAATAATATCATAGAATCATGGAATCCCAGAGTGGTTTGGGCTGGAAGGGACATTAAAGGTATATTTCCACACCCCTGCCATGGGCAGGGACACCTTCCACTAGCCCAGGGTGCTCCAACCTGGCCTTGGACACTTCCAGGGATCCAGGGGCAGCCACAGCTTCTCTGCCCAACCTGTGCAGGGGCCTCCCCACCCTCCCAGCCAGCAATTCCTTCCTAATAATAATAGCACGAAAAGTCAAAGGGATCAGTTTGTCTCTGAAAGCTTTGTGGTTACAAACAGAGCATCTGGGGGCAGTTACCCGGGAGGGCACCTCCACTGCCCCTCCTGGCCCCCAAAAATTTCTGTGCTGGGCATCAATGCTCTCTGCTCTTCCCGGCACAGGAGGGACATGGAGCTGTTCTTTGGCACCAAGTTGATTTGAGGGATGGAGCAGCTCTGCTGCGAGGAAAGGATGGGAGAGTTGGGAATGTTCAACCTGGAGAAGAAGAGGCTCTGGGGTGACTTAATTGTGACCTTCCAGTGCCTGAAGGAGCCAGAAAGAATGATAGACTATTGACAAGGGCCTGGAGTGATAGGAAAAGGGGGAGCAGCCAGGGAGTAGGTTTAGATTGGATATGGGGAAGAAATTCTTCCCTGTGAAGGTGATGAGGCCCTGGTCCAGGTTGCCCAGAGAAGCTGTGGTTGCCCCTGGATCCCTGGAAGTGTCCAAGGCCAGGTTGGATGGGGCTTGGAGCAACCTGGGCTAGTGGAATGTGTCCCTGCCCCTGGCAGGGGCGTGGAACTGGATGATTTTTAAGGTCCCTTCCAACCCAAAAGTCATAGAATCATAGAATTATAGAATCACGGACCTTTGATATGTCAATCACTTGCTTTTCCAGCAACCTCTTTCACAAACTTTGGATTTACTGGATAATTTCCTGCCCGGGGTGTATACAGATTAAACCAATAGAAGTTCATCCAGAAGAAAAGAAGAGAAAGTCCCTGTCAATGCTTGTGAAGAAGCAGGAGGCCAAACCCACCTCCCCACCCAAAACTCTGTGCCCCCTGTATTTCCTGTGCAGATTTTTTGGCTGCTCACCCCGTTGTAACTTGGCCTCAGAGAGCCCCCATTGCCCTGAGGAACAGCTGAGGAATGGTCAGTTCCTGGTGGGAAGCATTTCCTGGAGTCATAGAATCATAGAATTATAGAATCACGGAATTATAGAATCATAGAATTAGAGAATCATAGAATTAAAGAGTGGTTTAGGTTGGAGGGACGTTTATAGGTCGTTAAGTCCAACCCTGCCACGAGCAGCAACACTTTCCACCATCCCACGTTGCTCCAAGCCTCTTCCAACCTGGCCTTGGACACTTCCAGGGGTGGCTCAGCCCTGGAGGTGCAGACAGAGCCACAACAGGCAGGGAAGCTGAAGAAGTCTCAGGACAACCCTGTCCATGCTTTATCCATGGGGGGAGGACTCAACGCTCAGCAGGTTCTACCTCAGGACCAGTCTGTTCTTTCCTGGATTCCCTTCATCAGCAACTGCTGCCCCCGGAGTGGTTCTCCCACATCTTTGGAATGTTCAAGGTGGCACCACAGCAAGAAAATCCACCCTGGGGCAGTTCCTGCAAGTTTCCATGTTAATGGAATCATAGAATGGTTTGGGTTGGGAGGGACCTTAAAGTTCATCTGGTTCCACCTCCTGCCATGGGCAGGGACACCTTCCCCTATCCCAGGTTGCTCAAGTCCCATCCAACCTGTCCTTGGGCACTTCCAGGGATCCGGGGGCAGCAACAGCTTCTCTGGGCAACCTGTCCCAACATTTTCCTGGCTCTGTTGACTCTTTCACTTGGACAAAAGTGGTTCTGCCTCATTCCAGGTGCAGATGTGCCCGAGTTTATCCATGTGGAAGGGGGAATGTGGCTGCACCGACGGCAGCGCGTTCCCGCGTGTCCTCCCCGCCGCCCTCGCGGGGAACCCCTTTTATCCCGCAAATGCTTCCACATCAGTGCCTAAATTAAAGTCTGCCTGCACCAACAGCCGAAAGGGAGCCCAAAAGAGGAGGGAGAAGATCGATCCTGTGCGTATTTTAAGTGCTCTGTGGCTGCCAATGTTTATTTTGGGGGAAAAAAAATCCGCGCGAGTGAGAGGCGCCGACGCTCCGAGTGAAAATAATACAGGGAAATACATCTCTTTTGTCATCGAATTATAGATTAAAATAGGAATCAGGGGGGAATATAGAAACATATATCTCTTTGTGGAGGCTTTCTGTAACAACCACCATAAAATAACGTAGCAGTTACCTGACAGCTTAAATAACGATGGGAGCTGAGGTTCCTATCTGCACATTTATCTCCTCTGATCCAGACAGGGTAAAGAGGCATAAAAAGCTGGATAATCACATCTTTCCTGCTCACCAGCTCCCAAACCAGAGGCAGATTTTATACTCAGTTACTCCCCAGAATGTCAACATTGTTAGAAAACAAAAGCACCGTGAAGCACTTTTTTCCCTCCTCCTTCACTGTTTTTTTCCCTCCTCCTTCACTTTCTTCCCATTCTCCTTCACTCTTTTTTCCTTCACTCTTTTTTCCCTCCTCCTTCTCTTTTTTCCTTCTATTTCATTCTTTTCCCCCCCTCCTTCACTCTTTTGCCTCCCTTTCTCCACCTTTTTCCCTCCTCCTTTACCCTTTTTTTCCCTCCTTCACTCTTTTTTCCTTCACTCTTTTCTCTCCCTCCTCCCTCACTTTTTCCCCTCCTCCTTCACTCTTTTCTCCTCTTCCTTCACTCTTTTTTCCCTCCTCCTTCTTTCTCTTTTTTCCCCTCTTCCTCCACTCTTTTTTCCCTTCCTCCTTCACTTTTTTCTCTATTTTCCATGCTCCTTCTCTCTTTTTTCCTTCACTCTTTTATTCCCTCCTCCTTCACTTTTTTCTCTCCTCCTTCACTTTTTTCCCTTCCTCCTGCACTTTCTTTCTCCCTCCTTCACTCTTTTTCCCCCTCCTCCTTCACTTTTTCCCCTCTTCCTCCACTTTTTTCCCCTCCTCCTTCACTCTTTTCCCCCCTCCTCCTCCACTTCCCCCCCCCTCTTTTTTCCTTCTCTCTTTTGTCCTCTCCTCCTTCTTTTTTTCCTTCACTCTTTTTTCCCCCTCCTCCTCCGCTCTTTTCTTCCCCTTCTGATGTTTTATGATTTCAGTGTCACACGCCACGGGGCAGATCCCAAGCTCTGCCCCTCTGGAGCAGCCCCTGAATTTGTGGGGGCGGCAGGACGCGGGGTGAGGGGGGTGAGCACACAAATCACCCGCAGAGAGGCAGAGAAAGCCCCAGTTCCCTCAATCCCTGCCCTTCCCTGCCACAGGAGCTGTGGGAGTCGACACCTGTCGACCATTCCATGCCGGGCCAGTAACCTTTGGCACCCGACGTGTCGGATGAAGAGCTTTGTGTCCCACCAGAGCTCAGCAGCACGTTGGAGGTGCAAACAGGGCCACAACACACTTTGAACCAGGCAGGGAAGCTGCCAAAAAAGTCTCAGGACAACCAGGTGTTCCCTGTCCACGCTTTGTCCATGGAGGAGGACTCAACCCTCGGCAGGTTCTACCTCAAGACCAGCCTGTTCTTTCCTGGATTCCCTTCATCAGCAACTGCTGCCCCCGGAGTGGTTCTCCCACATCTTTGGAATGTTCAAGGTGGCACCACAGCAAGAAAATCCACCCTGGGGCAGTTCCTGCAAGTCTCCATGTTAATATCACGGAAGTATGGAATGGTTTGGGT
This sequence comes from Oxyruncus cristatus, assembly GCA_013399855.1. Lineage (NCBI taxonomy): Eukaryota > Metazoa > Chordata > Aves > Passeriformes > Cotingidae > Oxyruncus > Oxyruncus cristatus. Next base: position 324,239 of record VXAY01004341.1, read on the forward strand.
TGGAAGGGATCTTAAAAGTCATGAAAATTCCACTCATCTGCCATGGGCAGGGACACCTTCCACTAGTCCAGGTTAGCTCAAGTCCCATCCAACCTGTCCTTGGACACTTCCAGGGATCCAGGGGCAGCCACAGCTTCTTTGCCCAACCTGGGCTGGGGCCTCCCCACCCTCCCAGCCAGCAATTCCTTCCCAATATCCCATCTCTCCCTACCCTCTGGCACTGGGAAGCCATTCCCTGTGTGCTGTCCCTCCCTGCCTTGTCCCCAGTCCCTCTGCAGCTCTCCTGGAGCCCCTTTCTGCCCTGCAAGGGGCTCTCAGCTCTCCCTGGAGCCTTCTCTTCTCCAGGGGAACCCCCCCAGCTCTCCCAGCCTGGCTCCAGGCTCCGGCAGCTCCATGAACACACAAACCCATATCCATCCCTCTGGAAAATCTAACCCCCCTCAGAAGGTGTGGATGGCACAGGACCAACATCTGGGCATCTCCTGAGAGATGGCACATCCCACCAGTGCCCATGGCTCCCCTGCTCTGGATGGTCAGCAGCCACGGGACTGTTCCCCTCTGACATTGCACTTCCACCTCCAAGGGACAGCCCTGAACGCACGGAAGGTTCTGCCTTTGCCCTTTTTCCCTGCGCTTGCAGGTTCCAGGGATTGCCTTGTGATCCCAAGAAGATGTTTCCTTGGCTCTCTGCAGATCTGCATCGCTCCACTGCTTATCTGGGAAAAAATAAGGACCTGGATTCCTCCATCTCCTTCCACGCACCTTTTCTGCTGTGAACTCCACTGACTTTTCCCCCAGTGATCAACACCAGGAGCTCCTCCCCTTTTCCAAAGCAAATTTCCCCTCAACCTGTGGGATCTGAGCATCTTCTGAGTCTGCATATGACAGAAGGGCAGGTNTCACGGGACTGTTCCCCTCTGATATTGCTCTTCCACCTCCAAGGAACAGCCCTGAAAGCACGGCAGGTTCTGGTTCTGCCTTTGCCCTTTTTCCCTGCGCTTGCAGGTTCCAGGGATTGCCTTGTGATCCCAAGAAGATGTTTCCTTGGCTCTCTGCAGATCTGCATCGCTCCACTGCTTATCTGGGAAAAAATAAGGACCTGGATTCCTCCATCTCCTTCCACGCACCTTTTCTGCTGTGAACTCCACTGACTTTTCCCCCAGTGATCAACACCAGGAGCTCCTCCCCTTTTCCAAAGCAAATTTCCCCTCACCCTGTGGGATCTGAGCATCTTCTGAGTCTGCATATGACACAAGGACAGGTTGGAAGGGGCTTGGAGCAACCTGGTGTGGTGGAAGGTGTTGGAACGAGATGCTCTTTCATGTCCCTTCCTACCCAAACCATTCCGTGATTCTCTCTAACCTGGCCAGGGGGCTCCAAAGTTACTGGGGGTGGACAGACTGACAGACACACACAAGATTCATCGTCCCAGGAAGCCAGAGGCAGAAGAACAACATCATTACCTTATTTACCTCTGGTTGAATCCTACCAGCCTGAAGGCTTTTCTCCGGGGACACCCGTATTTGGCCACTGGATTTGTTATGAGAAGACAGAGCTCTTGGCACTTGCTTGAGGAGAAGAATCTTGGCAGCAGCAACCCACCTTTTTTTTGGAAAACACTCAGTTTCCAGTGGCAGCACAATGGAGGGTGACAATGAGAGTGATTGTCCACGTGTGGCTCGGAGCCAACCCCTCAGGGAGGTCACACCAAAGCTCCTGCTTTCCTCACCTCCAGCTCCAGGGAGTTCAGGGCCAGGGCTGAGGGCAGGAGTTCTCGTTCCTGGGAGCAGGGAGGGTTGGGGAGGTGGAGAGGGTGAAATGGGGTCTAAGGTACCCCAAAAAAAGGAGCCACCTCACCACGTATGAACAACGGGCAGAGCCCAGGGCCTGCCCAAAATCGTCACCCACCACTGAGCCCCCTCCCAGCTCCACCACCCAATGGCCAGCTCCATCTTTCCCTGGCACCCTCAGCATGAATGTGGGGTATATGGCATGCAGGGAAAAGGGGGAGTGGGAAAACTTTGGCCAACCCTGGGTTCCAAGTGCACCAGGCAGCAGAGCGACCCTGTGCCTACTGACACTGTCCTTGTCCCAGAGGCCACCCAGGCCCCTGGGTTAGCTCAGGAACACCCCCAGGACCTGCAGATCCCGCACCACTTATCCCTCATGCCCGTGACTCCACAAGCCTCCCAAAAAAATCCCACCCAGCCCCAGGCCCAGCTCAAAGGGAGCCCCTCTGACTTCTCTTTCCATCAGCAAGGAGAAAGAAAAAACAGCCCGAACAGTTCACTCCCAGTACTCCAAACTTTTCCCTCTCCCTGCCTCCTGCTGCTGCTGTGCCCCCTCCCCTCCCTGTCTCGCAGAAGTGTGACTAATCCTCTCCCTCCCCTTGCACCATTACCTTGAAGGTATTTATAGAGCGGGATCGTGTTCTCTCCTGCGCCTTTCTTCCCTGTTCAGCTCTGGATAAGCAAAGGATCCTCAGGCATCTCTCACGTGGCTCATCCTTCCCGAGGTCGCGCTCACCCCAAGAAAGGCTTTGCCACTTCGGAGGGGACACTTCAGGCTCTCCAAGAAGCCCCTGATGGACTTGTTTTGCCGACACTCGTCCCTGACCCCTTGCTGGCTCAGCGGGAGCGTGGGTTTCCACACACCAGCTTTAGGAAAAAAGGGGATTTATCTGCTCCTGAGAAATTAGCCAGAGCCATCATTTATTTCATGTTATCTCACGTCACTGCCAGTGTTTTCTCCCTCCTGAGCTGGGAGCAGCACAAAGGAAGACGAATGTGGGGGCCTGAAAGGGATTAAAGTGAGATCTGAGGAATGGGCAGTGCCTGCAGGGAAAGGGTGGCCTCTGTGCTGGGCCTAAGTCAGTGACTTAATGACATTCAAAATGCTGGCCCAAATGCCCCAGAACTGCCTCATTCATGTCATTAAACTCCCTTAATCCACGTCATTAAACTCCCTTCCCCTTCAAAGCAGAGCAATCCCTTGCAAACTCCCCGGGAACGGGCCTTGGCTCTTGTGGTATCTCCTGAGCAAAGCCCAGGAATTGCCGGGTTGGCCTTGGCCAAAACCCCCTCAGGGGTTTTAACCGGTGTGCCAAGAAAATTCCCACTGCTCCAAAGGCTCCTGGGCACTGTGTGGCCTCTGTGACCCCCAGTAGAGCCACCGAGCCTGGGTAGTTCCAACCACCAGGTCTGTGAAACAGCTGGAAATCTCTCATTGGACTGGATTTCTTCCTTCCTCTTTAAGCCACGGGAAATCATGTTCCCTAGGAAAATTTGGGGGTTGCAAGTGGAAAACCAAGGCAGTAAATGACGTTTTAATCTCATTTTCTTTCCTTTCGGTTTTTTTTTTTTTTTTTTTTTAATTGGATAAATTGGAATGAGGGTTCCCCGGCTGCTGCCTCCATATCCACCTGCTTTCTTGGAGGACAAGAAATCCCGGTGGCTGAGGCTGGGCTCATCTCATTGAACTTGGAGTAAAATCAAGGAAAACTCAGAAATTACCGCCTTGATTTGCTTTGTAGTCCTTGGAAATAACACCCACGTGCAGAGAGGGTAAATGTCCCTTTGGAGTTGTCTCCAGGATTTAAAGGAAAAGCTCAGGAGAGCAGGTGAAAACCAGGTGTGGTGAAACCTTCCAGCTCCTGCTGGGACCATCCCTGTCCGGTGTGTGGGCAGAGGAAAAGTGGGAAACAAAATTCCATTCCCCTTCCTGGCCAGGGCCCCTCTGGGAAGCCCATTTTCTGGTTTGTTTGGGGTTTTTTTTCTGAACAAAAGCAGGTGAAACAAAAGACAACCACCTGGGCCTTTATTTCAGCCCTCGTTTTTCTTCCCCTGGAATTATCTTTAATAAGCATTTTATTTTCCCCTCTCCATCTTTTATTTTGGTTTTTACTGTCCCTGATTTGTTACTGTTGTTCCAAAGCCAAATTGCATCAAAAGCCCAGTATTTTTTCTTGGGAAATGAGCTCCTGGTTTCCAGCCTTGCTCTTCCATCAGAGACTTTTGCACCCCGCCTCTGGGGCACTTCCCTGGATTCAACCCCTTTGGCAGAGCACATCCCTAATCCCAGGGCAAGGCAGGATCACTGATCCCCGTGTCGGGGATATGGGAAGATTTTCAGAGCAGATTAAACCCTCGAACTCAAGTTGCTGGCTGAGCACCCGAACCAAGAGCTCGGTGGGTTGTAGGCACGGCCGAAAGTCCCGTTGTTCCTGAAATTCGGATCCCTACTTCCCACAAACACCAGCATCCCGGCTCAAACCCTGGTTCTGCCTCACAGGAATTTCTCTTCCCTTAAAAATATCCTTGTTTTACACCGTGGCACACCAGAAACAGATGCTGTAACTCCTCATCCCGTGGGGCAACATTCAACCCATGGATTAAACACTTCCGGGAGGGATTCACTGGATTTTCTTTTTGCTGTTTGGGGCTTTATTTTTTTTTTTTTTTCGTTTATTGGTTCCTGTGTCTGTCAGTTTGTTTTTTTTGCTGCAGCCCTTCCATTATAATTAAAATTATTGGTCCTGTGATACCATCTAACGACCTCAATTAGAGATCTGCACCCCCTGGAGTCAGGTACTTAATTACTGCCAGGCTTTCCAGCTTTCCAGAACACATTAAGGGTTGGCCTGGCTGGGTCTGGAGGGAGGAGGGATGAAGCAATAGCAGGACAGGGAGATAAATTCCCATCATTATTCCCAGGAGGGTGGTAACTCTGAAGCTGCTTTTCCCAGGATGTGTGTCCACACCCCACACTGATGGATGAGCCCCCGAGCTGTCGCCTCACCTGCAGCCTCCCATCCCCTTTTGCAGGCAGGAGAACCCAACCCTGAGGGTTTCCCCGGATCCAGAACATCCCTCAGACCTTTACAGTCCTGCATTTTTCCTCCTCCCAGCTCCTGGATTCCCTGTTAAGCTCCATCTGCATCTTCTGTCCAACATCTCAGGAGCCTTTTCTCCGCTGCTTCAGCGAGAAGATTCAGACCAGAATCAGCTCAGGACCTTCTCCAATGTCTCCCTTCCCAAATTCCTGGCCCTGAGGGAAAAGTCCTGTAGCGCAAGTTTAACCAAGTTCCCAAAACAGCAGGAGAGCTTCCAAGGCTGTATCCTGGAGGAGGATCCTCATCCGTGTCTCAGAACATTTCCTTTAGTTTTTCCCTCCATTTGACTTCCTAAACGATCACAAACGGGGGATAAAATTTCTACTGGAATAGGGAAAATCAGGAAATTCTCTGGGAATGCGGCACCCAACCACCTTTCAGGAGTTTCCCAGGGCAGCACTCGTGGTTTTAAGGTTCGTTAAAGCCTTCAAAGCCTGACGAGTCCCCAGGTGATCCCACCAGCTTCCCAAAGGGAAACCTGCTCTTCTCCCTTCCTTGAAGCAGCCAGATGTTGCCCAGGTTGAAGTCAAAGCTTTTCTGCACAGAATCATGGAATCATGGAATGGTTTGGGTTGGAAGGGACCTTAAAGACCACCTCATTCCACCCGCTGCCATGGGCAGAGCCACCTTCCGCTATACCAGGTTGCTCCATGTTCATCCAACCTGGCCTTGGACACTTGCATGGAATTATTTAGGCTGGAAAAACACCTCTGAGATCACCGAGTCCAACAATTCCACATTTTTCCTGCAGCGATTCCCGGCCAAAGGGCGAGTCCCCACTCCTGCCCAAACCTGGGGTGCTGAGGGCTTCGGTGCCACGACCACACCCCATCCGCCGCCAAGGGGTTGTATTCCCAGCTCACAGCTCCAGTTCCTCCTCATTCCAGCTCCTTGCGAGGCAGAGAACACGTTCCCTGGGAGGTTTTTCTGCACTGTGAGCGCCCTGAGCACTTCTCCCGCGGCGGAGGGAAAGCTCTGCAGGGATGACTCCAAAAGATGCCGTGGCCGTGACCGGCAGCCCGAGGCGAGCACTTTGCCACTCCAGAAGCCCTCCCAGCGCCTCTCAAGGGTTTCTGTTCCCCCACCAAAAAGAAGAAACAAATGCCTTGGGAGGGGAGGGGAGCAAAAACGTGCCCTGAATTTGCCGTAACTCGCGTCAGATCAACCAAACCCCTGCCGGGAGGAGTGAATTCCTCACTCAGGGAAACTCAGCCTTTCCGAGGCTTTACACCAACGGGCCATAAATGCTTTTGGTTCATTCCAAAGCCTGTCTAACCCTTCAGCGGGCAGGTTTGTTCTGCTCCCCATTAGGAGGTGGCGAGCAGGTTGTCCTCACCCACAGCCTTTGTTAGAGAGGGGTTTGTGTGTTGATTTATGTCACCTCGTGACCTGTTTTTAAGGCGCCTCGTGCTGCACACACCCAATATCAGAGGGAAGCAGCAGGCAGCAACAACGGGAAAACACGCACAGGACAGATGCAGAACATAGAATCACAGAAGTACAGAATCATAAAATCATAAAATCACAGAATAACGGACTGGTTTGGGTTGGAAGAGGCCTTAGAGACCACCCAGTTCCACTCCCTGCCATGGCCAGGGACATCTTCCACTAGAATGAGCAAGGGATAGGAAGAAATTAAAGTTATAATCATGGTGGAGGTGACACTTAGGAGGGGTCCAGATTGGGCAGCAGAGAAAAAAAATAAATAAAGAGAAAAAAGCACTCAATAAAGGTTGGAACAGTGACAGGAGATGAATTGGGAAATTAAAACCCCTTTCTGATTGATTCGTGTCAAGTTCTCACGGGAAGGACCCCGTGAGCTCTGCACAAGTGGTGGCACAGACACCAGGTCTGCTCCAAGAAAAACTCACAGCCATCATCCAAGTGAAGGCTCCCTTCCCATGGGGCTGGAGCTGGCCTGTGTTTCCCTGGCTCTGATTGATCCGGGAGGATGGGATTCCCCAGGTGGCCTCTGCAGAGGCACCAGCCACACTCATTTCACGCAAAGCTTGGAGCGAAGCCTGATCCTTTTGCAGGGATTGTGTTCAACCCACCACCTCTTAAGGCCTCCTGGAGCTCTCCTGAGACCTGCCCTGGGTCCAGCTCAGCTCTGAGGCTCCAGGACTCCCAAAGTTGCTCCTGTTGCTGCCTGTCTGAAGAGCTGGGCACTTCCCACAGGCACTTCCAAGCCTCGTGGGGTTTGCAGGCGTGACTGGTTCAACTCCCTGGGGGCAGAAAGGACCTGAAGCGCGAGAGCTCAGTGACTCCTGCAGCACAAACCACCCGCACTTAAAGCCCTGCAGCTCAGACAGGAACATTAAAGCTGAGTTTTAACTCCAGTTATGCTCTTGGCCTTTGGTTTTCCACTGTACAAGTAACGGGAAGAGAGGAGGAAAGCAAAACCCACCTGCTTCTCAGGTCTTAACTCGCAGCCCTTCAGCACCTGGAGCTGTTTAAAAAACTCCCATCCCGAAGCCCTCCTGGACTGCCGTCCCCCTCGGGGGGAGAGAATAGATGGCTGAGCCCGGGGCTGGATGAAACCTGAGCAATCTGATCCCCCCTTCGGAAGAAGCCCCAGAAAACCTGTCCCATCCCTCCCTCCTCACAAACCCGCTGCCGGCACCTGTGTGTCAAAGAGCCCCTTCCAACCCAGCGTCAGTGCGGGGAGTGCTGCTGGTAACTCTGCCAGAGCTCTCAGGCGGGAATCACAGGCAGCATTTCCCGGCTGGATCCTCTAAATCAAAGCCACAGCGCAACTGGGTTTGCTGCACCGTTCGTGCAAACTGCTTTCCCTGATGGATTTTGGAGAGGAAGAGAGAATCTCAGAATCGTTTAAATTGGAAAAGGTCTCCGAGGTCATCGAGCCCAACCCAGCACTGCCAAGGCCACCACTGACCCATGTCCCCAGGTGTCACATCCACAGGGATTTGAAATCCCTCCAGGGCTATACAGCCCTTTCCATGATGAAATTTTCCCCAATATCCAACCTGCCCCTCCCCTGGCACAGCTGGAGGCCGAGCCCTCTTGTCCTACTGCTGGTTCCTGGGAGCAGAGACCAACCCCCCCCGGCTCCCCCCTCCTGTCAGGGGGTTGTGCAGAGCGATGAGGTCTCCCCTGAGCCTCCTCCTCTCCAGGCTGAGCCCCCCCAGCTCCCTCAGCCTCTCCTCATGGCAATTGTGCTCCAGTCCCTTCCCAGCCTGGCTGCTCTTCCCTGGCCCTGCTCCAGCCCCTCCATGGCCTTGCTGAGCTGAGGGCCCAGAGCTGGACACAGCACTCCGGGGGTGGCCTCCCCAGCGCTGAGTCCAGGGGCACAATCCCTGCCCTGCTCCTGCTGCCACACTGCTCCTGAGCCAGGCCAGGAGCCATCGGCCCTCTTGGCCCCCTGGGCACCCTCTGGCTCCTGTTCAGCTCCCTGTCCATCCCAACTCCCAGCTCCCTTCCTGCCTGGCTACTCTCCAGCCCCTCTGTCCCAGCCTGTAGCGCTGCAGGGGGTTGTTGTGGCCAAAGTGCAGGACCCGGCCCTTGGCCTGGTTGAACCTCATCCCCTTGGAATCAGCCCATGGATCCAGCCCGTCCAGGTCCCTCTGTAGAGCCCTCCTGCCTTCCAGCTGATCAACACTCTCCCCCCAGCTTGGGGTCATCTGCAAATGTGCTGATGGGTCACTCGGTCCCCTCACACACATCATCAATAAAGACATTAAACAGGACTGGGCCCAGCACTGATCCCTGGGAACACCACCGGTGCCTGGATCCCAACTGGACACAGCTCCTTTCACCACCACCCTCACTGGAAAAGTCTTGTTTACCAAGACTTACTTTGCTTGCGCCAGCAATGGCTGATGCAGGAAGATGCCTGGGAATATCCCTGAGGATAACAACCTTCCCCAACACCCACCCGGCTCTCCACAGCTCAGCAGCAGCTGTGGCTTCACTTGGGGTCAGACCCAAATCCTGGAGGGCTCCCAGGGGATTTAAGTGTGATGTGACCTTAGAAGGTACCTGTTCTTCCTGAACACTCATTTTTCTTCCCTGTAGCAGTCCCAGGACCGGGATATCCTCTAGCCAGGATAAATGGAAGCTTCACGGATGGAAACTCTTCCTGCTCTCCATAAAACAATCCTCGTCCTCCACCCCCTTGAGCAGCACAATCCCCTCCTGGACGCTCCCCCTGCCTGGTCACACCCAGCTTAGTTTCCCTCCTTTCCCACCTCCAGGTGGGACCAAATCATGGGAAGTGGCTCCACTTCCCATCCCCCTCTTCAAACTCATCCTCTCAGCCAAGATGTTCCACCGGGAATCCAGTCCCACCAGAGTCATAACTGAACCTTTGGAGCCGTGACGGACGAAGAGCTGAAGGCACCACCGGAGGTGGTGGAATTGTCCTCCCAGCCCTGTTCCCTCCCCACTATCCCAGCTCCCACCCTCCAGGAGTGAAGTTCCCTGCCCAGGAGGTGTTGCCAGAGGGGTTTTTTGAAACAAGGGAGCGGCAGATTGACGGCAACAAGCTTTTCACAGTTTCCTTCCTTCTGATTTTGCCCGTGAAATGTGTTTTTCTGAAAAAAAAAATCCCAAAACACCTCTAATAGCAGGAGAACTACCTTTCAATTTGTCCTCTTTCGCTTCTGGGCTGAGAAGAAAGAGCTCGTTTATGTATTTTTTGGGGAAGCAGAAGGAACGTGAAGCCCACGAGAGGGAAAAGGAGCTCGCGGGCACCTCGGCAGCAGGGAACTTCCATCAAAAGGGGGGGCAGACCCGGGCGACATCACGAGTCGGGGCTAAAAACGACCGAGTTTGGAGAGTTGTAAAAATGAGCAAGTCTTGCGTGGAAAAAAGACGGGCAGGGAATTTCAGGCCCGACACAAGTCGCCTGTGAAAACCGCCGGGAAGGGCAGGGGGGAGACGTTTCCCTCTCCAAAAGCAAAATAAAACGCTGCTCGCGGTAATTCATGGCTAATTATTAGCCTCGAGTAGTACCAGTTTTTACCCGGCTGTAATTACTGTTTCAGGCTCCAGAGCTCTGGGAAAAAAAAAAAAAAAA
>VXAY01004344.1:0-13489 GCA_013399855.1 Oxyruncus cristatus
CCCTGGTCCTGGCACAGGTCCCTACCCTGGCGGCATTGCAGTTTGCCCTCCTGCCCCTCAGGGATACCCTGGTCCTGGCACAGGTCCCTGCCCTGGTGGCCCTGCAGTCTGTCCCCCGTGTCCCGCTGCTCCTGGCCACGGGCATCACCCCCATGGGCACCCTCCACCAGGCCATCATCCCCATGGGCACCCCCATCCTGGACCACCGGGAATGCACACGTGCCCTCCTGACTGCCATAAGAAGCACCATAAGAAGCACCATAAGAAGCACCATAAGAAGCACCATAAGGAGAAGCACTCCAAGCACCACGGAGGCAAGGTAGGAGTGAGGCAGCAGCGGACACTTCCTTATTCCTACTGCGTTCCTTAAGACCCTCTGCCCCCATGCCACAGCGCCCAGCCTGTGCAGCTGGGGCTCTCCTCTCCCACCCTGTGCTGGCTGAGGCAGGCTGCCAAAACCTCAGGGGCCCCTTTTAGATATGGAATTTCCCGTTAGGTTAATGGGAGTCAAGGATGAGTCATATGAAGTGAGTAATTTGAAAAGCAGTCCATGAAATTCCTTGAAGTCATTTAAAGCAGTGATGTGGCTCAGGGGACACCATGCAGTGCATTAAATCACAGGACTTGTCCTGCTCATCTGAGTTGTGCCTCTGTAAGGGACATTCACTCACTGTCTTTCCAGAGGAACTGTTTAGGTCCTTCCTATAAAAAACAACACACAACCCCATGACCAAAATAAAAACGAAAAAAGGAGAAGCAATGCCCTGTGCTGGGAGTAGATTCTGCAGGAAATGCTATTATGGGGATAGACACCATCCAGAGCAGGTCTGAGTAAGGGACTGCTAAATATACCCCCAGTTACAACATCGGAAGTGGGAGCATCTCCCAAACACATCAAACTCTCTCACTGGGAAACAGCTCTGCGAGTGATCTGCTCTGATGTTTGTCCTTGCTGGCAGAGAACATGACCCTTCTGGAATTTGTGTTACTGATCTAAAGAGCCTCGATAAAATTAAGAAAAACTCCCCAAGCCTCTCACTATGTGGGGCACCCACACAGGGTCACTAACAGCTCTCAAGAATGCTATGGAAGAGAGTCTTTTTGCTGGTGCCCTAAAGTTGTTTTCTCTCCTACAGCACTGCGGTGGCTCAAGCAGCAGCTCAAGCAGCAGCTCTGACTCTGACTGAACATCTGGCATCTCCCACCTGCACAGCACTGATCAGCAAAACACGAAGCCAAACACCTTGTGGGAACTCCCTGCATGTAGCTCTACTCCCTTCCCCTTTCCCTTAGAGCAGCGTTTGGCCTGCTGAGTGATTTTCTTGTGCTTACATTGTAAATGCTTTGTCCTGGAATCTCCTGAGTCAATGGACAGCATCTCCATTGTCTGTCTTTTGGGAGAGCCTGCTGAAAGACATCATGTGCTGGTTTGCAATCTGCTGGTGTCCGTGTGTTTTTTCCTGGGCAATGGTGCGGGCTGCTGAGGTGGATCCCACTGCCTGTAGAAGCCCTTACAATTCCAGCTTTCCCAGCTATAGCAGAGGGGCTGGCTGGGGAATGCTGTAACTATGTGGGCTACCATCCTTCATGGCAGGGTAATAATTGTTAGTGAAAACGCTCACCATGGCAGAGGGAACCTCCTGAAGGTCGGCACAGCCCATCTCACCCAGATTTACTGCCAGCGCAGCCTCATCCATCCTTGTTGCAGTGCTGGCTGTGCGTCTGTGCGTGCTGGGGCAGTGGGATTTCGTTCCTGGAGCCCCTCTCTGGTTGCAGCCATGTCTTGTCCTGTGACCCTTGAGGCTTCCCTTCAGCACTCCTTTCCAGAGGAGGGAGAACGTGGCAGTGACAGCACGGTGCTGATGGACGTGACTCCCCAGCACTGTGCCTGCCCTGCCTTCTGCCCATGGCTGGAGCCCTTCCCTGCACCTGTCCCCGGGTCCCCCACCCACAACCCGCACTCCTCTCCATCCTACCTCCACCACCTTGTAGGACATGTCCTCAGAGGGCTGCTCCGACTTGTGACACACCAGGGATGGTGTGTTGGAGGCAAGATGGGCTGAAGGAAATGCATATAAAGGCCAAGCCAGGTGCAATGGCACCTTTGTGGTGGGCAAAGGCACAGCCCCTGAAAGAGAGGCACCTGAGATCTCACGTGAACCAGGTGAGGAATGAAGGCACTGTCCTTGTTGTGCTGAGACATCACAGCCTGGATGTGCACTGCCAGGGTGTGGGGCCAGGGTGCACCTGGAAGTGCTCAAGGCCAGCGCTTGGAGCAACCTGGTCTAGTGGAAAGTGTCCCTGCCCATGGCAGGAGGATTGGAATGAGATGGCCTTTCAACTCCCTTCCTACCCAAACCATTCTGTGAGTCTATGATTATCTGGACTTACCAGCTTAGAACCAGGAGAACCAGCCGCTCATTAAAAATAATTAAAAAAAAAAATAAAATGAGACAAGCTACAGAACACAGAGGCTTTTTCAGGGTAGGGTGAAAAGGGTCTGTTTATTTTTGCAGACAGCACAATTCAAGTTCAAATCTGGGCACTGCTCAACAGACACTGGCGGGAAGAAGGCACCACTGATACTTTGAGCACACTGGGATGACAGGGAGGCAGCTCTGGTGTCTGCTTGGTATTTTGTGAGATGCTAGGAGGCCCCTCTCGGTCAGGATTTTGAGTGCAGTAATAAATGATCAGGTTCTGATGAAGGGCAGAATGGCAGAAGGAATCACGGGAGAAATAGCCCACAAGAAAATAAGGATCTTAAAGATGATTTGTGAACTTTAGGATAGATAGACCCCCAAAAGAAGCATCTGCAAACAACTGTGGAAGGCAGCAAAACCTCTCACACCACGCTATAGCTCCCAGGAAGGAGGAGCAAGACACACTGAGGGATATTGAGACTTTTTGAAAACTATAGTTATTCATTCATCCTGCTACACTGGAAAGGTTTCCTGCTTCTCTGATAAGCCCTCCTAAGATTCCAGTACATACACAAGTCATGGCTTGGTGTGTGTAAAGCTTTACAGAAGTACATCATATGGCTCTGTATCCTCCTTTGATCTGGGTTTTAATTAGCACCATAAATGTAACATACACAACTCTTCATCGTGAAAATCAATAAAGAGCTCTGGATTTTGGCGAGAAAGGAGGACCCTGAGGGCAGCTGTTCTGGGCTAGCAAACATACGGGGGGACGAAAATACAAGAGGTAATATCAGGGGTGTGTATATCAGTGAGAGGAGGATGTGTGTGTGCCCTTCATTTAACAAATCCACCTAATGAACCTGTCGAAGAAGCTGGGCTGGGAGAGGCTGTCATAGTCCTTCTCCCGGAAGATGGCTGCCCGGTCCCCGAGGCCAAGCTTCAGCAGGACGTCCATGTCTACGTCACTCCCAAGAGCCACCACCGTGGGCATGACGTCTTGCTTCTTCATGGAGTTGATGGCCTCCTCCAGGTTCTTGCTTCCCGTGATGCCGTCGGTGATGAAGACGAAGGAGAGCTCGGCATTGCGCCGGGCAAGGCGCTGCCCGTTTCCCGGGCTGAGCACGATGTTGTTGATGGCGTGAATGATGGCTGACCCGATGTTGGAGGACGAGTCCAGGTACTTGATCTGCGCCAGGGCGTCGGAGATCTCCGTCAGGTTGTAGGTCAGCGGGAAGACCACGTTCTGGTCCCTCTCGCTGCCGTACTGCAGCAGCGCGATCCGGGCGTTCATGTTGTCGCTGCTGCTCCTGGCCAGCGTGAGCTGCCGGGCCACCTCCTCCACGAAGCGGTGGGCGCTCTGGAAATTCTGCTCGCCGATCCTTTCCGAGCCGTCGAGCAGGAAAACTATGTCAACGGGGCGCTGGGTGCACTGGGCCACAGCAAGCTCTGTAGGGGGAAGAAGAAGACAAGAGTTGGGAGAGTAAGAACACCAAGGGACGGGCCTGGGGCTCGTCTCGGGCCATTTGGGATGGAGTTGCCTGTGTGCACCCTTGTCCAAAGAAGGACCAGCCCCACTCTGCTGCCAAAGCCTGTCTTTGCAGCTCATAATGGAGGAGCTTTGCTTCTGATGCCCTCAGCTCCCAGACACCAGGTCTTAATGAATGTTGATTCTGGGACCTATGAACGACCTCCATGAAATTACAGGTCTGCGCATTTCAGTCCCACAGTTACATCCACCGTCTTACATCAGTTCCCGGCTCTCATCTGTGAGAGGAATATCCAGAGGTTAATGGCAGGCAGCACCTGCAAACCTCCCCTGTTACTTCTGGAGAGTGGTTTACTTTCAGAGTTATTCTTACCATAGAATCATAGAATGGTTTGTGTTGGAAGGGACCTTAAAGGTCACCCAGGTCCAAGTCCCCTGCCACGGGCAGGGACACCTTCCACCAGACCAGGTTGCTTCAAGCCCGGTCCAACCTGGCCTTGAACACTTCCAGGGATGGGGAGTCCACAACTTCTCTGAGCAACCTGTGGCAGTGCCTCACCAACCTTAAAGAATTATTTTTCTAATCTAAACCTTCCCTCCTTCAGTCTAAGGCCATCAATGCACACGCAGATTTTTAGGATGGAAGCTGTTTTCCTACTTTTCACCTAGCTTAGTTTCATTAGCAATCACTAATTCCTGAAGAAATGATAAAGATTGGGTGGAAAACAAGACTAATTTTCTTGGTGCACCTGTTCATAGTAAAGCAGCTCTGGTGATAGATACCAGACTGATACTTGAGGGGAACACAATGGGACACTGTTCTTCAGTCATGCAGAACAACACCTGTCCATGCAGTGGGCACATGAAGTGAATGAGCTCAGGAAAAAAAAAAAAAAAAAGAAAAAAGCCCTCTCTGGAGTCAGCTGATGGTAAGGGACCATTGCTTCATCCCTCTTCTGTAGTTATGTGTATTGCATTCGGTGTTCCTCTGTGTTCCCCCTGAGTTGGCAGCAGAACAATGGCCATAGCACTTTTCAGCAGCTTTGTGCTCTAAGACTGAATCTCAAAAGGGTGAAGTCCCAAAGATGTTGCCATATTGTGTTGCATGACTGGCAAGGAATAGGAGCTTCTGGAGCAGCCCCAGCTTCATTATCTGTTTCAGGCAAGGAGGGGTAGCTTTGGGGATAGGAGTATCACATCAGGTTGAATTTCTGCACTATGAGCAAACCCAAGCTGACAAAGAGCTTCCTTGGTGCTGAATGATGCTACACCTGGGTTCAGCACAGAACCACGGAATCACAGGATTTTTATGGTTGGAAAAGCCCTCTGAGATCATCAAGTCCAACCATTGACCCAGCACCACCATGTTAACCACTAAACCATATCCTTAAGCACCACGTGTACATGTATTTTGAACACTTCCAGGGATGATGACTCCACCGCTTCCCTGGGCAGCCTGTGCCAGCGTCTGACCGCCCTTTCAGTGAAGAAATTTTCCCTAATATCCAGTCTGAACCTCCCCTGGCGCAACTTGAGGCCATTTCCTCTTGTTCTATCACTTGTTACCTCCCCTCCTTCAAAGCAATAAAGGAACATACTCACCTCCGCCCAATCTTCCTTGAGAAATGTTGTCTAAACGGTGTGCTGATGCTGAGTTCCTGGTGTGCAGGCACTGCTGCCACAAGGATACTTTCCCCTGGCAGCACCTGCACCCCTGGTCCTCGCCTGTTCCGTGCAGTTGTGGAGGGGGAAAGGCAGGAAGGCCTTGTGAACACGTAGTGCAAAACCCACGGGGGGGGGTCTGCGAAAGCCGGTGGCAGCGAGCGGGTGAGGAGCGAGGCTTGTAACAGTGTGAACGGCCCCGCCCAGTGCTTGCCCACGTGTAGTCGTGTTTTTCGAGATGACAAGCACGATCGACCCCACGTGGAAAGCCTTAAGGGCTCCGAGCTAAGCTAAGGGGGTGGCTGGGAACAGCATCACTCCACGGATCAGCGACAGTGCAGTGCACGTCTGACAGGAGCCTTTCCTAGAGATGCTCTGCCTGCTGCTCAGCCCTCGCAGCCGGAGAGGGCTGCCTTCCAGGTCTTCGGTAAGGTGCCTTTGCGTATGGGAACGTAACAAGATGTGAGGCAGCAAAACCTCGGGTTTGTCCTGCTGGGCGTCGTGCTCTGGTTGCAGCTTGTTCCCACTTCTGAGGGGCTGAGGACCCAACCACCCTTTCCTGCAGCAAGGGGAAAGATTCATGTCCTTAACTGGGAGAGAAGCTCTCGGGGGCAGCACGAATTGGGCCAACTAAAATCGTGCTGTCGCGCTTTTAAGCGGTGCATCGGTCCTTCTCGTGTGGTTTGTAGTAAGGCACGAATGCCTGTGGCTCACCATACTGCACAGCTGAGGATGTCTATGGAGGGCAGCACAGAAAAGCAGAAATACCCCCGATTTTCCTGCCCTTAGCAACCCATCTAATTGCATTCACGTGCAGAGTAACCCCACCCATTCACATCACTTTCCTGCTTCTCCTAAAACCTGGAGAACTTGTATTTCCTCTATTCTTTCACTGCGTTAACAGTGGAGATGAGAGTGAGACGGGGATTGACTTCCCTGCCCTTTTCCCAGCCCCTCCTGTGTCTCTGGGGAGGTGGGGACTATCCTTTACCCAGCCCCTTATCTGTGTCCTTCCTTTGCCCAAGAGCTTCACTGAAGGAACTGTTGCTGAGATGAAATCCATCGGGTTTTGTCAGAAGAATTATCCAGGATTATGCTAAAAAACCAGCCTTTTACCTGCCTGCCACCGTCTAACAAGGGCCAGTGCAAACGCTGCTCAGGCCAAGAGACATTGTCTCCCTCTTCCACTGCCCCCTGCCAATGAGCTGAAGGCTTTTGAGAGGTAAAAAACTTTTTTTCCAAGGAAATTTTTGATAGAAATTGTTTCCAAGGGAAGCGAAATAAACATCCTCTTTGATGTGTGATGAAATTAAATGAAATCAACACCCCCTTTGCTGAAATCTTCCTCAATCCTCATTTTGTTCAGCAAAATGTCCCAGCCCTGATATGTTCTCTTCAGATCAGTGGGATCGAGGGGCTTCTCCTCTGGCATCATGGCTGGAGCAGTTTAACTACTCTGAGTTCAGTCCTGCATCCCAGTAGGCTAAGTCACACTAATTTTGGGGTAAAAATCGAAACGGAATAGGGAGTTTGGATTTGCCCAGACTATCTAGAACATGAGAATTATGACCAGACTCAGGCACAGGCTGATCCTTTCGCCTTTACCTGAAACACGGAGCACACCATGTAAAGTGCTCAGAATCCTTTTCCCTCTATTCTATGCCAATAGCAGAGATCTCCGAGCTCCTTGTTCCCACTGACTGGGAGCAAAAAGTGCTGAAACCCCAAGAGAACACTGCAATAAGTTAGATGCAGGCAATTCCCATGCCTGAGCTTGGCAACTGGCTCCGCTTTTTACATCTGGAAATACTACAGGCCAACCACATTTCTGAAGACGGTACTTCTCCCTTCTGCCCATTAAATATGTCGTTTGCTCAGGAGACTTTATTGCAATAATACCATGCCAGTTAGAATAAGTACTTCTACTCCTGTGTCTGCACATGAAATTCCGTTTCCTCTGAATATGGCTTCAGAGTGGTTAAGCTGGAGGTGGGAATGGCACTCACCTGCCTGACTTGGTGAAAACCAGGGGGCAGCTGAGCTGATGGAAGTATCACTCCTTGTCTAAACACACGCACCCGCAGTGCCAGTGGTGGGTCCGTGGGCTCTGGACCAAACCAGCGCTGGGTGTGGATTACATTGGCTGTGCTACGTCAAGTTTAGGTACTTGCTTTCGAACAGCTCACGTAATTTGGGCGTGTGATACAACACGTAACATGGAAGTGTGACTGCACAGACAAGGATTTCTGCTTTGGGCCACCCGGCCCTCGGTAACAGAGTATCTGTCTTTTGGATAGAGACAGGTACATGTTGGTAATTAAGATAGAATAAGCACAAACGTACAAGCAGAGAAAGGCCAAGGGAGCTCAAACAGCTTCTGAGAGAAGCACTCCCCAGGTGTTGGTGCTCCCGATGGAAGGAGAGGGTTGCTCCCTCTCCTGTACTGCTTGCTCCTTCCCTCCCACACCCCCAGCTGCTCACTGAGGGGTTCCACAGGTAAGCAGGAATTGCACCTTGCTTTGTCAGCCTTGCAGGACCAACAGAGAGCCCCACGGTAACCAAGATGGAGGATGCAGAAGATGCTTCAGAGGGTGTCAGCAAAGACATACGTAGGAATGCACAGGGAAAGTGCATCGTTAGACTCTGCAAAAAAAAGCAGCAGGCAAAGCAAGAGCACCCCCTGCCACTGCTGGGGAAAGCTGCCATGCTCATCAGCCAGCCGAGCCGGAGGGGGCTGCTCCTTGTGTCCCATCCCCAGCTGAGCACAACCAAGCTGTTCCACTGCCTCTGTTTCTCCTAAACTAAAAGCATCTACCAATGTACCTATCCCCTCTGCCACGCAGGCACTTGAGGAACGATGGTTACCACCTCCGCTCAACCCCTGCCTCCCCGTGACCTCCAGCAGTGGCCTCAGCACAGCCCTATCACAGTCTCTGGGTCCCCCACAATCTCGCTGTGAACCATTTTGAAGGTGTCAATGAACAAGTCCATCCATTCCTGCCGCTCATTTCCAGTGGCAAACTTGGCTTTTTCGGCGGTAAAGGCCAAAGTGGCCACCAGCTGGGTGTACATGCTGGGGTCCCGGGATTCCCGCGTGGAGTTTAGGAACTGGGCGATCGAATGGATGGTGCTGGGGAAATCTATGTTGACTCCCTCTTCCATGGGGCGGAAAATAAGTGGGTTTATGCTCCCAGGGTTCCTGTCATCTGCAAGTGAGCGTCAAAAGAATATTTTCAGGGCTTGCTAGCAGTGGCTGCGTCTCTGAAAGCTACCTGGCTTTCCTACTCGCAGTGCACCGGAGAAGAACAGAGCTAGCAAGGACAGAGAAGTAAAGACCAAAGCCAGGTTTTGAACCTTTATGCCATTTATGCCTGAGGAACCGTGGGATCTCTCACACATCGACTGAGAGACTTTAGAAAACTACACAAAACCTGAAGTGCCCAGTTCCTACTCATCCAGCACAGGCATAATGGAGAAAGAGCAGTGCTCAGGAAAAAGGCCATGGGGTCCAACTTCCTTCTGCAGGTGGGGTTCACCCATCACGTAGCTTTGGATTCTACTAGGTGCAAACCGTGCACATGATGCTGTAAGGCAGAAAGACACCTAAGGGCACTCAGCCTCAAGGCAGTGACTCTAGCCAAAGCTGTGTAGTGTCTGGACTAGTCAGTACCCTGAGAGCCTCCACCTGCACCTGGCTGTGCTGAATTTAACTTTGAATAAAACACCAAGGCTCAAAGCAAAGTCTTTTGCAGGGGTTAGCAAGAGCCTCACAGAGTGTCATACAGTTTCTGTGAAGCAAGTGGTCAGATTTGCTCAACATTTAAACCCTCCAGCATCCTGTTAGTACGGCAGTAATTGATGAGAAACAAGGGTCTCTCCCCAAACCAGGAAAATCTGTATTTCCTTAGGTAAAGCACTGGGACAGCTTGAGGGGAAAACAGTGTGTGTGTGAGACCTGTCCCTCTCTGTGCTCTGCTGTTAATACCCAGGGTGAAGGTGGGGTGCAATTGATTTGCCCCTTAAAAGTGCCACTCTGACAGCTAAGGGGCCAAGAACAGGACCGGTGTGGCTGCATCTCTGACCTGAACCTGCCTGGCTGAACCACGATGGGATGTACTCACTGGATGTGCACCAAGCTCACTCATGTTCCCTCTGCAGGACACCGTCTCCATGCAGAGGATTTGCATGGGAACTGGCACTTACTCACGAGATGTTCTTGGAGAACCAGAGGAGGTCAAGCAGTGAGCAGAGAAGCCCCAGGCTCTCTCATGTGCCTTATCCCATCCAACATGTTCCCTTGCCACCAGGCAAGAGTGATCATTGCAGTTCTCCCAGATGATGGCAGCAACGCATCACGGACCGTCCGGCCTGGGGCGGGGGGAAGGCTCGTTGCCCAGAGGCCCCTGAATCTCTACCTATCACCTAAAGTTTGATCTCCCAGACCTAGCACAACTCAGCCCATGCTGAGGTGGGTCTACTGGCACTTTGACAGGAGGCCCACGCCTGCTCAGCCACATCAGTCCACCTCCTGTGTTCTCTAGGGTGCAGGTCTTGCCCTGCACTTGACGTGGTCTGCCCACGGCACGGCGTGAGGAATTCACCCCGGAGGGAACCCCCTCCGATGCCTCCTTGAGCCATTTCTGTTCTGGCCCCCAGGACTGTCAGATACCAACGAACTGTTTTCACCTCACATCAGAACCAGAAACACCCAAGTACACTACAAGGAAAGCACTGCTAACTTCAGCTCGCTTTGGAGGGCTTTGGTGGCCCAAGCCTAGCAGAAATGAGTGTGCCGCTGCTTGGGTTCCTCAGAAATGGGAAAGCTGCTACGACTGAAACCTTTGAATACACCTGAGCAATCACCAGTGTGGCATGGGGATGTCACCTCCTTGTGCATGGAACCACAGGACAAAGCTCCTCAGAGGACACAGCAGAGGAGCTCAGCGTCACGGTTGGACATTGTGCCCCCTGCATGGCCCGGGTGCAAATGCTCAAAATACCACGGAGAGGTTTTAGACAGGAATGATAATAGCTTTTCATAGATTTCTATGCATCCTGGGACCAGTTTTCCTTCCCTTTGTATGGAAACAAAGGGACTTACTTCAAAATTTGATATTCTGTATAAGGCTCAACCAAAGCTGCGGTTCTCCACGAAAACATTCATGGCAAGACTGGAGATAAAAATCCCAGGAACTAGCAAAACTTAAGTCCCCTATGAACTTTGTGAGCAAATCAGCACAGAGCGCATCTGTTGTATTTAAACAGGCACAGGGACTCAGACAGACAGGATCTCCAGGAATTCGGGATGTATATCTGCCCCTCAACAAGCAAAACGTGACCAAGTCAAGCTACCTTCAGCACACAGCAGCTGTCTTCTTGATACCAGAGGATCCTTATGGCCTTTCCCTTTAATCCAACGCCCTGAGTTAATTGTTAATCGAATACAGCCAGCGTTAGAGAAGCCAAAGCTTTGGGTCCACTACATTGTCATTTTCCAAACGATTTCTACCAGCTGCTCTGCCCCTGTCACTCCCAAGGAGCGCCCTGCTACAAAGGTCACGTGAGTGGGAGAGTTTAGCGTGGCGGTGGGGGGGGTTGCCTTGAGTTTGGAGGTCAAAACCAGGCGCCTCCCAGGAATTTGGGCTGGGGGAAATACCAGGGGTGAGCCATGCTGGTGCACTCGCACGGTGCACTTGTACCTACCTGTGCAGAGAACTCAGAGAGATGGGAAAAGAGCGTAAAGTGACACTATTTCTCAAACTCCTGCCATCAAAAAGGAATGGACAGCGTTGCACCCCCTCTCTCCTACTCCTGAGCTTCATGCACTCTCCCCCTGGACTTTGTGCAGATGGCATGAAGATACTTGTAATGTTTACCTGTCTGACAGGGCAGCTCAGGGCAGACGACCTGTGGATCTGGAAGGAAAAGAAACAAGGAAAACTGAGTGATGTGCTACCATCCCCTTTTGCTGGCTCAGTCAGCGTGGCAGAACAAGGTTTTCTTACAAGGAACTCTAAAAGGAGTGCCCCAAAAGACTGGCCCATATCTGAGGAAGGACTCTTAGTTCAGGGCTACATAAAGGTCAGCCCCACCATGAATGACCCAGCTACTGGCCTACCTGCTGGGACACAGCGTCTCTGCAACCATATATGCCCCCCACCCCAAACTCTGGGGTCAAAACTCCAGTTCCAGTAAGAACCATGCCAGGACAGGTACAGACCTGGGCAGAGCACGTCCTCCATCTTGTCAATGAATTCCTCTGCCACCAGGTCTGAGAAGAGCCTCATCTTCTGGACTCGCTGGGGTTCGTTGCAGGCGATGGAGACCAGGGTCTCGCTCTGCTCTGGCTGGTCAAACATGTCTCCTATGCCGATGGTGTTGACGACCACATCTCTACCGCAGAGGGCCCCTAAATTCTTGTCGTCATCCCGGGGGTCGTAGCGCCCATCTGTGATCACCACAGCAAACACTTGGGCTTTCTTCCTCCTGCTTTCCTTGATGAGCTTGTTGTAGGCGAACTGAAGGGCGGACGGTGTCCAGGTGCCTCCAGCGATCCACTCCAGGCGCTTCACTGCTTCCTTGAAGCTCGACAGGGAATCAATGCGCTCGTCATCCAGCTTGATGGCTTCGAAAGTCCCCTCGTGGCTGTACTGCACCACCCCAACGCGGGCACCTGCCGATGAAACGTCACCTTACTTGGCTTTGCATCCTCAGTGAAAAGTGGAGAAATTCAAAGACCTGCCCAATCGGCATGAAAAGCCGTGGAAAATAAACGAACACGGAAGCTGGAGAGATCCAAGGCCCTTTACTTTTCCCCATGCCCCCTCCCCCCACCCCGTCCCCACACAGTCCAGACCTGTCTGTGACTTGGGGTCCTTGGCAATAGAGCCCAGCCTGCTGACCACGTTGACGACAAAATTCTTCTCCAGGGTGAAGTTGGTGTAGCCAATACTCTCTGAGCTGTCTATGACAAACATGATGTCCAGGGCCCCGCAGCGCTTCTCACAGTCTGGGGAGGAGGGCAGAAAGAGGAAAACACGAAGGTCAGTGAGGGTGGGAACAGCAGCTGCCGGGGCAGAAGAGACCACCTACGGGAAGAGGGAGACCGAGATCCACCCATGAAGATGTGCTCCGTGCTCGATCAGGTGCTCCTTCCTTCGAGCAGGGAGGAAGAGGAGCACACCGAGCATCCACAGCCAGCAGCTCAGCGCAAGGGGTGGCTCATGGGGCGGAAGGATGAGGTGACCCCTCTGGTGACCCCCTTTCCCCATCCCTCCGGTGGTCGTTGCCCTTCCCTGGGCAGAGGGGATGGTCTGCTCACCACAGCACCCGCACGTCTCTCGCACGTAGGTCATCACATCGCAATCCTGCCAGAAAAGGGGTGCAGGGTGAATGCTTCTCTCTGTCCCCTCTAAGGAAAAGGCTTCCCTTTCCCCTCCCAGCCAGCCAGCCCTCTGTCCCTGGCTCCCATGGGAAGCCATAGGCCACCTCTGCCATGCAGCAGCAGGACTTGGTGCCCTGCTTTGTTCTCAGGCTGTGCACGGCACAGACAGATTGCCCCGGCAGGAACAGCACGAGGGGTTACTCACAGTCAGACCGGGGTCTCCTGGTGGGCCGGGCATCCCCTGGAAGAAGAGCACAGGGATTTCAGGCACAGTTTTCCCATTAGTTCCTCTTCTGGGAACTAGAGCCACCAAAAACATGGCATTTTGCAGAGGGAAGGGAAAGGGAAAGGAAAAAGGAAAGGGAAAGGGAAAGGGAAAGGGAAAGGGAAAGGGAAAGGGAAAGGGAAAGGGAAAGGGAAAGGGAAAGGAAGAGGAAAAGGAAAAGGAAAAGGAAAAGGAAAAGGAAAAGGAAAAGGAAAAGGAAAAGGAAAAGGAAAAGGAAAAGGAAAAGGAAAAGGAAAAGGAAAAGG